>OZ022502.1:83206637-83806637 GCA_963989385.1 Ctena decussata | reverse complement strand
AGTGCAGAATGGTATCGTTTTGGGCAAAACTTGGAAGTAGTGGCAGAAACGATATAGCAATTTGTCTCTATCAACTTATACATAACCTGAATGAACAAAAACGAATACAATCTAAATGGCTTGATCACATTAAAAACATAATTATTTCAAATGGCTACGGACACGTCTGGAATTCACATGACGAAATAAATAAAAAATGGTTCGTGCAATCTTTTAAGCAGAAACTAAAAGATCAATACTTGCAAACATGGAGTTCCTTAGTAGATCAGTCATCAAGCGGAAAAAACTATCGCATATTTAAGGAAGATTTTAAAATAAATCCATATTTTGCATTTCTGCCAAACCGTTATTGCCGGATCCTAACGGCATTTAGAACCAGAAACCATCGCTTACCAGTTGAAATAGGCAGGTGGACCAGCATTCCTGCAAATGAAAGACTTTGCCCGCTGTGTAACACCTATATTGGTGACGAATACCACTATGTCATGAAATGCAAATTTTTCAAAGACCAACGAAAACGGTATATAAAACCATACTACATTAGAAATATAAATATCATAAAATTTAATGAACTGATGAATCACAAAAGTAAAATTGTGATTAAAAATGTTTGCATATTTGCTGACATCATTATGAATTTTTTTTAAGACGGACAAAGCAACCCATGACATTTTACTGTCAATCTAGTGAAAATATCGATTATCTTTACAATAAGAATCTCAATAGTAAGAAAAGTAATGATAACTGAAAGTTGTAATGACTGAACATGTACAATGTGCTTTATAAATCGAAAATATAGTCGTTATATAAAAACCGCTCTTATGCATTTGACAACTAACCCAGCGGACACACCATATTATGGCGACGTTGATTCAGCGTTGATGGCGTTGGGTCAACGTTGATTTAACGTGGTGAGCCCGCTTGGAAAGTATTGTACATATAGTAATAACTGTTTACCCGTATTTTTGTTTCTCAATGTTTTGTACTTAGTTTTGAATAAGATTTTCAATTTTACAATGGGACTTGCAAGCTGAGGTGCAATGCATCACCTTTTCAAAGCAGACCCACAACGTCGTGTCGGCACTGATATGATGTCTGCGCATTGAATCAGTATCAATATGGTGTTCTCTTGATGTTGTGTCCCTATGTACCAATGAATCTCTAACATAATGATGCATATAAGAAAAGAAGTAACTATCTTGTTGCCAATTATGAAAAAAATGTTTTGGTACTGCGCTGTTGAGAAGTGCGCATTTGATCGGTCTAGCCTGGATCTTATCCACCGAGGTATTCCTTTTGACCCATATGTACGTGTACGGTCGGCTGAGTCACTGACCAGACTACTGGGTCATGCAGGCAGATCCGTGCCTTTGCCGTTGCATGTGCGAGGGTGACCCCTGTGCAGGTCTCGATATACTGCGTCGTTAATTTGAAAAACGAAATTAGATATCAACATAATAGAATGGTATAGTTTAGTGAATTGTTATAAATGTTGTCGGTCTTTCTGTCTGTTCTTCCTGGCAGGCAAGCGGCGTTGAATCAACGTACAATCAACGTTGATCCAACATCTTGACGTTGAATCGGCGTTGATATGGTGTTCATTCAGCGCTGTATGCCCTGAGGGTTCTTTCCGTCTACCTTTGAACACAAACTTGCTTTTACTTACCGCTCTTATACATGAAGATCCGCTCTCTTTACACGGACCCATACTTACCTCCAAATGTGACAAGTAGTAACTTAGGGAAGAATTTTATTCCATCCATAATTTTAAAAATGAACTAACACATGTAGGAAGTAATACATCTCTTAATGATCACTTTTTTTATCCGAAGAAAACACTACGCCAATCTAACACTAGCACGTGTCTTCCTTTCAGGTTCTATCAGTCAAGTGTGAAAGTGACAATTCTATATTTATCATAAGCATGAGTTTCATGCCAGCAGTGTTTGCAAACAATACAATGTAAACATAGTATGATTACAACTTTGGAAATGTTGCCCTCCATGTTGTTAGTAGTTTAGTTTCTTTCGTAACTCTCTCTGCTATTTTCCTCTTTCCTTCACTTTCTTTTCTCATATGCATCGCCATGAAATTGTTAGGAAGGACTGTACATTATGCTCCTTATGTTGTTATATGTATGTGTATAACCTGAGTGTATCGAATAAAACTTGTAAGCTTTTACCCCAAAGAGGTGGTTCATAAATATTTAGTGGTAAGCTACCTCAAGGTTGAGCGAACAATAACTCTGTCTTGTTTGGACAAATGCAATACAGAGTGATCCAGTATTGGACTACATTAAAGAAAAAGCTCAAAATTACAGTTTGGGTATAAAAAAGCCAAATTTCAGCATGCACCTTGTGAAACAGTGCCAGTCAACATCGATACAGTGCCATGTATGAATAAGCGAGTAAATGTTTTCTAACAACGTACACCGATTCACAGACAGTGCCAACCGTAAACCCTTTAAGACAAGTTTTGTTTGTCAGAATTCGCAGTCATACCAACGCAGCCAATAATAGTATTAGTGCGACAGGTATACGAGTTTATTTTAACATCGGGGTTCATACCAAGTAATGGATGATAAATCCTAAGAGATGTAAGCCAATAATTATTACTTCAGAGACTAAAGTTACTGACACCATGCATCAACCAGCAGACAAACCTGTCCACATCAGAAAGCCAAACCATTTAGAAAGGTTTACAGCACATCAAGGGCATTTCTTCTTTGAACTCAAGCAACGAGTGTATGTTTATTTAGCAGATAAGAATAGCATCTGATAGGAAATAGTAGCATCTGGTAGTGTTTGCAGTTGGTTTCATCAACACGACAATACAAACACCATCCGGCGATGAGGTAAAATCAAGCTACTAAATCTTAGGCGTTTTCAGCATAAGCGAAAATTACAAATTGACGGTCCAGTAAAAATCAAAGTTTTATGGCTGCATTTACAAGGCCCTCTTTCACAGCTCAAGTCACAAGACGTGAAAATGAAGAATAGTCAAATCTTTATTTTTTTAAGTACTTTGTTCTAATTATAGTCAAATCTTTATTTTTTTAAGTACTTTGTTCTTATTCAGTACATGTATGAACTTAAAACGAGTTGTCGGGGAATCGACTTCGATTTCAAGTCTGCTAATTTCATTTCTCTGGTGCATTCCTTGCTTCCAACGGACCTACAGGGTGTCTAAAAAACGTTGACATTATTTTTGAAATTGCTGTAACTTCTTTATTGTTCAAAGAATTTTTTCAAAACTTTGTACGATTGTAGCAATTTGATACTCCTTTGCATTAACGATATTTGCTACAAGGAGGCATTGCTTAGAGGAAATGATATCATAATGTTTTAATGTTAAATTAATGACGTCATTTCGAAAGTTTCTGCATTATTGAAACTGCGTATTGGCCATCAGCGAAGTAAACTAGAATTGAGAGTGTTCGAAGGCTTACATTGTACGGATAGAAGAGTTTACACTATCTTAGATAATGGATATTCTGAATATTCAAAGAACTTGGTAATGAAATGATAGGTTCATAGTGAAAATGGAGTACTTTGACGGAAAGTTGCAGGCCAACGCGCAGATATCTTTAATTCATCGTAAAATACACAAAACTGCCAAAGTAGATCTGCGGAAGTCGTTCAGCAATAAGGAAAATTAGTAGGAAACTTCAGGGAACAATGTTATTCAGTACTTTCCATTTCTAGTTCTTTAATGATCTTTGATTCCTTCTTTGAAGATACCTTTGTTGGTCTGTCAATTTCAATTTCCTTGCTAAACTCTCCAGTTTAACCATGAACAACCCATTTCACTACCCAGTTCTATCTATAACAAAACAGCCAAATTCTCATGCCGCTTCCTTTTCTCAGACTGGCTTCCATTATTTGAGATCTTTTAAATCATTGTTCCCTTTGAATGCAGACCTGAGAACATCAGGGGCCGTATTCATAAAATGACTTAAGTCGTTGCTATGCTGTTGCTGAGGCTAAATTTCTTTGAAGGAGAATCCCTACAACTATGAAATTTGCTCTGGAGGAACAGTCTTACAAAGACTGTTCCTCCAGACTAAATTTCATAGTTGTAGGGAATCTCCTTTATAGATATTTAGCCTTAGCAACAGCATAGCAACGACTTAAGTAGCTTTATGAATACGGCCCCCGAAACTCTTTGTTTTTCACTTTATGTCATTTTTGTGATTCCAACAATACGGACGACAGAAAATGATGTCATATGTACTTTTGACGTCATGATGATGTCATTTCCTGTTATGGCATTTCTTTATAAATACTTTATAAAGTATCTTCACAGGTATTACTTTGCTTCAGTTATACAATATTTAAGAAAGTTTCCTTCATAAATAAAGGAGCTACAGCGATTTCGAAAAAGGTCCGCGTTATTTTAGACACCCTGTATGTATTGAAAGCATATTTATCTGCACTACCGCTGGTTTTAAGTGCGGTTTGGTGGACATAAAGCCTGTCCCCTACCCTTAATAATAATTGAGAAAGGAAATTGAAATAGTTGAAATAGAAAGACGAGTCACAAAGCAAAACAAGACAAGCGAAAAACCAAGAGGTCAGCCCTTTTACTGCAAATGGGCGCGAGGCTGTTGTAAATAATGAACAAATTATCAAATACCAACTTAACAAAAAAAAATAAACAAAAAATGACAATAACAGTGGAAAAAATACCAGAAGCACCGCCACAGAACGGTCAGTAATAAATTACTTGGGGAATCTTTAGATTTTGCTAAGGTGATGGAAGATAACTGCTAGAATATGAACCTATGGGATGCAATTAGTCCTTTTGTGCTTCATGATGATAATTTCCTAACACTTAGTTCTTATATCAGTGATAGAGTAAGAATTTGTCTGTGCAACAGGTTATGAAAGGTTGTGTTTTCGATAACACACAATGGTTTCACGTCCTTTGTCCTCATTCTAAGACAGAAAAAATAGATAGTGGACTCTGAGCCGTTTGATTTCCAGTCATCTCCCAAGTTATGCAACTTCACCTTCCACGCGGAGTATATTTTGTTTAAAGCCTTGCGAAGAATGTAATAATAGAATTAATAGATTCCACAATATTAAACATAACACAAAAAATTAAATTATAGACATCCCTTGCACCTTAGGAAAAGAGCATTCAGGCTGAGTGAAACTTCAATTCGCTTTCTCTGTTTCCAAAATATACTTTGTCCCCTTCAACAGTCTATGAACTCGAGGTGATTTCTAAAAAAACGGTGACTATTCCAAAATGTTAGCACTTGCTGTTGAGTTGATCGGAGTCAGTATCATTGGCAGTTGCCTAAAGGAACATTTCCGCGTTACTCGACTGTTATAATTTTGAGACAAACTAAGCGTGCTGTTACCTTCATTCATCACAATTATTAGACTAATTAGTATGACGCTGACAAGTCTGGAAATGTTTTAGTGGCGCTGAAAAAGGTGTTAAGATGCAGCAATGACGACGTCGTACAATATTATATATTCTAAATAGGGAAGCACAAGGCAGTGAAAGGAGAGGGATGGACTCTGTCTTTCATATGCTGTGCCCAAGGATGCAGTGGGCCTCCACTGCTCCTATGACCACGAAGCTACGGAAACATTTACCTTTGCCTTTTAATGACCTTTATGCATTTTATGTCATTGCAGGTTGGCCGTCTATATAAATCACCGCAGAAGTAAAAATTCCAATTTTCAGTCAAGATGCTTCACCAGTCAGATTGCAATCAACTAGCATAAATATATGAAGTTGGAATTTTAGTTTCAGCTTTTAAGGAGACGCGTCAGATATATGTTACGCACAAAACTACATTGGGAGAAACGATTAGAAGAAATAAATTTAGAATCTGACTTAACTAAACAAGTAAAGACCGCAAACAATTATATTTCAGGGATCTTGTTTTAAAAGATAGTCGGTTAGATTGTCTCCCAGTTCACAAATGTCCTATATCCCTACCTATATGGTCTCATTGGAGCAGTCTTTTTCCTTGTTCATAACTGGCAAAAACTATGATTAGAAGAGATGAAATGTTAGCATTGAAAAGTCTTTCCATCAAGTACATATGAGCCGCGACGCGAGAAAACCAACAAAGTGGTTGTCCGCCCAGCGCAGATTCGGATCAGCATCGGCATCCGCCCAGTATGATCAGAATATTCGCTTTGCGCTTAAAGGGTAGCTAAGGGTCTAAGCTACCTCCATGCGGACAGCGAAGACTCTGATCAGGCTGGGCGGATACCCAGGCTGAACTGAGTCTGCGCTGGGCGCACAACCACATCGTTGGTTTTCCCGTGTCGCGGCTCATATCATAGGTAAAGGGCAAGCTAATCAGAAATGTTTACAACATGTTTAAAGCGAGGCCTTGATTTGACCCCAAAAGACCAATGCACTGTTTAGTTAAAAGACTAAAATAGCATCTGATCGGAAGCATTAACATCTGGCTGAGGTTGCAATTAATTTATTCAACATGGTAAAATGCAAACATCCATCTGATACTGAGACGTAGTAATGAAAGAAAATCTTTCGCAATTTGCGAACATGCAGGTTTACTGTGTGATGTTAGGTACGTGCAGTGGAGGACCAAAGCTTACATTATACTTCGCGAAGTATTGTCTCCGTAATAAAGTGACCCATCCTTTTGCAGCGGCTGTAGTATCCAGCTAATTTAAAAAAAAACATTAACACCTGCCGCTGCTCCTGATTTCCAGTTCAAACTTACGCAAACAGTCCCGGAGGTTATAAAACTTGAGTACATTCTAAAACTCAAAATAAAGCACACTGATTGGCTGCTTCCGAGCATGTGTTCGGAAGCAGCCAATCAGTGTGCTTTATTTTGATTTTGAGATTATACTCAAGTTTTATAACCTCGGACCCAGACCTATGCTATCCGCTGCTATTGTGTAATTTTTGTTGTTACATCATGTTACTATTCAACGTAACGGCTCCTTGGCACTTCGTTTTAAATACCTTGCTTTTCCAGAAATGTATTCAACAAAAAGAATGCTAACTTTATCTGGCCTGAAATGGCCGAGGTGATGTTTAGCCAGCCGATTGATAAACAGAAATAGAAGCATTGCTAATTTAGTCAATATGATAATCTGCAAACATTCATCTGATACTGAGTTGTAATGATTAAGTAAGAAATCTCTCTAACTATAAGCTCACAGGAAGTACGTTCATTAGCAGATTAAAGCTCAGCGAAATTCAGGCCAGCTGATGAACTCGTAGCTAGATGCTAGCATTTAAATCGTTTCAAGAAGCCATTACTCACCAGCAAACTGTTGTCACAAACCTAGCACAGACAGTAGCTTGTGTCAACACTTGAAACAAGTCTATGGGAAACAGCATGACCTCATTGACCCTAAAGATTTAATGACCAGGGGCCGTATTCATAAAACCACTTAAGTGGTTGCTATGCTGTTGCTAAGGCTAAATTTCTTTGAAGGAGATTCCCTACAACTATGAAATTTGCTCTGGAATTTTGCCCAGACCAAATTTCATAGTTGTAGGGAATCTCCTTTACAGATATTAAGCCTTAGAAACCGCATAGCAACGACTTAAGTGGCTTTATGAATACGGCCCCAGACCCGAATCATAACTGGACTTTCAGTTACTAGACTACCAATCTTCAGATACTTAGACATGGCGGGTTTGTTACAGTAGGCAGGTGATTCTTACTACTCGCTAACACCTGATCACACTCTGTACAGGGATCCATATCTGTGTATCCAATATTTCTGATTAGTCAATGTTGCTGTGGCTTACGAGTTCGGATTTACAATTTTGGTTCTTTACCATTTATCCTGAAAGAGCTTTGTGGTTTGTGAAATGTGAGGAGGGATATTATTTATTTAGGCAAAGGACCCAAGAGAAGAGTACTGCAGGACTTTATGAAGTGCATTAAGTAGCAACTAAGACAAGATAATAATAAATAAGGTGTGCGAGGTTGCAGACATAAAACTAGTAGTCTTTAAGTGTAGCTCCAAGTAGCTTACAATAAGCTGCTATCCATTCCTAAACGGAGACTTCTGATTCGGCTCTATGTATTGTGTTTGTCAAACTAGTCACCTTTATAGGGTGTCCACTTTGCTCCCTATTATGTTTTGTGGTTCAAAATAGGTGGGTTGGGAAACCTTCTCGCAGATCAAACAACTAACTATGTGTTTCAAACCATTGTAGAAGCTACGGGCGAGGGTTTGGATCATCCAATAGAACTGTTTTAAGCTCCCCACCCCCTCTCCACTCCCAGTAATTTATTTTGAGTATGCTGAAGGGATTAACTTGCATAGTATGCAAAACGTCATGGGTTGTTAGTTTAGGACGTGACATGACGTTTTGCACACTATGCAAGTTCATCCCTTCAGCATACTCAAAGACATGCATAGAATGTCTTAGGATTAACAACTGTAGTAAGAGAAATTAAGTTATGAATAGCATGTAAACAAAATACATACATTAAAGCCAAAACTGCGTTAAAAAGTTTCTTTCATTCATCAGAGACTTATTGATATGACGCTTATTTGTCTGAGAATGTTTTTAAAACTTGCACAGATACAGGTGCATGCTGTAGGTACAGTTTATCAAAATACACAGAAGACGCTGTAACCTAGTTAATCGACAACATATTACAATTTTACAGGTATTGCTGGTGTATCGATATTTGAGTCGCGACACGAGAAAACCAACAAAGTGGTCGTGCTTAAAGGGAAGACTCAGATCAGCCTGGGCATCCGCCCAGTCTAACCAGACCCTTTGCTAAGCGCTTAAAGGGTAGCTAAGGGTCTAAGCTTCCTCCACGCGGACAGCGAAGACTCTGATCAGACTGGGCGAATGCTGGGCGCACAACCACATTGTTGATTTTTTCGTGTCGCGCCTCATGTATGTTCGCTCGCGACTGTTGACATACAGGAACTTAGTAATTTGCTGATTTTATGAGACCGCTGAATACACTTTGTTTGTTTGGCATCTTTGACATTTTGAATTCTATTTTCTAATTCATCTTTTCTCTTTAAAGGGCTCCGGCGATGGTATATTCTGAAGAAGAATCGGGCCTCATACAAAATAATGGGTCCATTTAACTTCTGTTTAAATTTGCTGGTACCGGAAGACCCGTGGAGTCGTAAGTTTTGCAAATTAAAAGTTTGTTACACATACTACTCGAAAGAAGCATTGCATCACCGTACATTTTTTTCCGTAGAGCAATTTCACCTGTGTAAAAGTCATAAGAGTAACAATGAAGTACATAGTTATTTTGTATGATTAACAGTCTTATGTTTTGGTATTATAAATATGAAAAGTTGTTCTTATGTTCCCTTCGTCTTGGTTGATATAGGCTTTTAAAGGGTAAATGCTAGTTCAGGTTGATGACCAGGGATGTTCCTATTTCGCCTTCTCCCATTTGGCCTACTCCCGTTTCGCCTATTCCCATTTCGCCTGCTATCATTTCGCTTACTGTCAAATATGACTTCATTCCCATTTCGCCTACTCATAGAAAAGTTTTCATTTTTTTATTTATTTTGTTTATTTCTTTTAACATAACAACATTTATAATATTATATATGTATATTTTTATCAAACATAGGAAAAAGCACTTATTAACAATTTTCATTGATAATTACGGAAGGATTATGTTGAAGCCTGTTGATAATAAGCTCATAATGTGGACTTATATGATGAGTTACCATCAGCAGCATTTGACACAATCTAAAACTGCTTGGACTATAACTGTCAGTTACATATATTCTTCTTTCTTTTTTATTCATCATTTAAAACAAGGTGGGGGGAGGAGGAGCGGAGGGGGAGTGGGGTGGGGGTGTTAAAATTATAGGTAACGACTATGCATTTTATCAGTATCATTTATTTTATCTTTTATGCTTGATTAACGATTTTATGCAGCATGTTGAACATGTGTTCATATAATAAAGCAAATAAACAAAACTTTACAAAAAAAAATATTTTTCACTGCCACTTTTACGAAAAAAATGAGTAGGCGAAACGGGAATAGTGATATATTTTAGAGTAGGCGAAATGGGAGTAGACGAAATGGGAGTAGGCGAAACGGGAGTAGGTGAAATGGGGCAAATCATAGGTGAAAAGGGAGTAAGCGAAATGGGAGTAGGCGAAACGGGAGTAAACCGACGTCCATATGGTTGGTTATAACCAAAACCACCAGTAGGTCAGAAACATTCTTTTAACCCCGACGGGGATCAGTTCTGTCCTCATTTTTTTCAAGTGCTTACAGAGGTATAAGTGCATGAGGTATAGAAGTTATAAAGCAACACAGAGGCATTCCTTTCTTATATGCCTCTTGGAATTAAGCTGATTTAGCAGTATGTACATATGGAAAATATACACTGCTTAAAATAAGTAAGGGATATTAACACATTTAAGTCAGCAGAAGTAAAGAAAAACAATAGATGAACATTAAACTGTTATAATTCATAAAACAAATATTCATAGAGACCCTCAACATGAATATTGAAACGATTAAAGGGCTGGATTTTGTTCTATCAGTTTGACCCCCCCAATCTAATCCCCTCCAATAAACAATTGATAAGAAAATCAAAGGCACCTCCTAATCACATCATTAGTAGGGTCATAAAACAATGCAGTGCTGAAACCATTGCCTGTCTGTGGGGCCCCAATGGGATAAATTCATACATAAGAGATTAGAACAATATATTCTATAATTTGTAAAGTATAATTTGAGGATTAGCAGTCAAAGAATACTCAAATATTAATTTAAAAAAAAAGAATTAATGAAAAAGAGAAAAAAATGAAAAAAAAAAGAATAAATTAAAAGAAAAGAACTTAAGGAAGAATAAAAAAATAATTGAACATATTTTACAAATAATACCTTTTTGTATTTTGACTAACTACTGTAACTTTTTACATATGTTTAATATGTTATTTTCAAATTTACTTTCTTAAATTTTATATCCTTATTTTCATAATTTTATTTATTTTTAATTTTACTTTCTTAAATTTTATTTCCTTATTTTAATAATTTATATATTTTTTTTATTTTTTATTTTTTTTTCTTTGTGTAGTAAGTCAAATGCTCAGTAATTTAATACATTAGCCATTATAATAATCTCAAGAAGAGAAAAATATGCAAGATTTGCAGATGAAATTTTATTTCAAGGATCACTTCTGAAACCCAAAAGACTTCAATATAATTAGATTGTGGAACCTGTGTTTTGAGCAATTTGGTGACATTAAACATGTTTTTGACACCTCTTGAAAACAGTGAATTGGTCAAAGTTCATTTGTTTGTACAAGAACTGACACTGTAGTTATGTTGGTTTTAGACTGATTTGTCAATTATGGATTTATCAAATATCAATATTGTGTTTCCACAGAATATATTATTTTATTTTGGCTTCTCTAATAATTAATTTTGCTTGTGAAGAGGGATAGATGTGAACTTAATATTTTGTAAGCATTACCAGAATATATGTATCTTACGTGTTTTTCTACGCCAGGAATTAAATCAAGGTATCTCTGTTATTGATTTCCCCCATTTTGGGCCTCCGAAAGGGACTGCTGGGACACTGGTCTAGAGAAGACAGGCTAGCAAGAGGAGACTGTTTATTGGATTAGATAAGGATTACATAACTTACTAATGACAAAAATCCAGGTCTTTAAGCTTGTCACGTGACCTACAGTTAATTGGAAGTAGACAAGGGATCGACATCCAAATTTCACACGAATCCAGCGCAGCAATTAATAATAACTTTTATGCAAACTTTATTAAAGCAGATAAGTTATATGTTCTGTATCTTTATTGAAATATCTAACGAGTTTTGAGATCAGAGATTTTTGTGAGTTATATTCTGATCCCCATGCTCCTATAGAATTCAGTTTGAAGCGCATGCTTCCTTTACATAACAAAGAGAATAAATTAAATTCGGAAAAAAAGATGAAACCTTGGGATGAATCTAAATGTTCAGATTTTATAGCTAACATTGATCGGTCTGAAATCGAAGAATTAAATGAAAGTAAAAAGTGTTCAAAGACCAGGAACTGAAACAATCAAAATCCAAATCCAGCCCTCAAACCATAGTTGGAAACAACTAAGATTACAAATAATCAAGATACAGAGAACATATGGCCAACCGAGTGAGCAGCTTGTTCCCAAAAGGTGGCCACTCAGCAACCCAAACCGAACCAAAAATAATAAGAACATACATAAGGTAAAACATCACAGAAACTCTGACACCAAAAACAGGCAACAGAGAACCACAACAGAACTACCGCCTTGGAACGGTCAGTAATGAATTACTGGGGGCTTAAATCGATTTTACAGGCCCAACCTCACCCTCAGTTTCTGAAGTGGTACAACACATTTAGTTGGTTGTTCGGTTCGCATGATAACCCACTAACTCGTCAAAGAATCATCACGGTAAACACATAAATCAAATTTCAACACCATGAAGAAGCAAAGACGAGGACTCAACAGATACAACGGGCCGTCTGACAGGTGGAGATCCCTGGCCTGCCAAACAACCCCACTGGAAATCTGAAGCAAAAGAAGGTCACCAGTTGAGCCCCGGTGGACCAAGCAACAGACAAAAAGGCTCCGGTCCCAACCAACTAAAATATATAGCTTTAGGTCGGGGCCATCATAGAGTCTGACGCCCGATCCCCCGGTGTGCAATTAAAGAGTGCAGCAAAGTTATCAACCGTGATTGGGTTAATCACTAAGCATGCAGACTGTTGCATAACATTGAAATTATATCCAATACGTTTGTGACGTATTATTATTTTCGGAATTGATCAGAAAAAATCAGTCCTACCCTTAATATTTTTGAATTTGTATACTAAGTCACCATAAAATTCTGGTTCCGATAGGCCTTGGTGTAAAAGAAATTTTAATCCGACATCAGATTTTGAAACCAATTCATGGTGTCTGCGACAGAATTTCGAAAAAGCCTTCCTAAGCTTATGATACCAATAGCCCTGTTGAAGAAAACCTGCTTAACACGGATAATTTTGATAAAGATGAGATAAATGATATTATGTCACGTATAGGGTCTATCTTCACCAACTCTGCTGAAAAAAACTTTGGCAGATATGGTGCAAGATCTAAAAATACCTCTCACCACTGTGAAAAACATAAAAAATGGTATAATAATGATTGTCGAAAGGCAAGAAGAAAATATCATTCTGCTAGAAAATTATATGAAACACAGAGGAATCCGAATAATCGAACGCATTTATCTGATGCAAGTAAAGCTTACAAAAATATCATTAAACGTAGTGTTATTAAGGAATGAATTTCATTTTTCTGATGTTTATCGAAGTGTAAACTACATTGGGTCACGTGCAAAGTGAATGAACCCCGAAGGGGTTCATGTAAGCTTTGCTAGTGACCCAATGTAGTTTACATTTCGATAAACATCAGAAAAAATAAGTTCATTGCTTATATTTACATTCATTTCAATTAAATCTTTCATGAAAAATCTTATATAAGCGCTAAAATTGAAGCAGTAAAACATGTAAACGCAGTTTTTCTGCTAACAGCAGAACGGCATGCATGACGTCATGACGTTGTTGGCGTCCAATCAGGTTGTACAGAGCCATTGTTTATTTTTACGTCACTGACGTCGCGTGTCTCAATGTAGTTATTGGAATGTAAACTACATTACGTTCCAACGGTTTACTATAGGGCTTTTCAGTAAATACACCAAGAATGTAAATATTTAAATATAAACGTGATTTTCGACAAAAAAATTAGGTCTATGCGACAAAAGTCTCCAAGGGAATATTGGAATTATATCAATAGCGCAAAGCATAAAATTTCAAATGCAGATATAAGTATGGAAATCATGTATGATTATTTCAAGAAAAATGAAGCTGACAATGGCGATAATGTCATACCCGATAATGATTATCCGTCTTATAATCAGGAAACAAATCTTAATTCGCAAATTACCGAACAGGAAATTAAAAACGCAATAAAATTGTTAAAAAACAATAAAGCATCAGGATTAGATAAATCTTAAATGAGTATATTAAGCAGACGGAATCGTTATTCCTAAATCTATGCAGAAAAGTCTTTAACATAATTTTTGATACTGGTATTTTACCAGACTGTTGGTTAGCTGGAATGATTAAACCAATCTATAAAAATAAAGGGAATATAGAAGATCCTAAGAACTATAGACCTATCACTATTTTAAGTTGTATGGGTAAACCATTTACGGCTATACTGAATAATCGCATAAATTCTTTCCTAGAAACTAATCAGTTACTCAATGAAAATCAAATGGGGGGGGGGGGGGGGGGGGGGTCGGAAAGGTCATTCGACTTGTGACAATATTTTTATTCTGTATGCTATAATAGAATATATGAAGGCAAGAAAACTTAAACTATATTACACATTCATAGACTTTTCTAAAGCGTTCGATACCGTTTGGAGAGCAGGTTTATGGTCTAAGCTGATTAAATATAATATTAATGGTAAAATGTTAACAGTAATAAAAGGTATGTACGCTCATATAAAGTCATGTGTAAGCTTCAACGGTGAAAATTCAACTTTCTTTCAGTGTAACAACGGATTGAGACAAGGTGAAAACTTGTCACCAATACTTTTCTCTCTGTTTGTCAATGATATAGAGCATTATCTGTCTAAAAATAGCAGTGTTGGTTTGAATTTTCCGAACAATGATTTACAATCCTTTTTAAAGATCATTGTGCTGCTTTATGCAGATGATACAGTTCTTTTTGCTGAGAGTGAAGAAGAAATGCAACTCTTGTTAAATGACTTTCAAAGTATTGTAAAGATTGGAAATTGAAAATTAATGTTGACAAGACTAAGCTTTTAATATTTGGCGAAAGACGCCAACGACGGAATGAAAATATTTCATTAAACGGCAGTAAACTCGAAAAAGTTGATACTTATAAATACCTTGGTATAATGTTTTCAAAATCTCGTTCTTTTAGCATAACGAAAAAACATGTAGTAGAGCAGGCCAGAAAAGCTTTGTTTGCTCTATATAAGAAAATACGTAATTTAGATTTGCCAATTGACTGCCAGCTGAAACTTTTTGATAATACAATCTTACCTATCTTAACATATGGGTGTGAAATATGGGGCTTTGGGGATCTATCTATAATTGACAAGGTTCAAACCGACTTTTTTAAACACATTCTTCATGTTAAAAATAGCACACCACATATCATGTTATACGGTGAACTTGGCAGATTTCCCGTTTCTCTTGTAATAAAGAGGCGTTTGATTAATTTCTGGTGTAAGCTTGTATCTGATACTGGAAATAAACTGTCAACTTTCATGTATAAAACTTTATTCAATGATGTTGCAAGAGATTTCTGTTCATATAACTGGCTAACTTGCGTTAAGGAACTCCTTGATAGTATTGGGTTAAGTTACCTCTGGAATTATCAGTATGTAGTAAATGGAATGCGGTTATCTAAATACGCACAATATATACTAGAATCTCAATTCAAACAACAGTGGTTTAGTTCAGTTCAGGATTCATCTAAGTGTTTAAACTATAGAATATTTAAGATAGAGCATAAGTTTGAAAATTATTTGATTTTCCTTCCTGCAAGATAAAGGCAAAATTATATAAACTATAGACTGTGTAACCATAAAATGCCAATTGAAACGGGGCGTTGGCGAAACATTGATAGAAATTTGAGAAAATTTTCTCTATGTGACTCCAATAATTTGGGAGACGAATTTCATTATTTATATCAATGTTCCTTTTTTGATGAAGAGCGACGAACAATCGCTCCCTTCATCAGAAAAGGTTCTGCCAACTGTCACGTGTTTTCTAAATTATTTCATGAGGAAAATTACTCGATTTTGAAAAAGACGTGTAAGTTCTTGGGAACTATTATGACGACGTTTCGATCTCTTCCTTGCTAAAAAGAAAAAAAAAGAAACACCTGTCTATCTCTAAAATACTAGAATATCCGTCCCTGATTTGTCATCAGTACAGTGGGCTCTCGTTATCTCAAACACTTAAATTTCAAAATAACTTCTTATTCATAGAACATAACTGCTCCTGGTATCTCAAACTACTGGTGTCTCGGGGTCAAGTTTCTGTGATCAGAAAATTTACCTTGAGATACGAGTGGTTTGAGATGCGTTTGGACTTTGAGATATCGAGAGCCGACTGTATATCTCTCTCAATATCAGTATGTCTCTTGTATAGTTTTGCGAACTTAAAACCAGTAATACCATTATTATGGATTACTGGAATTGTGTGTACTTACATTTAGTTGTACTTGTGTTTAGACATACAGCCTGTTTCACCATTAGTTAATTTTATATACTATATTTTGACCTCATATTAAATGTTACACATGTACTGAGAGAAATGAATAAACTTGTAAACTTGCAGACGCCCAATGCCTCAGTTAACAAGATAGAGATACTTTTTTCATGCGGTTTTTGTAACAGGAGAAAATGCTATGCGTAAAAGATACCATTGTGTGGTGAATTGGCTCACATATGGTGACATTTGTAACATCCCTACACCTTAAATAACGCAATAAAGCCAATTAAAGTGGTATAGTTTTCAATTTGGAAAATTATGAAGAATTTTATTATTCACAGAATTTGAGGGTCCAAAAGAATTTTTTTCGCTGATGTGAAATTGAGGCCTAGACCCCATAGTCCTTTATGTGTTGCTGTAGGTCACATGACCTGCATTGACTGTTTCTGTTTTAGTTAAATATTGTTTCGTGATTAATGTTCTATCAATATACAATAATAAACTAACACAGCCTTTATTATTTATTTTTGTACTCGCTTCCATGTCATAATATCCCCTACTTTTTATGAGCAGTATATTCTTTAGGGTAGTATATGTTAAAACGAATCACTGTTCTGTTAAATGGCCTCTATGAAGATCAAACGTTTACTTGTTTCTCTGAGCTGCATATGCAGTAGCACTTGCAAGCTGAATACTTGGCAGTGTAATTACATCAGATGAATGGATGCACTACCTTTGCCCTGTCATTTTACAAGGACAAACAACTCTTGTGATTTCCTGATTCTTCCCTAGACGAGGAAGTCCTTTCAAAAGGGTTCTTTACTTCAATGAAATAATATAGTACTAAAGAAACAAACAAACAAAAAAAGTTGCACCTAATTTAGAAGGAGCAAAATGATACAGGCGCCTTCGCTGTATGTGAACCCATTTATAATAATTGCTAAGGGGGTTTGCAGTTTGACGTTCTGTGTTCAAATAAATTGTAATCGCAAATGTATTATTTGTAACTGTCATGGTTCATCTTTTTTATCTCAGTTTCTTGGATGGTTCTGGGGCCGTTTTCATAAAGCCACTTAAGTCGTTGCTATGCTGTTGCTAAGGCTAAATATCTATAAAGGAGATTCCATACAACTATGAAATTTGTTCTGGAGGAACAGTCTTTTTAGACTGTTCCTCCAGAGCAAATTTCATAGTTGTAGGGAATCTCCTTCATACAATGTTAGCCTTAGCAACACCGTAGTAACGACTTAAGTTGTTTTAGAAATACGGCCCCTGCTTTCTGATGTAGCCGTTCTTGTTTATTTTCATCTCTATATTGTTTTGTTCAGTCCTAAGTTGAGTGCATATACCTGAACAGCAATGAGTTACCTTTCAAAAGATGCATCAACAATTTACTGTATGCTGTGCAAAAATACTCAGAACGTCTTTTAAATAATATATCATCTACAGATAACTTAAATTTTGATTTAATGGCTTATCTCAGAAAAAGAGGTATCCGCTCAGTCTGATCAGAGTCTTCGTTGTCCGCATGGAGGTAGCTTAGAGCCTTAGCTACCCTTTGAGACTTTAACGATGCTGATCTAAGTATGCACTAGGCGCACAATCCCATTGTTGGTTTTCTCGTGTCGCGGCTCATATATACTGTCTCTACCTGCTCAGTATATACTTTATTGCAAATACTTATCCATTAGAAATATATCAACCTTTTCAAGAATTACATTTGTCGAGAATATAATCTATTTCTAATCCCTTTCTGCGTTCTTCCAATTAGGCAACTTAGAGGCTTGATTTGATTTTGGTAAAAATGTTTAGATATAGATAACTACTTGTTTATTTTACTTTCTTGTCACTTTCATGAAGCATTCTCTTTTGGCATTACTGTATGTCGCTTTGTTTCACATTAATTGCCGTGTTATACTTTCAACATCTATGTACGAAAAATAGTTGTCTTTCATTACTCTTTTAAGAGCCTAAGACTTTTAAACCATGCTTTCTTACTTACGCTCATGAATATTGGCTTCTTATGTCTGAGATCTAAATTAAATCATATGAGCCGCGACATGAGAAAACCAACCATGTAGTTGTGCGCCCAGCGCAGACTCAGATCAGCTTTGGCTTCCGCCCAGTCTGATAAGACTCTTTCCTAAGAGCTTGAAGGGTAGCTAAGGGTCTTAGCTACCTCCATGCGGACAGCAAAGACTCTGATGCCCAGGCTGATCTGAGTCTGCGCTGGGCGCACAACCACATTGTTGGTTTTGTCGTGTTGCGGCTCATATTTAAATCCTCTCGACAGGAAAATAACATCAGATGTTATTAATGTCCCATATTTAATTAATTTTATTCAAAGATACCTTCAAATGATAACTTCATTAAATTAAGAATTCCTAATTTATAAAACATATGTGAGATTACTTAGTAATATATAGATAACGAGAAAAAGTACAAAAAAAGTAAATATTGAGAAAATTATATTCCCTAAGGCGGTTCCTGCATATTTCACCTGCGTTTAAAATATAATCAAAACTCGAAGGACCAGAGAACTGCATGAAAAAAGTGATAGCAGTCCATAAGACAGTTCTTAAAAGTTTATATCATTTGAAAGCACACGAACATTATAAGCTCACAATGCCTTCCTTGGCCACACTATTGTTAACACACGTGAGAATCACATGCTGCTAAACTTGTAGTATTTGCGTAATGGATACAGTGTACAATTTGATATTGATGGCCTCCTTTCTAAAGCAATTTCAGTCATTTTTATCGAAGAAATATTTGATGAGAAGAATTTGACAACGAGTATACGGTCGATGTCTTATATATTTTTCTCCCCGTATCTCGACGAATTTGTAATTTTCTCTATGCACTCCCCAAGTGTTCAGCTATTTGCGTAATAAGGCTCGGTACTTGCGAAAAAACGAGATCATATGAAAAGTCTAGAGAGATAACAGCAAATATTCTAATAAGAGGGGGAAAGGAAAGAAAACAATAAACTAAACATTTATTAAAATTAAGGCTATAAGGGGAAGGGTTACACCCACCGCTAAAATATAGTCAGATTAAATATACTCAATAAAACGCACCCAGGGGTCGTATTCATAAAGCGACTTAAGTGGTTGCTATGCTGTTGCTAAGGCCAAATTCCTATGAATGAGATTCCCTACAACTATGAAATTTGGTCTGGAGGAACAGTCTTACAAAGACTGTTCCTCCAGACCAAATTTCATAGTTGTAGGGAATCTCCAACACAGAAATTTAGCCTAAGCAACAGCATAGCAACGACTTAAGTGGTTTTATAAATACGACCCCAGGTTTAATACAACACATCACAGGCAATAAAGGATCAGAAACGTACCTGAGAAATGAAGTTTGAAAAATCCTGTATTTCTTTGTTAACATCTAGTTCTTGAGAATCCAAAACATTTAAGCATATCCCCATGGGCATTACAACACAGTCTGTTCCTAGAAATAAAGTAGACTTTTACACAGAGCAGACATCTGGTTAAAGACCAATAAACAGATGAGGACATCATAAATAACGGATATATTTCCAATGCTGACACAGTTTTCATTGTATGTATCGTTTGCTTATTGTATAATATAAGTACATATCTCATGAGGAGCATAGGGCGTTTCTTTTCTGCATTCGAGTACACAAGATAAGAGCCGCAACACGAGAAAACCAACAAAGTGGTTGTCCGCCCAGCGCAGACTCAGATCAGCCTGGGCATCCGCCCAGTCTGATCAGAATCCTCGCTTTGCGCTTAAAGGGTAGCTAAGGGACTAAGCTACCTTCATGCGGACAGCAAAGGCTCTGATCAGACTGGGCGGATGCCCAGGCTGATCTGAGTCTGCGCTGGGCGCACAACCACATTGTTGGTTTTCTCGTGTCGCGGCTCAATTATGTAAAGCAAATACTTTAAGCACTTGTCTTGTGTCAGCCAAAGCATTCTTCAACTGGCTAGATACCCTTTTACACTGCCTCACTGGATTTACCTGTTGTCTTTAGCGAAGTTTCTCATCGTGGGAGGTACGGCGAGCGAATTTCAACTAGCCTAGATAGCTCATTGGTCTGAGGGATGATGACATGGACATAGATACCATGATTACCACCTACAATACAGTAGTGACTGATGCAGCCAGTGAGATACTTGGGAAGGAACGTCGAAGGAAAAAGCCATGGGTCACTAGAGATGTTCTCGACCTCTGTGATGAGAGGAGAAATTTGAAGAAGAAGAGGTATGAAGCAGGAGGAGCAGAAGAATACAGGGAAGCAAACAAGAGGATTCAGAAGGCAGTGAAGAAAGCGAAGGAGGACTGGATAGCTAGTCAGTGCGAGGAGATCGAAACTTGCCTGAACAAAAACAACAGCAAGAAAGCATACCAGCTGGTGAAGGACCTAACTTCAGAGAAACAGGGTAGATCCACAACTATCCAGGACAAGTCTGGGAAATGCCTTACAGAAGAACAAGAGATTCTCAGCAGATGGACAGAATATTGCTCAGAATTATACAACCATGAGACTCATGGTGACAATACGGTTCTGGACTGCAGTCAGCCCCCAGATGAAGATCAACAACCGATCCTGCGTGAGGAAGTTGAGATTGCAGTAGCAGCACTGAAGAAGGGAAAATCTGCCGGAGTTGATAATATACCAGCAGAACTTGTTCAAGCTGGAGGGGAGACCATGATTGATGTTCTAACAGATATCTGTAACAGGATCTGGAGAACAGGAGAATGGCCTACCCCATGGACTCAGTCGCTGATTATTTATCTCCCTAAAAAGGGCAACCTACAGCTCTGCCAGAACTACAGAACCATCAGCCTCATCAGTCATTCAAGCAAAGTCATGCTGAAAGTTATCTTGAACAGGCTTAAGCCACAAGCCGAAGAGATAATCGCTGAGGAACAGGCTGGGTTCCGAGCAGGAAGGAGCACCACAGAACAGATCTTCAACCTTAGAATCCTGTGTGAAAAGTATCTACAACATCAGCAGAATCTGTACCATGTCTTCATTGATTTCAAAAAAGCCTTTGTTAGGGTATGGCATGCAGCCTTATGGGCCACCATGAGGAAGTACAATATCAATGCAAACCTAGTTCGCACCATTGAGCAGCTATACGACAAGGCTACAAGTGCAGTCCTGATAAATGGCAGCACAGGAGAATGGTTCAGAACAACAGTTGGAGTAAGACAAGGATGTCTTCTGTCACCCACCCTCTTCAACATTTTTCTCGAACGGATCATGTCCGATGCTCTGGAAGAACATGACGGAAAGGCTAGCATAGGCGGCAGAAATATTACCAACCTGCGGTTTGCCGATGACATAGACGCTCTTGCTGAGGAAGAGCAGGAACTAGAAGCTCTAGTTGAAAGTCTCGACCAGACCTGCACAAGGTATAAGATGGAGATCAGTGCTGAGAAGACCAAACTGATGACAAACAGCGCAGATGGCATCCAGAGGGAGATGAAGGTAAAGGGGCAGAAGCTAGGTACTGTAAGCAGCTTCAAATACCTTGGAGCAGTTGTCTCAGATGATGGCTCAAAACAGGAGGTTCTCTCAAGGATAGCACAAGCCACTTCAGCTCTTGCCAAGCTGAAACCAATTTGGAGAGATAACAACATATCTCTTGGATAAAAGGTGACACTTATGCGCTTCCTTGTCATTTCCATATTTCTGTATGCCTGTGAATCATGGACCTTGACAGCAGAGTTAGAGAAAAGAACGCAGGCCTTTGAAATGAGACGCTACCGAAGGTTACTGAACATTTCGTACAAGGACCATATAACCAATGAGGAGGTTCGCAGGAAGATCCAAGCAGCCATTGGAGAATATGATGAACTACTGACGCTGGTCAAGAAACGGAAACTAAGGTGGTTTGGCCACGTCTCAAGGTCTTCTGGTTTAGCAAAGACAATTCTTCAGGGCACAGTGAAAAGAAAAAGAAGAAGAGGTAGACAGAAGAAGAGGTGGGAAGACAATATCAAGGAGTGGACTGGAATGGATTTTGCCAGCTCAACTAGGGCAGCTGAAGACAGGACAAGGTGGAAAGGGATTGTTTTGAAGTCAGCTGTGGTGCCCCAACGACCTAGTAAGGTTATGGGATAGAATAGAATAGAAATAGAACATTCAATATTTGTATCTTTTGAGCATAATTACATGTTGACCATTCTTGTTCTGTTGACAACTAGACTGTCGATTAGAGTACGACTATGGTCCAATTACTGCGACATTATCCAGAGAATCGGTCACTGGATAACGACTGGATAACGACTGGAACCATTAATTTCCAAACATCAAAATAATTTCGAGAACTATCAAAATCCTCTTATTACATCTGGCCAACTGACTATGCCTTGATTGGCTACTTTCGCGCTCTGCTACATACTATAATGGAAGACTCTGCAATATCTACTCTACTTTACGAAACTAAAATTTTCACACAGACGTATGCAAATATTACATACATTCAGAGACGCCGTGCGCAGGTGCACGGTAATGTATATGCTTATTTCTTCTTTAAAATAAGCTGGACAATCTCATAAAAAGCCACACACAGAAGACCAATTACATACTGATGATAACTTTCTTCCTCTCATTCTACATCAAAAAATTGTTTTATTAATATGAATGAAGTCTGATAAAACAGGAATTAACAAAGTGGCCAGTTCTGCATTTATATTGTATTACGTCTACTTTCTGAGACGAAAGAACTATATTGTTTATCCCAAACAATGCATTATATTAACCAGTACCAAAATGGCGTCATTTGCTTGTCTCATTTGTAATTCTGTCTACAGTTTCAAAACAGAAAAAATGTGTAGTCTGCTTTTTACCATGTTTATAGCAACTTCTGTTATCCCTGAAACTGAGTAGTATAATGTAAATGGAGTCGCAAAGCAACATGTAAGAAAAAACTTATATCAGCATGTGCATTTGCCCAGACTGTTAAAGTTTTGCCCAGACAGTTAACTGCGGGGGATCATTCTACATGTACGCTGATTACATTAACTCAAAACCGACTGACATACAATATTCTTACTTTTAAATTGTTCCGTTTTTATATATCAAAAAAAGGATATATATAAAAAACACACAACGCAGATCTCCATAAGGCAAGTTATCATATTGTTCTTTACTTTGAAATATCAGACTTTTCCTACTTACTTCTGTATTTTTTAATAGTAAACTGATAAGGCAATAATCAGGAAATAATACAGTTAAATCCCATATACCACCCTAAAAACCTAAAAGGAAAGAAAAATATACATAAAATGACAATACTTCATGAAAGGCACGCACAGTAAACCGAATTAATAGCTATTCCATAGACAGGTAGTCATTCAGCTAGTACACTTCTGAACCAACAATAAGTTTCCGTCTGTCTTCAACATTGCTGAGTCTCCTCAGTGTTGCTCTCTTTAACAGAAATTCTACTATAATTCCATAGCGACAACAATGAGCCGCGACGCAACAAAACTAACAATGTGGTTGTGCGCCCAGCGCAGACTCAGATCAGTTTGGACATCCATCCAGTCTGATCAGACCCTTCGCTAAGCGCTTAAAGGATAGTTGAAGGTCTAAGCTACCTCCATGCGGACAGTGGAGACTCTGATCAGACTGGGCGGATGCCCAGGCTGATCGGAGTCTGCGCTGGGCGCACAACCACATTGTTGGTTTTGTCGCGTCGCGGCTCAAATATAGTACACTTCTGAAACAAGGATCTGGCATGGATAGAACTGAACTCTTCCAAATCTAGGAGCCCCAATAGCTCAGTAGGTTAAGCGCTGACCTGTTAAACTAGGGTCTGGATTTAAATCCCGCTGAAAGCAGACTTTTTTCATCAACCCTTAACGGCGTTCCATTGCACACAGCACTTGAATTTTTCTCTCCTCGATATTTGAAGGGTTAAAACATCTCAAGTTATCCATGTTCCAAATTTGCAAACTAGCACGACATTTTGTACCTATAATAATTTCCTGATTACAGATTTTACAATTCATGACAGTATACATTATGTTTTTTATGCTTTCTTGCAAAAGGAAACAACAAGACGAGCCTAGAACGTGTCTGAAGCACTCCCTTATACTGTAAAATTAAAATCTAAAAGAGTTCCTTCAAGAGCAGAGAACAAATTCAGAAGAAGGAAAATGGGCCATACTTCGAAGATTCGGCTATACAAGCCTCATCAGTGATACTTCGAAGTTACAGCTATTCAAGCCTTATCAGTACATGTAACCCTGATAACTGGTGACGAAAGTCCGAGAAGAGTATACCGTAATTTGAGCCGCGACGCGACAAAACCAACAAAGTGGCTGTGCGCCCAGCGCAGACTCAGATCAGCCTGGGCATCCGCCCAGTCTGATCAGAGTCTTCGCTGTTCGCATGGAGGTAGCTTAGTCCCTTAGCTACCCTTTAAGCGCTTAGCAAAGAGCCTGACCAGACTGGGTGGATGCCCAGGCTGATCTGAGTCTGCGCAGGGCGCACAACCACATTGTTGGTTTTCTCGTGTCGCGACTCATTTCTGAATTTTGTTAAGAAGACGATATCAAAGACCGATTGGTATCAAAAAGGGTCTGAATGAATTAAAAAGCGATGATCTAGAATAAGAGGCTAAACCAATTAAAATTTAGATTCTCAGAATATATCCTCTGATCTCAAAGGACAAAAATAAGATATAATCTGCACTATCGTTAAAGCTCGAAAAGTTTTGCGACTCTGTATTTCATGGTGTAGAAGAAAAGCAATATTCTTGAAGGTTCAAATTCGCGATTCACATATATACTGTTTATTTATATTGATAAACTTGATGACAATTTCAGGGTAAGCTCACTCTCGCGTAACTCCGCTTTGGCTTTCGCGAGGTTTTGCAAAGTTTAATTGTGGCGAATGTTTCCCTATTTACACTTAGAAGTTACAGAGGGCAGAACATTAATCCATTGTCTTCCAATGGTATTACCATAACTGAAAACCAGGACACGTAAAACGGTGATTTCTTAGACATAAGCGTAATCAAACATCAGATAAAATATTAATCAACGGCTATAAAAGGTTATCTGTCAATAAAATAAACGAGTTATAAGCGAGATAACAGAACGCTGCTTATTGTGGTGACTGAGCATTACACTGTGATTAAATTAGAATCAAGATCTGTAATTTTCTTTTATGTCAGCTGTTATAATAGCCGCGACACGAGAAAATCAACAATGTGGTTGTGCGCCCAGCGCAGACTCAGATCAGTCTGGGCATCCACCCAGTCCGACTAGGCTCTTCGCCAAGCGCTTAAAGGGTAGCTAAGGGTCTAAGCTACCTACATGTGGACAGGGAAGACTCTGATCAGACTGGGCGGATGCCCAGGCTGATCTGAGTCTGCGCCGTGCGCACAACCACATTGTTGGTTTTGTCGTGTCGCGGCTCATATGTGAAAATACAGTTTAATAAAAGTACAGTACTAGTATCTCTATGAGTTGTAAAAAGGGGAGCATTCGCGATAGTTTTGTCGAATATCGTTATTTTATTTTCGACTCTTGAAGTTTAGTTACAGTTACTATTCGACTCATTTGTGTATAAATTTATTTGTACGAAATTTCGCCGCTGTAAATAAAAAATATTGAAGTTATCACAAACATCCTGTCAGTTCAAGGCCGTTGCCGGCACGTGAAAAGTGGTCCGGCTATGTATTTGCGAGTGACGAAAGCACAATTCGCCACCTCTTGCTTTGGAGAAGAGGAGGGGGGTCGGTGGATCTCTACTGAGAAAAAATGCATTCAGAAAGTTTGTGGATGCGTTTATATTACATCTGTGTTCATTATTAGTATACGATTTCAATTTCGTAAGCATTTCCGTGGAACAAAGCTGATTTTTTTTTGTCAGTTCAAGCAGACTGGTTCAGTCTCAAACAGCCAAACCATTAAAAACATTTATGTCGATCTGTCGGCAAGTCTCATCAGGCGGTGGTAACCACCAACTTATTGCAAAGGTTGAGTCCGATACATGTATCCCTGTAACAGTTCTTTCCTTTAGCTTACGACCTACAATGGAAACTTCTTTCCACATTTTTTGCTGACCAAAGGTCCATTTTTTCGAATTCAAACGTCTTTGGCTAATTTGGAATTGGTGGGGTATTAATGATGGAAGAACATGCACTTATGTTTTCAGAATTCGAATTTGTCTGGAAGGCAGTGTTTAAATGAGTATCTCGGCATGTCATTTGCCTTTAATCAAAATTTAGATTCATCTGTTACATCTGAATAAATTATGTCCCCCCACCAAAGGTGAGGGGGGACATATTGTTTTCAGTGCGGATCCCGGTGCGTCGGCGTCGGCGTCGGCGTGACAGATTCTTGTATGCACGATATCTCTTGAACCAATGGATGGAATTTCACCAAACTTGCATGGATATATTATTGGGACAAGCTTAAGGGCTGATTAGATTTGGGTGACCTTGACCTCATTTTCAAGGTCACTGGAGGACTTAGATTACAATTTCTTGTATGCACAATATCTCCTGAACCAATGGATGGAATGTCATCAAACTTGCATGGATACATCATTGGGACAAGTTTAAGAGCTGATTAGATTTTGGTGACCTTGACCTCATTTTCAAGGTCATTGGAGGACTTTCATGACAATTTCTTGTATGCATGATATCTCCTGAATCAGTTGATGGAATTTCACCAAACTTGCATGGATACATCATTGGGACAAGTTTAAGAGCTGATCAGTGTTTGGTGACCTGACCTTATTTTCAAGGTCACTGGAGGACTTAGATGACAATTTCTTGTATGCACGATATCTCCTGAACCAGTGGATGGAATTTCACCAAACTTGCATGGATACATCATTGGGACAAGCTTAAGAGCTGATCAGTGTTTGGTGACCTGACCTTATTTTCAAGGTCACTGGAGGACTTAGATTACAATTTCTTGTTCCTACAATATCTCCTGAACAGGCTGATGAAATTTCACCAAACTTGCATGGATACATCACTTGAACTAGCTTAAGAGCTGAATAGAGTTTGGTGACCTTGACCTCATTTTCAAGGTCACAAGAAGACTTAGATAATGAAAATTTCTCTAAACTTGATAATATCTCACTAGCCTTTGGCTTGGTGTCCACTTTGCTTGCCTTTGGGACAATCTAAAGTGTTTACTTTGTTTTGATGACTTTGACCCTATTTTCAAGGTCGAAAGCTAACTACAAATCCTTTTTTTTCTCTTAAAAATGAGTTATATCTTGAACCAGGTGATGGATATTCATCAGACTTGCATGAATATATTATTGTGACAGGTTTAGAACATGTTAAGTAGTTAGTGACCTTCACCTATTTGTCAAGGACATAGTTTTCCATGTAGGATTTTCTCCAATCTTGCTTAAATTTTTTATTTGTACAGGCTTTTTATTCATTAGAGGGGATGGGAAATGGGCTGGTGGGGGGACATCAGTTTTTCTCTGAAAAACATTTCTAGTTAACTCTCGGTAAGCTTTCATTTACATTATAATTTGATACTCTATAAATATTCGCCTTCCGATATTTAGTTCATATGGGATTAAAGAAGAACTTGTGGCTATGTCTTTGATGTCTCGCCCTTTTCAGGGTATCTTTTAATGAATGTGAATTCGATTAAGTAGGTAGCTCCTGGTTAACTATGTTTTCAAGGATGTTATAAAACGAAAAAGAACTGTTACGAAACGAAAACGAGTCAAAGTTACCAAATGACCTACTCATGTCTGTCCTGTCTGGAGTTACTGAACATATTCCTATTTTAATAAATCAGAGCATAACTTGAATTGGCGCAGTCGCAGAAAAAAACACTATTTAGGGCAACAAACATTAGTTCCAGTACACAAGAATAAACACTTTTTACGCTCATGTTGATTGTAGTCTGAATATAAATTCTAAAAATTCAACACTTTTAGATCACCTCCCTTGGAAGCAAACTTATTAAGATTTTGAGATACAATAGTTTCTATACCTGTTCGCCTTTTTTGTCTTTGATTGTCTTATAAATTTAATGTCCTAATTATTTAATGAGGTTGAAACCATTTCTTAAAATGCAAGAAAGGTTTAAATGTGCAATTTAAATTCCATCGAAACTTTTTCGTGAATTCATAGTCTCCTGAATTAGGCTTTTAATTTTTCTTCTGGCCCTTACGACGTCCAAGTCGACTTCGCTTTGGCATAATGTTAGCTAATATATAAGAATTGTGGAAAAGCATTGGCAACATAATTTTCATAATTTAAGCAGATTTTAGCCAATCTAAATTCGGTAACTGGTGGTATTGAGCATAGAAAACAGAAAACTCATCTGACTTTTAAGATAGTTCCAAAATTGCTTTATCGAATAATCATCAATTTTGTGTGACATTGATATAAGAAACTGATTATTCATTCCTAAATTATTATAATTTTTAGCCTGAACTTTTCCCGACTACCATAGGATGAAAAATAGTGACTCAAAAGTTTTTATTTTTGATTAGTATATATCGGTATATACTTGACTAGTCTACCGAGACATGTCATTTTAGTAGAGATAAATAAGTTCTGAACGTTGCTTCATTCGGAAACAGTGAGTATACTTAATACACGAAATAGTATAACAAGGTATATACTAAATACACGAAATGTCGATGCCATTTCAGTGTGTCTGTTTAATTCACCAAGGCAACAATGACAAGATTTCTAGAGTGACAAATTAAACATCGCAATCCTCTTCCTTGACCGACAAGAAGAGTTGTGAAAACATTGACAAAGTAAAAAAGGAAAAACATAGGTTGTACGGCCAGATCCCAAACCCGCCCTCAAAACCAAAAGGAAAAGTTGTTTTCTTGCTTTACGTCCACGGTAAAACAGTCATGGTTATGTCGGGACAGTTATATTAACATAATCACACTATTCCTGGGCAGTCTTAGACCTCCTAAGCGATTAACCATTACTAAGTGTACATGCTTTCGCCAGTATCTGACAACTGCCCTTCTTGAATACGAAAGTATGTGGCCGGATCGGGTATCGAGCCCGGGACCTCTGGGTTTCTGTAATCATCTTAGATCTGGAGCAACTGTTTTTACTATCTCTGATTGACAGAGTGGAGAGAAAGAAGGACAAGAATATAAGAGAGTGGACAGGAATGGAATATGCCAGCATAACTAGGACAGCTGGAAGCAAGACAAGGTGGAGAACGATTGTTGCGTGTATCAGTGGTACTCCAACGACCTTACAATGCTATGGTATAGACTAGGATATGGTCTGACCGCTTGGAACAAAGATTGATATTTAGAATCATTTAGATAATACATATAACATATAGCTGGCAAGCCCAGTAACAGCAAAAAGCATAAAATACGACAAGTCGCAGTCTAGGTTTATAAAAACGATGCTTATGATAATAATAATATTAGAATTATTGTGTTTTACTGCGATGTCCCATTGATAAGTCAAAAGGCCCCTATGTGCAATGAAACGCCGTAATTTTGCCTCAAACTAATAAACCCGCTACCCCCTAATGCAAAGTCGGAATCGCCTACCAGTATCTGGAAAATCGGTATATTTAGCATCTTCTTCATACTTCTGCGGTGGTTTATTATTAGTGTCATTTTCATCGGCTTTCTAGTAGACTTTACCTTTTTGTAGAGTCAGCTTAAACGACAAATTATGAAAATTCTATCAGTTCCATTTGAGCCGCAACACGACAAAATGGGCATCCAGCGAAGACTCAGATCGGAATGGGTATCCGCCCGGTCCGATTGGAGTCTTCGCTTGCGCTGAGAGGATAGCTAAAGCTGTAATCTACTCCCATGCCGACAGCAAATATTCTGATCAGGCTAGACGATTGTTGAGGCTGATCTGAGTCTTTGCTTGGCGCGCATGTCACTTTGTTGGTTTTGTCATTTCTATCCGCCCAGTAGCACTGGTTTTATTGCAACACAATTCCATAAAAAGGCTAAAGTTTGTATTTACGACTGTGACCGGAACATATTAACCCAGTGACGAAAATTACATCTGACATACTGTGACGTTTTATAGTTTATCAATATCTGTTTCATGATGCTATATCTAAAATGAAATTATGAAAACTGTTTTAGAACACTCCTGTCAGAATGACATCCTTGAGGAGAATGTGTGAGCCGCGACGCGAGAAAACCAACAATGTGTTCGTGCGTCCAGCGCAGACTCAGATCAGCCTGGGCATCCGCCCAGTCTGATCAGAGTCTTCGCTGTCCGCATGAAGGTAGCTTAGACCCTTAGCTACCCTTTGAGCGCAAAGCGGAGAGTCTGATCAGACTGGGTGGTCGCCTAGGCTGATCTGAGTCTGACCTGGGTGCACAACCACTTTGTTGGTTTTCTCGTGTCGCGGCTCGTGTATACTTTCAGGGAAAGCAACTTTACCCCTGCTGGCCTCCTTTGTAAACGGGGGTCAACTGAAGGGAACAAATAGCTCGTCTCCGAGTTCATGCTTTCACTGTCTTGGAAAGGCTTCAAGCTGAAATTGTTGAAGCATTTAACTCTACATCAAGATATCTACTGGTAGACAACCTTTTAGAAAATGACTAGCCTTACTTTGAAGGCATGGTTGATCGAATTCTCTATCTGAGGTACAGTTACCTGTATTAACCTTCCGTTAGCCGTATAATACAGGAGCATCTGTGTTCGCGCATTATCCGATGCCCCCTGCTCACCGCAAGGAGGTGGAAGAATGTGCAGTTTTCAGTGTCCTTTGACAACAGAAAGTGCTCTCCTTTCCATGTTTTGATTTCCATGCCTTTCAAGTTTTCCTGCAATTCAGGTCTGCTCGTAGGCAGTGTCGGAAACATTTTTCTCCCGCTTCTATTCTATAATGTTTTTCAAGTCACATGGAAGCAAACTTGCCTCTGTCATCATTTTAACCGACTCTGTCCGACTCAAAATCAGAATTTGTGCTAAATCAAAGACCAGGTTTTGCGCTAAATAAATAATAGGGGATCTTTTTCGTTTGCGCTAATTTGATGATAAGTTTGCTTCCAAGTGACTTGAAAAACATACACGGATTTCAACCAATTTTGCAGGAATCGAGTAAATAGAGCTCATTTTTTGTCAGTTTAGGCAGACTGGCTCAGTTTCAAACAACCAAAACACTAAACAATCAACTTTGTCTATCCGTCGGTGATCCTCAACAGTCGGTGGCAACCAGCGAATTTATAGCGAAGGTTAGGTATCCCCGCAACAATTCGTTTATTCCAGTTGCGAACCACGAAGACTGAAAGGCCAATGTTGGGCATTTAAACGTCTGTGGCTGAGTTGGATTTGGTGGGGTGTCAAAGATGGAAGAATGTGCACACATGCTTTCAGAATTTCAGTTTGTCGGAAAGGCAGTCACAGTTTCAAAATAGTCTATCGGCATGTTATTTGTCATAAAACAACATTTAAATTAATCTGTATCATCTGAATAAATGACTTCAGATAAGGTTTAATCTGTATCATCTGAATAAATTAACTTCAGATAAGGTTTCATTTATATAATAATTTCTTTGCCTTCAAAAATATAGTTCAACCGGGATTAAAGAAGAACTAGCGGCTGTTTCTTTGATGTCTCGTCCCTTTTAGATAATATTTTAAGGAATATGAATTAAGTTGTTATCATTTTTTAATCGCATTTGCTTTGATAAGACGTGTGACCACTTTGTTTTCCCACCCTGCGACAGGCGTATCAGTGACAGTGCCCTTTTTTTCAGCGTGCTTCCAGCATTCCTATGCAATGGCACTTTTGATCACCACGGTAATGAAGAAACATATGAAGGAATGAAAATATGGTACGGCCAATTTGTTTCTCGCCCGAAAATGTGGTCCGGCCATGGCCGACGACGTCCTTGCTTTCACATGGTATTTAAGCAAGTTAAGTATACAACATATTCAGTGTTGGAGTCATAATGTTAGTTGGTTGCAACATGGGTGGTGCCTATTTCATATTACTACATGTGCCCCCCCCCCCCCCCCTGGTACTAATAATCCTAGTAGTCTTTGAGTTCTCAATTTTGATCCTTTGTAATATTATTCTTTCATGTGTTCTTATTCCTTAACTTACTGATGGATGAATTCGGTGGTCCTTTACTATTTCGAATCTGCCCCAGAAACAAAGAGAAGGCTAAACGTTCAAAATAATATCTTAATCCCCAGTATTAATTACCCATAAATGGCCCGTTCCGTAAAGCTTAATCTGATTGATTGATTGATTGATTTTTATTCGGTAAAAACAACATACATGTACAACAATAATACAACAATTACATAAAAAATGATTGAAATTTAAATGTTTTAACAGATTCCTTTGTTAGGCTTGAATTCGCGTGGTTTCCTCACCAGTAAATTGTTGTCGCTGAATGAGACTTTTATTTTCTCCCGACCTGATGGCCACGGCTGAAACTTAGTATGCCTTTCAGTTACCTGACTGTAATTCACCTGGGGCCGTATTCATAAAGCCACTTAAGTCGTTGCTATGCGGTTGCTAAGGCTAAATATCTATACAGGAGATTCCCTACAACTATGCAATTTGGTCTGGAGGAACAGTCTTTGTAAGACTGTTCCTCCAGAGCAAATTTCATAGTTATAGGGAATCTCCTTCAAAGAAATGTAGCCTTAGCAACAGCATAGCAACCACTTAAGTCGTTTTATGAATACGGTCCCAGATCATAGGAATAGCAGATGCAATCGGAACTCCTCGGCCAATTCCATGAATCAAACCTGGGATGAATATAAGGCGTAGACGTTTGTTTCGAACTGCAATATTTTGTATGGACATCCATTTGTTGCTTTCCTGTTGCCAAAACATAATAGTCAATTATCAGTTGATGAAATTACCCGGGATACGCCACAATCGGAACACACATCTCACCTCAGACAACGAAAGAGGGGAAATCTGACACGCATTACGATAGAATGGAGCACCACATTATTTACCATAACATAATACTGAGGCTTATAAAGCGTTGCTGCAACAGGGAGAAAGACTAAAATTTGGAATAATCAGTAGTAAAAGAAGGGTGTAAATCAGTTTCAGAAAACGTTAGCAATAAATGTTTACTCTAATTGATTGGCTTACTCATTCTAACGCATTTAGACAAATCTTAATGTTGTTAAAATGGTATCATACAACATTACAGCCTAACAACGTGTTAATGCCTTATGCAGCGTTAACGTCATAGCACCATAAAATATGAATTAAAAAATAACTTTGAAAAGCCTCACTCACAAAAACAAAACATACACAAGACATCCAAATAAATATGCAAATTTACTTTTTTTGCTAGCGGTACATGTAACGGCCTTAAGAGAGCATTTCAGTCCCAGAGAGAGGGAGATGCAAAGAAGAGAAAGGCAGACGAAAGATAACATAATATCCTAACAGCCCTACGCCGCACCTACAGCAAAACAAATTAGGGTCTCACCCTACTGGAAGCCAATTAATAGTAGGACGTCTTGATATCGAAAGTTTCACGGCGTCTTCGCTCGAGTCTATAATACATGTAACCCCGATATGCTGAAACAACATCAAGCTAGAATATAAACTGTTTTCTATTTTTTTTATGACAAGTATAGAGTTCAAAAGATTTATTTTTCCAACTTAATCAAGAAATAAAGGAGGACGTATTTTTTTTATTTTTTTTTTTTTTTTGAGAGAGAGAGAGGCAATTTCTATGTTGGCTACATCGTATTTCATCGTCGCCTTTTACTAGATATTTCTGTCATATACATTTTAGCATAGCAAGCAGAATGCTCGCGCCAGATGTCTTCTCTCTAATACTTTTATAAAGGCACTTTTCCAGCCTGTGTTCTGATTTGTAATGGCTTACCTCGTGTAGCTTGTAACATATAATTTGTATGTGAAAAACAGAAGTTTTGTGTATTTCAACTTGTCTAAACAATGTTTTAGCCTTTTTAACCGAACAGTTTGATTCAGTGCTTCCGCTGTTAACCAAACTGTAGATGCTGATAATCTTGTATGTTAGACAAACTCGTTAATCATGGATAATCATGAATCATGTTTGTCTAAAATGCATTAAGGCAGCGTGTCTAGGTCATTTATCATGGCATCATTTATTTCTAGGATAAAAGAACACACAGCGTTAATTAAGCGTACATGGACAGACGTGGTGCCAGGAGGTACAGTCATGGATTTGTTCCCCTGAGCTTGTTAGAGACCATGGTTTCGTGAATTGAAACACAAACACAACAAGAAGCTTACAATGTGAACCGGAATTTAAGCCTCACTGTTTATACTTATATGCAAAACCACATGTCATCAAACAACAGCCAGAGAGATGTTTACTTCAAGAAAATTTGCAAAAGCTTTGGCCAGGTTGTGTAATTGCCCAGTTGCTTTCATCTTGAAACATATGAGCCGCGACACGAGAAAACCAACAATGTGGTTGTGCACCCAGTGCAGACTCAGATCAGCCTGGGAATTTGCCCAGTCTGATCAGACTCTTTGCGAAGCGCTTAAAGGTTAGCTAAGGGTCTAAGCTACCTTCATGCGGACAGCGAAGACTCTGATCAGACTGGGCGGATGCCCAGGCTGATCTGAGTCTGCGCTGGGCGCACAACCACATTTTTGGTTTCTTGTGTCGCGGCTCATATATAGAAATTCTATGTATCTGCAGTAGATATTTACTTCTCGACATTTAACAGCTTATTAATTTAAGGCAAAGTGCATATAAATGCCATGCTTGACTCAGCCTGCCAACTAGATATTGCCATGTAGTGTCTTTTCATTTCTTCTCCTTTTGACTTGGTTATTTTTCGCAGGAAAAAGCCCTGGGTCACCAGAGAACATATGTTCTTGACCATTATGATGAAGGACAGATTTGAAGAAAGCAGGAGGAGCGAAAGAATACAAGGAAGCTAACGAGAGTATTCAGAAGGCAGTGAAGAAAGCAAACAAGGACTGGATAGGTATTCAGTGCAAGGAGGTAGAAACTTATCTGAACAAAAACAACAACAACAAAGCATACCAGTTAGTAATTGATCTAACTTCAAAGACAAAGGGTAGATCCACAATAACCAAGGATACTTCTGGGGAATGTTTTTCAAAAGAATAAGAGATTCTCAGCAAACGGACAGAATGTTGCCCAGAACTATACAATCATGAGAGTTATTGTGACAATGCTGTTCTGGATTGCAATCAGCCCCCCAGAAGCATATCTACAACCGATCCCTCGTGAGGAAGTTGAGGTTGCAGTAGCGGCACTGAAGAAGGGGAAGTCTGCCGGAGTTGATAATAAACCAGCAGAACTTGTTCAAGCTGGCGGGGAGACCATGATTGATGTTTTAACTAAAATCTGTAACAGGATCTGGAGAGTGGGTGGCTGGACTACCCCCTAGACTCAGTCGCTGATTATTACACTCCCTAAAAGGGGCAAACTACAGCTCTGCCAGAACTACAGAACCACCAGCCTCATCAGTCATTCAAATAAAGTCATGATGAAAGTCATCTTGAAGAAGCTTAAACTCAAAGCCGCAGAAATAATTGCTGAAGAATAGGTAGGGTTCAGAGCCGGAAGGAGCACCACAGAACACATCTTCAACCTTAGAACCATGTGTGAAAAATATCTCCAACATCAGCAGAATCTGTACCATGTCATCATTGATTTTAAAAAAAGACTTTAAAAGGGGTATTGCATGCAGTCTTATGGGCCACCATGCGGAAGTACAATATCAGTGCAAACCTCGTTTGCGCCATTTAGCAGCTATACAACAAAATCTTAAAAAGTTCCTTCAAGAGCAGAGAATACATACAGAAATAGGAACATGGGCCAGACTACGTAGTTTCGGCTAATAAAGCCTCGTCAGTGACCCTGACAATATCTGGTACGAAACCAGAAAAAAAAAAACATACTGTAATTTCTTAATTTTAATTGGGCAGTCGATTCAAAGACTGATTAGTTTAAAAAGGAACCAAATAATATAAAAGACGATGATCTAGAATAATAGTCTACATCGATCTCAAATTTTAGATTTCTCAGAATCTATCCTCTGATCTAAAAGGATGTAAATGCAATATAATCTGCACTATGGCTACAAGGCTACGAGTGTAGTCCTGATGAATGACAGAACAGGAGAAGTGTTCAGAACAACAGTTGGAGAACGACAATGATGTCTTCTGTCACCCACCCTCTTCAACATTTTTCTCGAACGGATCATGTCTGATGCTCTGGAAGAACATGCTGGAAAGTAAGCATATGCGACAGAAATATTACCAATCTGCGGTTTGCCGATGACATAGACGCTCAAGCTGAGGAAGATCAAGAACTGGAAGCCCTAGTTGAAAGTCTCGACAAAATCTGCACAAAGTATAAACTTGAGATCAGTGCTGAGAAGACCAAACTGATGACAAACAGCGCAAATGGCATCCAGACGGAGATCAAGGTAACTAGAAAATGTGTTTATGAAACACTATGCCCCCAATCATATGCTTGCCTCTAAAGATGGTTTATCCCCAAATGTTTAAGTCAGAAAGGGGTGGGGTTTTAATCGGTTCGTCTACATCTTAGCCTATAACTGTATGCCAAATATAAGAAACATAGCTTAGCGGTTCTTCAGATATTTTGTTGTTATCCCCCGCCGAAGGCGGAGGGATATAGGTTTCTCCATGTCCGTCCGTCCGTCCGTCCTTCCTTCCGTCCGTCCTTCCGTCCGTCTGTCCGCCCGGAGCCATAACTAAGTAACCACTGAACGGAATTACATGAAACTTAAAATAAATGTATATTACCATAAACCGCTGATGCACGTCAAGTTTCATCAGACTGGCTTTTGTAATGCAAGAGTTATTGCCCTTGAATTGTTTTAAAATCAATAAAATGAGCCATAAATGAGTAATAACTCAACGGAATTTCATGAAACTTAAAATAAATATATATCACTATAACTCGCTGATGCATATTAAATTTCATCATAGTGGCTTCAGGAGTGCATGAGTTATTGCCCTTGAATTGACTTAAGATCAATAAAATGAGCCATAACTAAGTAACCAACTATCGAAACTTCATGAAACTTAAACTTAATATGTATCACTATCAGGTAGTTATGCACATAAAGTTTTATTAGAGTTACATCAGAAGTGCATGAGTTATTGCCCTTGAATCAATCTAAAACTGACAAATTTAGCCATAACTGTAATCAATGAATAGAATTCTATGAAACTTTTAATAAATATGTATCACTGTAAAACATTGGTGCATTTTACGTTTTGTCAAAATTGCTTCAGTTAGCAATGAGTTATTGCCCTTGGCTTGGTTTGAAATCAACAGATTGGGTCATTACTATGTAACCAGTGAATGGAATTTCATGACACTTAAAATGTTTATGTATAATAATGTCTTGACGTAACACATTAGTGCATTTTACGTTTTGTCAAAATTGCTTCAGTTAGCAATTAGTTATTGCCCTTGACTTGGTTTGAAATCAACAAATTGAGTCATAACTAAGTAACCAATGAATGGAATTTCATGAAACTTAAAATATTTATGTATTGTCTTGACATAGCAGTGCACAAATGCGTATTTTTCTCTCTTAAAAATGAGATAACTTGAACCAGTGGATGGATATTCATCAGACTTGCTTGAATGTATCATTGTGACAGGTTTAAGACATGTTTAGTAGTTGGTGACCTTGACCCATTTTTGAAGGACATAGTCTTCTATGCAGGATATCTTTAGAACCAGCGGATGGATTTTGTCCAAACTTGCATAGATATTTTATTTGTACAGGCTTTTTATTCATTAGAGGGGATGGGAAATGGGCTGGTGGGGGGACATCAGTTTTTCTCTGAAAAACATTTCTAGTTTAATTTGAGTTTTGATGATTTTGACCTTGACCTTCATATTCAAATTGCTTCATCTGTTTAATTTGAGTAAATGATAAATGACTCTCCTCAAACTTGGCAATATTATTTCTTAAATTTACCCCAAAAAAACGGTACAATGTGTAAAAAGATCCTGCTTTTTTTCACACACACTTTGAAACGAAGTTTTGCTGTGCTTGCCCTTGACCATCATTTTAAGCTTTTCTATCTGTGTTATGATTTATTTCATTTAATGATATATGACTCTTACTGAAGCTTTGATGATCTTGACCTTGACAGTCAAATTTAAATATCTGTCTCTACTTTGTGTTTTATTTCATTAATGGATATATAACTCTTTGAACATAAAAACTTTTACAAAGTTTGGTACATTATATAAGATATTCCGGTGTTTCAACATTTTAAAAGAAATCATTAGTGATTTTGACCTTGGCCTCCATATTTAAACTCCTTCATCTGTTTTATATTTCATTAGTTGATATGTGACTCTTCTAAAATACAGCATATGCTTCATCACATATTCCAAACAAGAGGGCCATGAGGTCCTGAATCGCTCACCTGAACAATTGGCTTAGTGGGTTTTTCTTAGGTCTGAAATTGTCAAAATATGAGTCTTGGGTCAAAAGTCAAAGAATGACCATGACCTCTTGTACTCATAAATCTTCATGTACATGTACTCGTTAAGACAATCATATATACCATTTTTAGGTCATAATCTTCTAAACTGTCAATGAAATCTTATGTTCTGACATTTTTCCATAAAAAGGGTCAAGGTAAACCCAAGGTCATCGTTTGAACAGTCTTGGTAGTACTCTAGTATTCTATGCTACTTACAAGTTTCAAGGCCATAAGTGTATTGGTTCTGGAGAAGAAAAACATTAAAGGTTTATACCATAAATGGGTATGGCAGCGATGTTGGTCATGTGACTTGGACCGTTTGAACAAATTTTTGTTCAATCAACCCCAGGAGGCTCTATAAGAAATGTTTCTATAATTGGCCCTTTGGCTTTTGAGGAAATGTCTGAAAATGTCAAAATATGAGAGATCTTGATCAAAGGTCAAAGAATGACCTTGACCTATTGTACTCCTAGTTCTTCATGACCCAATTTTTAGGCCGACATCTTCAAAACTTCCAATGAAATCTTATGTTCTAGCATTTTCCCATATTTGACCTTGCCGTAAAATGGTCAAGGTTAATACAAGGACATCATTCTGAAAAATCGTAAAAGTACTGGTGTACGCAATGCTACATACCAAGTTTCAAGGCCATGGGTCGATTGGTTCTGGAGAAGAAGATTTTTAAAGGTTTTTACCATATATTGGCATGGCGGCCATGTTGGTCATGTGACCTGGACCGTTTAAATAAATTTTCATTCCCTCAACCCCCGAAGGCTCTATATGAAATTTGGTTTCAATTGGCCCAGTGGTTTTTGAGGCGATTGTTCGAAATTGTCAAAATATAAGAGTTCTGGGTCAAAGGTCAAAGAATGACCTTGACCTTTTGTACTCACAAATCTTCATGTTCTCTTTAAGATGACTGTATATACCAATTTTTGGGCCTGAATCTTCAAAACTTCCCATGAAATATTATGTTCTAATATTTTCCCAAATTTGACCTTTCCGAAAAAAAAGGTCAAGGTCACCCAAGGTCATAATTTGAACAATCTTGATAGTACAAGAGTACTTGATGCTACATACCAAGTTTCAAGGCCATCGGTCAATCGTTTCTGGAGAGGAAGATTTTTTTTTTAGGTTTTTACCATATATGGGCGGGGTGGCCATGTAGGTCATGTGACCTGGACCGTATAAATAAATTTTGTTCTCTCAACCCCCTGGAAAATCTACATAAAATTTAAGAACAATTGGCCCAGTGGCTTTTGAGGAGATTGTTTGAAATTGTCAAAATATGCGAGTTCTGGGTCAAAGGTCAAAGAATGACCTTGACTTCTTGAACTCATAAATCTTCATGTACTCATTAAGATGACTGATACCAATTTTTTTGCCCTAAATCTTCAACAGTTTCCAAGTTATCTTCTGTTCTAGCATTTTGCCATATAAAAGCACAAGGAAGCAAACTTGACCTTACCGTAGAAAAGGTCAAGGTCAACCCATGGTCATCATTTGAACAATCTTGGTAGTACTTGTGCACCCAATGCTACATACTAAGTTTCAAGGCCATTGGCAAATTGGTTCTGGAGCAGAAGATCTTTTTAGGTTTTTACCACGGCCATGTTAGTCATGTGACCTGGACCGTATGAATAAATTTTTGTTCCCTCAACCCCTGGAGGCTCTATATGGAATCTGGTTTCAATTGACCCAGTGGCTTTTGAGAAGATTGTTTGAAGTTGTCAAAATATGAGAGGTGTGGGTCAAAGGTCAAAGAATGACCTTGACCTCTTGTACTCATAAATCTTCATGTACTAGTAAATCTTCATGTACATGTAGATACCAATTTTTAGCCCAAAATCTTCAACAGCTTCCAAGATATCTTATGTTCTAGCATTTTCCCATATAAAAGCACCATGAAGCAAATTTGACCTTGCCGTAACAAAGGTCAAGGTCAACCCAAGGTCATAATTTGAAGAACCTTGGTAGTACTCGCATACCAGATGCTATATACTAAGTTTCAAGGCCATCGGCCTATTAGTTCTCAAGAAGAAGATTTTAAAAGCTTTTTACCATATATGGGCGTCACGGCCATGTTGGTCATGTGACCAGGACTGTTTGAACAACTTTTCGTTCCTAACGTCCCAGGAAGTATATATGAAATTTGGTTGCAATCGGTCCACAGGTTTCAGAGGAGAAGTTGTTTGAAAGTGTGGACGGACGATGTACGACTGACGACGGACGGACGCCAGAGCCTTACCATCCTATAAGCTCCCCCGGAGCCGCTGGCTCAGGTGAGCTAAAAAGCAATTGCAAATCTTAGTACAAAGTATGAGAAAATTCCACTTTTTTCCAAATTTTGACAGGAAGCTGTGATTTTCTTGGCCTTGACCTTTGTATTTGAATTTTTCAATCTGATTTATCTTGTGCTTCATTTAATATATATTACTCTTTTAAAATATAGCAATGGGTTTATCATATCCAGTTAATCATTACAAACATTGGTATAAATAAATCATGGGAAAATTCCTCTTTTTCGACATTTTGAAATCGGAGCTATGATGTGCTTGACCTTGACCTTTATTTTTGAATTGTTGATCTGTTTTATGTATTGCGACATTAAATACGTTGCTCTTTTCAGATAAAGCAATGGTTTTCTTCTATATGCAGTAGACCTTCATAAAAAAATGAGACAAAAAAGGAAATCCCATTTTTTTTCAACATTTTGAAATTGGAGTTTTGTGCTTGACCTTGACCTTCATATTTGCATTTATTGATCTTTTTTTTTTGCTTCATTAAATGATATATTGCACTTTTCAAATATAGCAAGTGCAATATATTTTCTGATCATTGTCAGTTAACCTTTACAAAAAATGAGAAATTTCCACCTTTTCAACATTTTGATAATGGAGCCTTGGTTGTGCTTGACCTTGACCTTGATATTTGAATTTCTGGATCTGTTTTATTTATTGCTATATTAAATGATACATTTTTCTTTTAATATATATCAATGGCTTTCTTATGATATCCATGTAACCTTTACAAAAAAAAAAAAAAAAAAAAAAAGGACGAAAATGAGAAAACCCAGAAACTTCCATGCTTGAAAATAGGTCCTTCGCTGATTTTGACCTTGACCTTTGTATTTGAATTTTTCAATATGTGTTATGCTTTGCTTCATTACATGATATATTTCTCTTTTCAAATATAGCAATGGTTTTCTTATCATATTCAGTTAATCTTTACAAAAATTGGGACATAAAATGAGAAATTCCCAGTTTTTCAACATTTTGAAATTGGAGTTTTGTTGTGCTTGACCTTGACCTTCGTATTTGATTTTGTTGATCTGTTTTTCATTTTGCTTTATTAAATGACATGCTGTTCTTTTCAAATATAGCAATGGTTTTCTTATGATATTCAGTTAACCATTACAAAAATTGGGACATAAAATGAGAAATTCCCAGATTTTTAACATTTTGAAATTTGAGTTCTGTTGTGCCTGACCTTGACCTTCATATTTGAATTTCTGGATCTGCTTTATGTTTCGCTTCATTAAATGATATATTGTTCTTTTAAAATGCAGTAATGGCTTTCTTATGATATTCAGTTAACCTTTACAAAAATTTGGACATAAAATGGGAAATAACCAGTTTTTCAACATTTAGAAATGGGAGCTTTGCTGTGTGTGACCTTGACCTTCATACTTGATTTAATTGATCTGTTTTATGTTTTGCTTCATTAAATTGCATGTTGCTCTTTTCAACTGTAGCAATGGTTTTCTTATCATATTCAGTTAACCTTTACAGAAATTGGGACAAAAATTAGAAAATCCAAGTTTTTTCATGTTTAGAAATAGGAGCTTTGCATAATTTGACCTTGACCTTCAAATATTAATTTCTCCATCCAGTTTTTTTTTATATTATATAGTTTGGTATATTACTGGTTATAACTATACTAGTGGCTTTCTGAACATCTTCTGCGAAACTAACCAAAACTTGTTCCGAAGAACGTCAAAATCCCAAGTTTTTCACATTTTGGAATTTGCCGATGTGTGGCCCCTTCGAGCCCCCAGTGTGGCCTAAGTGTGAGACATACTTGTTTTTTATTTCTTTCTGTATACAGAGCTAAGTTGGTATTATATGTTATAATATCTGTATTAGGGATTTAAGAATTACCTATGGATGGATAGACCACACTAATATGCTATTTTTTCATTTTTTTCCTCCTAATTTTTGGACTCTCTTGTTTGACTCAAATTGTCTTGGTTACCATGGCAACAGGATGACTCACAGAAATTTCACGACTGTTTTTGTAGTTTGGGGGTCATTTCTGATTCATACACCAAGAATGAAAAAAATCTGAGACGTAGCGTGCCGGACCCCTATGGCAATTTTCTGATTTTTACAGAGAATTGATATTAAGTTTGATCATAATCACATAAGTAGTGCATGATTCAATGCTCTTGAATTGATTTAGCCATAACTTAGATACTGGACTGAACAAAATTTCTTGAAACTGAATTAAAAATGTATTATCATAGTACAGTGATGCTGAGGCAAGTGTTTAAGAACAGCTTCAGCTTATGCCTCACTTATGCAAGAGTAATAGTCCTTTCAGCCCAGTGAACAAAATTATATGAAACTTAAAAAAAAACATGATAATAAACAAATCAAGGCCACTTTGGCGGGGGATATAAATTCACCGAATTTGTTTGTTCATATAGCTTCTTCCTATTCGAAATGCCTATGTCCGAAAATGGGAAAAATTCTATGAAATAGGCTCAAAAGTTAATCACGTCATCTACACCTTGGTCCAAACCTGCATGCCAAACATAAGGCTCGTAGCTTATTCGGTTCTTCAGATACTGTATTTTGTTCATAAGCTTATTCCTACAAAAATGCCTATGTCCGAAAAAGGGGCGTTACTCAGTCAAAAATTCACCAATGCTTTTCAGAACTTAATCAGGTCATCTACATCTTAAGCAATGTCTTCCTGCAAAAAAAAACATGATCCTAACATCAGGGGTTCTTGGGATATTTTGGTCACAAGGTTCCATAGGCTTACACTGCACTAAGTTGAAAAAGGGGCATAACTCGGTCAAAAATTCACAATATTTTTTTCAAAAGTAAATCAGGTCATCTACACCTTGGGAGATCTCTTCCTGCACAAAATCATAATCCAAGCATTAGGGGTTCTTGAGATATTTTGGTCACAAGGTTCCATAGGCTTACAATGCACTAAGTCGAAAAAGGGGCATAACTCGGTCAAAAATTCACATTTTTTTTCAAAAGTTAATCAGAGCATCTACACCTTGGGTAATATCATCCTACAAAAAATCATGATCCTAGCATCAGGGGTTCTTTAGATATTTTGGTCACAAGGTTCCATAGGCTTACAATGCACTAAGTCGAAAAAGGGGCATAACTCGGTCAAAAATTCACATTTTTTTTCAAAAGTTAATCAGATCATTTACACCTTGGGTAATATCATCCTAAGAAAAATCATGATCCTAGCATCAGGGGTTCTTGAGATATTTTGGTCACAAGGTTCCATAGGCTTACAATGCACTAAGTCGAAAAAGGGGCATAACTCGGTCAAAAATTCACAATTTTTTTTTTCAAAAGTTAATCAGATCATCTATACCTTGGGCAATGTTTACCTGCAAAAAATCATGATCCTAGCGTTAGGGGTTCTTGAGATATTTTGGTCACAAGGTTCCATAGGCTTACAATGCACTAAGTTGAAAAAGGGGCATAACTCGGTCAAAAATTCATGATTTTTTTTTTCAAAAGTTAATTAGGTCATCTACACCTCGGGCAATGTCATCCTGCAAAAATCATGATCCTAGCATCAGGGGTTCTTGAGATATTTTGGTCACAAGGTTCCTTAGACAAAGTCGAAAAAGGGGCATAACTCTGGAAGTATGTGACCGGCGGAAAAAAATACGGGTCCGCTTATTTTTCATGTACATGCCACATATAAAATTGCAAGATCCTAGCATAAGCGGTTCTTGAGATTCCCAGCTGCCAAAAACGTTACGGACGGACAGACGGACGGACAGGCCCAAACCAATATGCCCCCTCAACTTCTCCGAAGTTGGGGGCATAAAAAAACAGAAGCTGGGTACCGATACAAGCTTCAAATACCTTGTAGCAGTTGTCACAGATGATAAATCAAAACAGGAGGTTCTCTCAAGGACTGAACAAGCCACTTCAGCTATTTCGAAGCTGAAACCAATTTGGAGAGATAACAACATATCGCTTGGATCAAAGGTGAAACTTATGCGCTCTCTGGTCACTTCCATATTTCTGTATGCCTGTGAATCGTAGACCTTGACAGCAGAATTAGAGAAAAGAACGCAGAATTATGAGATGAGATGCTACCGAAGGTTACTGAACATTTCGTACACGGACCATATAACCAATGAGGAGGTTCGCAAAAAGATCAAAGCACAGGTCTTTTGGTTAAGAAAAAAAGATTCTACAAGGCACAGTGAAAGGAAAAGGAAGAAGAGGTTGGCACCAGAAGACGTGGTAAGACAATATTAAAGAGTAGACATGGAGGATGGACTTTGCCAACTCAACTAGGGCAGCTGAAAACAGGACAAGGTGGAAAGGGACTGTTTCGAAGTCATCTGTGGTGCCCCAAAGACCTTGTAAGGTTATGGGATAGAATAAAATAGACTTTTCACGTTTAGCTTACTTTCATAATAAGTATTTTGTTATGAATTTTTGTTCGGCCTTGTTTGTACATAGGTTTGTTGCTCAGTAAATGTAATACTCTTTATGCCATATCAAGGATTTTTTTCAATGGATTTCTTTTACCCAGTAAGTTTGCATGTTAATTGTAGATAACAGTTGCTTAGATATCGCTTCGGATGCACATCAAGGCTATTTTTGAAAGTTACTTGCTTTGCCATATAATAACAGTTTTTTTTTCTCTCATTTAATGTTTAACAAGCAAGTATCAGTGTTCACCCGTACAGTATCAACAGAGGCCACAGTCCGCCCCTGTATATTACTTTGTGACTAGAAATGTGTGCCAAAATAATACATTCCTAGCGCTTTAAAGGCCCAATAGCTCTATCAGCATGAAATATTTTATCGTGAGGTATCGCTGCAAACTTCTCACTACAGTTTCGCCATTGATTATTATCGTGATTGGCCGGCTTTGAAAAGTCAAAACGTCCTTGATTTAAGCATAAAATAGATTTGAAAAAATAAATAGGTCGTTTTAGTTGCCAACTACAGTTTCACAAGCTTTATTTCATGGTAAAAACACAAGGTACAGGAGATAAAAATACAAGGTAGAGGCGTTTAACAGTTGATTAAAATACAATGTACGAAAATGTTAAACAAGGATCCCACTGGTTATGCCGCGGTTGCATTATTTCATTGCTTAATGGGGAACCAGGGACAAAAACCGTATTTTTTACGGAGAGACTTATCATTTTTACAAAATACCTTGTTCCTTCCTTTTTGCCCGTTATATGATACAAACAAAACACATCAACCGAAATGTTGTCATTAACTCCGAAGGCTGAACAGGTTTCATAATGATTTGTATTTTGACGATTTGTACCACTGGCAGGACTATGGAGACTTTAAAACCAGATACTCTAAACTTACCAACACTTGATCTCAGTTGCCTTAACAAACGCTAACTAAAGGCTAATAAAATTATAATACAGAACAACGAACTTTGTTTTATTCTCTGTATTGATTTACCAGTTCTAACAGCAATTCTATCATTGTGATATAGGCAAATTTGATTTAAAAAGGAATTGAGTTATGCATGAGACACATACTAGAGATTACAAACAAGAAGTAAAATTTGGGGAAAAATCTATTAAAAAATCTTGCATGTGATTGGCAATCGTTAACTCATAAACAAATGCTGCATGAAATAAGAAATTCCGCGTAGCTCAGTGGTTTAAGCGTGACTTGCTTAGATAGGGGGGCGGGTTCGATTCCTCCTGCAGCAGGGAAACTTTTCAACCGTTAACGTGATTTCGTTCGTTCATCCATTAAGATGGATTGCATGTTAAAGGGAAAACTGGTACATGTAAATAGATACAAAAATACTTCTAAATTTATAAAAAGGTATATATCTACTAGATGACAGAGTCATTTTGTAATAGTGTATATTTATTAATATTCCGATGAAAAATGTAATGATTTCTAAAGCTTTAGATAGAGAATAAATCATTATTACAATGCATCACAAAATTTACACTTAGCGCTTTTTGAGCCGCGACAAGGGAAAACCAACAAAGTGGCATGTGCACCCAGCGAAGGCTTGGGTCAGCCTAAACATCCGGCCAGTCGGATCAGAGTCCTTGCTATCGACTTAGAGGTAGCTTAGACCCTCACAGATGCTATAAGTCCACAGCAAAGACTCTGATCAGACTGGGCGGATGCCCAGACTGATCTGAGTTTGCTCTGGGCGCACAACCACTTCGTTGGATTTGTCGTGTCGCGGATCAATTATGTATTTGCATTATTCAAGTTTTTACTAGTAAACTAAAATAAAAATACATACACATGTACAGTCTTATTTTCCATAAAGCACAATTGCATGAATGTACGTGTGCATGTACGAGAAGTATCGGTCTAAGTACCAACAGTCTATCCTTAATAATGTGCAAAAACAAATACTAACAAAAGAAAGCCGACGAACAATGACAACTACAATAAATTACAACAGAAACACCGCATAGTAAGGCCACTAGGTCAGTAATAAACTGCTTGAAGTGTGTGTTGTGTGTGTGGAGAGGGCGGGGGGGGGGGGGGGGGGGATGGATACCCGTTTCACATGCGTGTAGCGTCGCCATCGATTTTGTTATAGTTCATTAACATACGAGCTATTAGGTCAATGTAGATGACTTCTGGTCCATTTATTGATGAAAGGATATTTCAAATAAGTACCTGCATATGCAGTTGGCTCAGAAGTATTGGCAAATTAAAAAGAATAGAAAGAAGAAAAGAACATAAACCTTTGAGGTGAGGTGCTACCGAAAATTATTAAGCATCTCGGAAAAAAGAGCATATAATCAATGTGGAGGTTCGCAGAAAGTTCCAAGCAGCCACAAATGTGGATTGGCCACGTCTTCTGGTTAAGCAAAAGAGAAGAGGAAGACAAAAGAAGAGGTGAGAAAACAATATGAATGATAGGACAGAGATGGACATTGCCAGCCCAAGGAAAGGGGAAAAGTTATCCTTGGTGCCCCAGAGACCTTTCAAAGTTACGGGGTATATTAGAAAAAAGGAGAATATAGAGATTTGCGAAGGTCGTTTTCTTTTATTCTAATTTCTTTTTTCAATGTAATATATAGAGGATCTTACACTCGTGGTCATTTTTTAGGAAATTTATGAAACGAGCCTGCGGCGAGTTTCATAAATTTCATATGAAATGACCACGAGTGTAAGATTCTGTTTATCGTATGACCCTTTAAAATGGGATTTTAAGGCCCTTCAAACTGAACATTATTTCAATACAAAAAACGCATTGTTGGCATGAAAGTTGTCACTGACGTTACGTTTACGCGCCAAAGTGTTATTACACGTGTGGTCATATGATTTTTATGACACAACGTTATGCACTAAATAACAGAGACGTCATATGATAAAGTTCCATATGCATCTGCGCTTTTGCAAAAACGCTAGCCATTGTTCTCTACAGTCTCCATGGACTGCATATTGTTGTCGTATTTGTTTTAACTGCCGAGACAAATTCCTGTGAAGCGAAGTTTCCTACCTCATCGTTTTTCCGTTTCGGAATCATTTAGCCAGTCTCTCTCTGAGGATTAACAAAACAAATTACCTTCCAACAAGATTACCATAATTGAAAACCAGGACACGTAAAACAGTAATTTCTTAGAAATAAGCATGAAAGACACTTCAGATAGCATATTAATCAACGTCTTTAAAAAGGTTAACTGTCAATAAAATAAACGAATTATAAGCTGATAACTGAGCTATGTTTTATTTGCCTATTGAAGTGATAATAAATTTCGAAAATCTTTCTTTGTGTCGTTTTCCGTCCCATTGTGTAATGGCCTCCTTAAGTTTGATTGTCGTCATCTGCTCAACAGAATGCAAAGTATTATCATTTCTTTGAACAAATGTAAAAACCGACCCAAGGTACTATCTACAGATCTACATACGACTTGACACATATAAATAAGTTAAAAAAATGATTTTTAGAAGCAAAACAACATGCCAGAGAAACGAAAAGAACAACAGTAGTAAAAGTACAAAAGAGCAGTAATGAAATGTGGAAAGATACAATCATGGCCCACAACCCGCATCAAACCAAAAGGGAAAGAAGCACACACACACACACACACACACACTGACCAAAGTTGAACAGAATTTTCCCATACACACTGTAAAAAAATACTGTAGATTTTACGGTAGAATAACTGGAAACCGGCTGCCAGTCCTTTTCCCGTTATTTTTACGGGTTTTTGCCTGTAAGACATTGTAGGAAATCACGAAATGGAAGTTTTATGTTAACTTGGCGCACTCGAAAATAACTTTGTATTGTTGAGGGGCTATCTAACCAAAACGACATCTGCTCTTTTCTGTCCCACTCTGCTTGATGATTCCTGCAATTTTACGGGCGCCCGTAAAAATAACGGTAAAAGGACTGGCAGCTGGTTGCCAGTTATTTTACCGTAAAATCTACCGTTTATTTTTGCAGTGCAGGTGGTCATTCAGCTACGGTAACCACCTTACCTAATTGAAAACAGTACCAACATTTGCTTTTACCTATTTTCTTTATAATTAAAAACAGAAGGCAGAATGGGCAGCTATTTAGGTGACCATGTTGCTAGAGAAAATAGACAAGCGAACATAAAAACGTGTAACGTTTACGCGCCACATCAGATTTACAGCCTTAAAACGGTCAATAATATAATACTTGGGGACTTGAACTAGTTTAACTGAATTTAAACCCTCTCCCTCTGCTTCTGCAGTGGTTCAAACATTTAGTTACTGTTTGGTCTGCATGAAGGTTTCCTAATCCATCAACAAATCATCGCAGGTAACAAACAAATCATAGATAAGACCTATGATGAATCAGAGATGAGGACTCGACAGAAAAATATTGCGACACCTGGAGATACCTGGGGTGTCAAGCAATACCACAGATATACCGGAGCGAAAGAAAACCATCAGAAGAACCCCGAATGGTAAAGGTAAAGGTTAAGGTTTCCCATAGCCTAATAGCCGTAGGGGCAGTGGGGGGGGGGGGGGGGGGTACACACCCACCGTATCTTGGGCACAGCTGATGAAAGGCGGAGCCCATCCCTCTCCTTTCCCTGGCTTATCCTTACCTGATTCGAAACAGGTACCCATTTACTGCTGGGTTGCCAGAGAGAGTTTTCCAGTCATCGTATGGCGATAGTGAGCTGCGAACTCACGACCTTACGGTGACTTTCTGCACAATAGCCGAGCCACTAACCACTCGACTACGACGCCTCTCTTCCACTCCGAATGACTAAGCAACAAACAAGGCAATAGTACCCACATCGTTTTCAATGGCTCCGGCGGAACTCTATTCAACGACTCTGTATTACGGAACTAACTAAGCAGCATGCTTTTGTTCAGATCATATACATTGGGTTGCTGTACTGTAAGCATGTTGAAAAATGTGAACGACCTGTTTTAAACCTAAACGACTTTATATGAGACCAATGGCACAAAAAGACCATAATAAATGGCAAACGCAATCCATCCATCCATCCATCCATCCGTCCGTCCCTCCATTCTTGTTCCGTATGAAAAATTTAGTTGTATCTTAATGATTCACGTTTGCGCATGTAAAAAAAAAAGAAAAAGAAAACACAGTAACAAGATTTAGGCATTCCGCCAGTCTGATTCCAGAAAATAAAACAATATTTTACATTGAACAGACATCTTGTTAAACACCGATAAATAGATCAGCTACTCATGAACAGTCGATTTTATTCCCAACAGAGACTTACTTCCCAATATTCCTAATTTCTGTAGGAACGATGTGTTTAATTATTTCGAACCAACAGAACTAGTGCAATATACCGTTGGCTTATAATTACTTTACAGTATTTTTTATCTAAAGCGGTTTGAATTGTAAGTCTTTACCGCCATGCTTTGGTCGCTTTTTATATATAAAAAAGCGACCAAAGCATGGCGGTATAGACTTAATAAAGAATTGGTATGGGGTGAAAGTACTCTTTCTTTAAGAGAAGCCGCCCCTGAAATGGGAGGCAAATATTGCTAAGACAGAGCAGGAGTCGTGTCAAGGTTGCTGAAACCTTACATCGCTGCATAGACTTTAATATAACGGTTTTACGTTGACTGCCTTCTGACCTAGAGCAGATGTGAGGGCAATGATCAGGATTTCCACATCCTGTCCTAGATACCAAATGGGATAGGAAAAAATGAAGACTGCCTCAAAGCAGAACAAGACAAGCGAAACGCAAACAGATCAGTTCATTCCCAGCAGATGGCCACGAAGCTATTCTAAATAATGCACACACAGTCAAAGACCAATAGGAAGCCGACACACAAATTGTTTAAGTGAAGAAATTAAATACATTTTTTAAGTGAGTCAAGAGGTATCCTACTGGGCACACAACCTTGAATCAACCTTGATTCAACGTCATGACGTTGAATCAAGGTTGATTAAAGGCTGTATGTCCAGTTGGATCATGGCAATTAATCAGTAAAGCACACTTGATCAACTAAACCAGTTTTAAGCGTATATGTCAATTATTTACGGTTCACAGTGGAATTAAGCTTTGTATTTATTTGGTCAATAAAAAGGAGAAGATTTATATAAATTCAGATTCCGCTGGTATCCATTAAGCCAAGAACAAATATCAAATCTGACACAGTGCGATGGTTTATGTTTTATCAATATCTGTCCTTTGATACTGTAAATATAACTAGGCTACTCTGATATCTATCTCTGCCAGCGTCAAACCATGTTCTGCTATTGATGGTCAATTTACAATATTTGTTGTACACATTTTGTTGGTCTCTGTGTGAAAGGCGAAACGATTGAAGTAGTTCTAAAGTCATTTACCCAGTTATATTTTTCACCAATTATATATAAAGCTTTTCTAAATAAGGTTCATATCAACGGTGTCGAGACGGAAAAAGGGCCTATTTTCTGGAAGGAATGTCGCTTAGAAACGACGAACATATACACGGGAATGTTGTAAATGGACTCGGGCTATATATGCTGTGACATTTATTCTATACTATAGAGAACACAACCCCAGTTGTTAGCTGTTTTATGGCCCTGTTATGTCATTATCTATAGCGCATGGGGTATTTACTAATCCAATGTACTGTTGCATAATAGTATTAAGACATCCAATAAACAAGAATATTTGTCATTACCCAAAGAAGCTAGCTGGTAAACTACACGCATTTACTCTGGAATATTAATCATACGAGGGGTGATCATTAAATAATGGAAACTAGCATTTATTTCATTAGCTATGTGTCAAATCAGTTTTCCAGATATATAAAACCTAAAAAGCAAGAATAGTACATACAATTAAGTTCTAAAGTACTGTTTAGGAATATCGTTGCCATAGCAACGATGTCTTAAACTTATAAGGGTGAAGTCTCTAAAATTTTGCATATTTCCATGTATATTTGCTGCTGATAAGTGACAAAGAATGGATAAAAGTTTATGATTATGTTATGGCTTGATGCAAGTCTCAGTTACTAAAAGAAATATATAGATATTCATGACTTGGTCTCAAACCTGTCAGATATACAGACTGTGAAAGACTTTTGATCGAGCGAAATTTACGTTTTTCGCCAAGTTTAAGCCAGAGGGACCAGAATTATGACGTCATTGCACTTTAACAAGCAGATTCTTGGGAGAATTGTGTAGCAGAAAGAACCAAAATTATCTTGTACTTGATAACCGATCAATTAACTGTAGCATAATAATGGAAATAACGAAATAAAATGTCAAACTCCTTAAAAATCAATTATTTTAACCCGTTCTTTGGATTTAATTCATGCCAGATTTAAGAACATTTTAATTAACAATCATCATATGTGTGTTTCTAAAGCAAAACCCTAACTTTAACGGAAGGTGTTCCTTAATTTTCGATATCTCTTTACATATCGTACATAATAAGCATAAAACAAGCACCAATTCACCAAAATAACGTCGAAAAAATTCACACGCGGTACCTGGCATGAAGGTGTTGTCATATGTTGCTATGGCAACGCGTGAAAATATCAATCTCAAACATAGATTCGAAAGCACAAAAGGCACTCTTTGGAATTATATGAAAGATACTTATTTCTGAATAAAATCAACTTATCTACAAAGGCGTTTCCACTATTTAATGATCACCCCACGTAGTGTGGTGTTAAATTGTCGTATAGTTTCTTCTTTTATTGTCAAGCATTTTGATCAGCAGCAAATATTCTTCGAGCCATTTATTGCATTCTAAAATGGAAGCAAAAATATGATTTAATATTTTTTTTGAAATTTGGTAAGGCTTTAGATCTAGAAGAGCTTCGTATCAAATTACAGAATAATAACATTCATACAAGAACTTTTATATGGAATTATTCATTATCGGCGATAGGAATCTACAGTTGTTTTTTTACAGACGAAAAATGAATAAAATACTTGTATCATATGGTATACTTCAGAGATCAGTTTTGTTAGCATATATAAATGACCTGAGCAGTGTAACAGTGCAATGATAAGGAAATGAAATAATAAAACTCCCCATCCCACCCACAATACTATCTGGAAAATAGTCACCTGAAGCAACAACAGAAGTAGTAAGATGGATAGATGGATGACTCGCGATTTTACGTCTTTTATAACAATATTTCATTCATATCAGAGCAACGGGAGGGTGATACTGAAAGGCTGTGTGCAATGGAACCCCATTCACGGTTGGAAAGATTTCCACCTCCAGTCGGTCTCGAACCAGGAACCGCTAGAGCAGCAGGTCAGCGCTTAAAGTACTGAGGTACCGGGACTTTTTAAGTAGTAGGACATACTTTGAATAGGTCATATAATTTCCGGCGCATGTTACAAAATAATAAGCTCACTATTTGCTAACAACACTGCAATTTGTCTTTCATCCACAAAATCGTCGTTCCCAGGTCAACTCCTACAGCATCCTTACCACCGGGAGTCCTGGAATATGGAATAAGACACCAAAACGCAATTGGATACTTGTCACACTAGTGCGGAGAGGCTAACACAATTACTTTAAGTGTGCAAGGACCTCTTACAAACAGATTCATGAACAAAATACATGTGAGCACTCTAATTCCTGTCGAAATGAATAGACAAATCAGTTATTTGATTTACTATGTGAGTCAAAGTGACTAGCGTTGAACATCAGGCGAATCGGCTATGTTGCGGTCACATCAGTAATGGGTTGTATTTGCTATTAAACGTAACAGGACATTGAGTGTTGAACCACTGAAACAGATTCTGGCTCTGAGAAGGAGAAACTTGTTTCATGTGGGGTGGGAGCGGGCAAACAACTATGGAACGGTTTAAGAGCAGGTAGCGTAACGATAGAAGCGGTGGAAAGGTCGAAGTCTTATCCCTAGTGAGGCGGGTACGAAAAAGAACAGGCGAGTATAAGCTGAGAAGGCACGACTAAAATCAGTTCTGGCTGTGGGCAGCAGGGGCGATGCCGAAGACAGGATAACACTCAGGGGGCTGACAAGTATGCAAGAGGGGTAGTAAAGAAACCAGTAGGGCTATTCCTGACACGCCTTGGAGTGTACCAAGTCGTGTGAGACAACTCGGAAATAAAAGCAAAGGGGATATCCAAGAGGAAAACAAACAAGCAATTATGCAGGTATGTATTTGGGTGGTCGAAGATGTACCATTATCCATCGAGAAAACGTTGCTTATCTAGGGAAGCTGCCATCACCCTATGATATATCTGGAGACAGTGTCACAATAGTGTCATCTTAGCAAGCCAAAATACATGTACCCATAGAACAACGGTCACAAGAATTACTAAGATTTATTACGTAATATTCAATAGTTCGAGTTTCTCATGACAAAACGTGCATAAAGAATATTTTCAAAATCACAAGATAGACATTATTTAGAGATCCATCAAAAATTGTCTGATTGTGTACAAGCAAAAACTTGATAACACAATTAAACTTTCAGACCTTGACTAAGCACTGCCATTTATCAAGTCTGGCTTTGTAAAGATAAACAGGCGCAATGAAGTTGTTGACTAGCAATGACATAAGACATGATAAAAACATACGCCGATTACGTCTAGCGGATTCTGCTACCGGACATGGCTATTTCCATTAGATTTAATTTTCACATTTTCTTTTTGAGAAAGTTCTGTCTTTAATGCAGAGTGAGTTCTGCAGCATCTGATCTGGATCTACATTGTTTTCAAAGATCCTATTTTGTAAAAAAATGTATGCATTATTGAGTTACAGAAATAAAAAGAATGAATTTCTGTCCATTTTGTTTTGGGCCCAAGCAAACCAGATACAAAAAGTCTAAAAGTAGTCAATTATATCAAGTGGGCAATTATACTGAATGGGCAAAGGCCCTTATTGATATATTCATTCCTATAAAGGCATTCTAATCTGATGTTCAGTTTTGGTCAATTTCATTTATCAAAACGTAAACGCTACCTTGTCTGAAAAAAATACGTATCTTTTGCTAGAGCGCAGAGGCCGTGAACCTTTCGGCGTTTGTACCTTCTACAGGTATTGGATCACTAGGGTAGAGTCGGGTAGCTGCGGACAGCAGGTAAATTTGGACAGTAATATTGTTTCCTTTATATGTCAGTTGTTTGGAATTAAAACAAAAATAAATGGGCAAACAGTGAAAAATCTGATGAGCCGTCTCATCTGGATTTTCACTGTTTGCAATGGTATGTCCGAATTTACCCGCTGTCCGAAGTTACCCGAATCTGCCATATTCATCCCAACGTCACTGCACAATATGGACCGCAGTTCACACAAGCCCGATTTTAAAAAGTTATTTTAAAGTGTAAATAGGGTGATGGGAAGTGCATCATTTTAGTCCCGTGACGAAACTCTAAGAAACTATCCGACTCCCGGGAGGAGGTGTGCCTTAAGTGGCAGAAATTATACAACAGAACAGAATATGGGGTGTTGCACTCTCATGCTCTAATACCACAAATCAGCCCACTAGCCATTATAGCTACTGACAAACTGAAACAAACACAAACAACGGGCAAGCGGACGTGTACAATACCGCAAAAGTCGAGTTACACTCCCATTTCCTTCCTCAAAGTATCGAAACAATCGAAAAAATCGACTGCAGAACTTTCACACAAGGATCTCCTCTTTAACATCGTCTCGTACGGCACACGAAAGAAGAAGCATGGCAAATTCCTGTATTGACTTAATTTGTTGCAGGCGTTTTGTCGTTTACTTGCATTTGCTTTGAAAGTATGTGCAAATGCAAAAAAAACATTGATAATTTCATTCAAACCACCGCTTATTGATCTAAATATTTCAAGCTTCGACTTCAGGTGTCGACCCGGTATTGCTCTGGACATCTAACATGTACTCCACCAGTTCTGTAACTTACAGAATTTGCACGTACAAGACAACTAGAACACACGCTTACTAAGCATTTGTTCCATTTGTCTTGAACTTGCAAGAATGCCTCATTGCATATTCACATCGAAGCAAACTTTGCTGTGTACGGTTTTAAAAGCTGAAGCCCCGTTCTATTTGTCCTTGAAAGGGGTTCGTGACAGTCATCCATTGACATGCTCAACACTACTCAAAATACTTTTAAAATAGCAGATGTCAACGACATTGCATCTATATATTGTCTAGCTCGAGCCAAAATTCAACCATTGACAGCTTGTATTTTCCTTCCGAATTACATTGACACTTTTGATTTCAATTTCGTTCGTATCCCGTTTTCATCGGTTTATAAAATAGCTACAATGCACTGATGATTCTTATGTCGGGAATGAATATTTCTCCCAGCTAATGACACACTGTAGTTTCCTGTAGAGATTAGTCTCGCCATATATTAATATAATGACTGCAGTAGGCGTAAAGTAGATGTCGTTTATTTGCCCCCTAACACTCAGTATATTTCTTACATTCGTCGCACTGAGTCATCTTTGATTATTTATACCTAGATATTTTGTGGCTGCGCTCACAATACGCCATATAGTTTTAGCTTAACAAGTTAAGCATGAAGTATTTTGGGTAGCTTTGCACCGTTACATTGTTTCACTGTGATGATTTTGGCAGTTTATACCAGAAAATTATGGAGGCCTTTTTCCTTTGACAAGAAGGTAAAAACGCCAAAGTAAGGAAAAGTAGCACATTCGGCCGCCACATAACAGTCATGATGGCGGGAGTCAAGAGACTCTTTAAAGTGAATTGGTAGAATTCCATGTTTTGTCTTTCATGTTTTTGCAAAGAGAAATATTTTTTAACTACCTATTTGCTTCCCTTAATTAAGGGAAGCAAATAGGTAGTTAAAAAATTCTACCAATTCACTTTAAAGAGTCTCTTGACTCCCGCCTTCATGACTGTTATGTGGCGGCCGAATTCGCCACTTTTCCTTATAAAATAAAGTCTACTCTTGAAGGAGCGAGTTCTTTCTTTAAAGAGTTGAGAAAGAAGGCAAGTATGAAAAAGGCTGCAGGGTCACTTCCCTTGAGGGAGTGTCCATTCATCTTAAGAATGTGACCAATGGAAACAGTTTCTCTAATTTAATCAACACATTTTAATGTACGTGTCATATCAAATGCAAGATGCGAAACTCAGGATAGGCAACTCGACTCGGGAACGAACAATGATAGCAAACTACACCAGTGAACATTTATACATATTTATCACATGACGTCGCTGTTATTCAGTGGGTAACGTCGTGTCATAAAATCTTATGGCCACACATGTAACAGCGAGCACTCGCTTTCAGGTGCAAAGCGCCTGCAATTCAAAGCTCCGTATGGTAGAGGATTGGTAAGGCATATTTTTACCTACAAAATACATTACTTTCAATGAAATTTCTTTCGTTACGACACCAACTTTCGCTTCCGTATTATCCAAATTGGACTGGTTTGAATAGAAATCCACAAAATAATTAAGAAATATAGGTCGTACAGTCTTTCTGTCGCTACGTTACGTAATGACGTCAAACGTTCCGTTTCAGAAAAACAAGATTGCGTCAACTTCAACCGCTTCTGTGGCGGTTCATCACTACAATGTCAGCACACAAAATGCAAGGAGCATGAGCATCCGGTGAAATTAAAAGGAATTAGAAAGCGACGTAGAGAATCCGTGGGGAAACGCTAATAGGGGAAAAGCTGTTCTCTGACAGTTTCTCATCAGTTTGTCAGACGGAATTATCTGCTGTTGAGTTGCATTATTTTTTTTGCAAATTTCATACGACAAAAACACCACCTGTAGGGATAGCAATGCTGTGCAAGAATTCATGTATAAATTCTGCAATGAAGAAATAATACAATTCTATTATTCTACTCTGTACGTAACTCAAAGAGCGATGTACTCGCCTATAAGCAGGGCTTATTTTTCAAATTAACTTTGACGCGTACATGTAATGTCATTGACCACGTGCATATCAATAAATCGTTTTCGTATTGAAGTAATGTTCATTTTGAAGGCGATAAAATTCCATTTTAAAGGGTCATGTGATAAACAGAATCTTACAAGAGTGTTCATTTCAAATGAAATTTATGAAAGTCGCCGAAGGCTCGTTTCATAAATTTCATATGAAATGACCACTCGCGTATGATCCTCTATATATGCACCCGATTTTTATTATTATTAGCTTTTTTTCTTAATCAGCTTTTCAGAACAGCAATGTCAAAAACATAGTAACAGAGACCGTTGAGGCTTTGTGTCGGTAAATTTGTCTACAACAAGAACATGACTGTACAATTAGATTCGCAGACCTTGACTAAGTGCTACATTTATCATCTCTGACTTAACCATGATGGATGGTCCGAAATGAAAAGTAATCAATAATTGGTGAACCTCAACATCCTGAAAACATAAAGGGTAAAGTCGGGTAACTTCGGACAGCTGGTAAATTCGGACATACCATTGCAAACAGTGAAAATCCAGATGGGACGGCTCATGATGAGCCGTCTCATCAGGATTTTCATTGCTCGCCCAGTTAATTTTGTTTTAATTCCAAACAAATGACATATAAAGGAAACAAAGTCACTGTCCGAATTTACCCGCCGTCCGAATTTACCCGACTTTAGCCTATCAGGTTTTATCAGTTTCAAACAAGCGTTGCATCATCCATACGGTTTGACGAATTAATTCAGTTGTGTATTTGTAAGATGGACTCATTTGAAATATGTTCCATTTATCACAACGAACATACGCACATGCAAACATGCTTGCACGAAAGTACCTATAAAAACAAATGCAGTCAAGATATACATCTATAATTTGATCCAATCAGTTTAGTTGTAATATCGGCTTTTCTGTAATTCACCTTTCAGACTTGTTATGGTGTCACATGACATTTTTGTCGAATTTTCCCTCTGCTGGCAGAAACTACCGCACACGCATCAGTACTCGACCAGTACAGTCGAACAAAATTCGAAAACATATTAGTGTCTGATATTTTTAGTCTAAGCCGACCTATACTTCTTGCCATTCTGTATTTTATTGTTTGGACGCATCTCCTATTTTTCTTTACATTTCAAAGCCAGATATCTCAAACTCCTGGTACCTAAAGTAAATTTTCTGCTCTCAGAAAATTTACTTTAGGTACCAGGAGTTTGAGATGAACTTCGACTCTGAGATATGGACAGTTTACTGTATATGTGATTAAAAGATATTCTTGTCCGACATTTTTAGATATGCCGTATTATAGCATTTATAAAGGACCCCCTGATTATGCACTGATAATATCTTATGAAAAGTTACATCATATGGAAGCAACGAAATACATGGAAGAAATGAAAGTAGCAGACATGGTTAGACTGAGATTATTCAAGACCAATAATGAAATGTCCATCATCGGCCCTCTGGCATTGCCTTTTAGCAGAACTCTAGTCTAAATGACCAAAACATGAGCTCAACGATCCAAAAATACTGAAAATTATACTATCTGCACTATGAAGAATTACAGGTAGACTTTCAAGTATGGCCAATATTGACGAGGCTTCAATAGCCGAAATTTCGAAGTATGGCCCATGTTCCTTCTTTTGAATGTGCTTTCTTCTTGAAGGAACTCTTTAAGGTTTTAATTTCAATTGGATACATGTATATCATGGCCTTGCTGATACCTACAATGTGGCTGCTTCTAAACTTGTTTCCAGTTTGATGTCAATTATCGAAACATGGCCCCGAGGTTATAAAACTTTTTTCATGCTCAACTCAGCTGAGCATGAAATTTTTTCTGCTCATAAATTTTAAAATGCCAACAATTGTTGGCATTTTAATATTTATGAGCAGAAAAAATAGCCTTCCTGGCTTATCTGAGCCTGAAAAACGCTGAATTTCTTGGTATTTTTATATTAATGGGCATTTTAAATTTCATACTCAGCTGAGTTGAGCATGAAAAAAGTTTTATAACCTCGGGGCATGGCCATCTTTCAGTTACCAGACTTTCATATTCACTGACTATTCCCGGAGATACATAGACTCCAGGGGCGTAGCTAGGGGCAATTACCCCGTACGCACAATTTTGCTTTATACTCACTGAGGGCAATGATAGGGGGTTAATCCGCTAAGATATATCAAATTTTCTGTCTGTTGGCAGTTAGCATTAAAATTATGCCCAATTAACAACATTTCAGCATGAAAATACGCAGGTGTGTGTTGAAATTTTGTCAATTTGACAAAATTTCAATACGCACCTGCGTATTTGCGTATAGGTAGCTACGCACTTGTAGACATTGCGAGAGTATTAAACAGGCAGCAGATCTTTACTACCATTGGACACTGAACACATCTCTTTATTTGGCTCTATGTTTACCTACAGATTTCGGATATTTTTCACATTTCTACGATTTTAAAGTACCGACTTTGACCGCTTCTGCGTTCTGTTGCTGTTTGCCAATTTCTGTGCAATTTATCTTCCTTCAAGAGTCATTGATAACAATACAACACTATCTTTGCGACTGCGTGATGTCTTGCAGGATGCTTATCACAAATCTAGAGAACTGTCAATAGCTCCTGATGCACTAATGCGTTTATTGGTCTGTAACAAGAGGTCTCCAGAGCATCAAATGTCATTAGTTCCACGACCCAGAGATGCTTGATTGTGTAATTGAATTTGTCAGCCTCACTGCAGTCGAGGCCTTGAACAGCCTTGCGAATAACTACAGCAGTGATAACAGAACACTTTTGCTTCAAACTGAACATTCTTTCAATAGGAAAATGCATTGTTGACTCGGACGTTATCAGTGACGTTACATGTACGTGTACGCGCCGAAGTTTTATTACCGCGTGGTCGTACGTTATTTTCTTGTGAATTGTAGAAATTATGCGTTAATATGCTACGATAGCCGAGTGCAGTTTCTGTCGTAGGACATCGTAACGGAGCTACAGCAGTTGCGAGCTTCGTATGATGGATTTATTACGTGTGTGCTTTTGTAGAAATGGCCGTGTTACTTAGAACGTTTATGCATCTTTGAGCAAGTTTGCTAAAAGTATGCTATGCTTCAGTCCCAGCGCCACTTCTTTGAAATGGTGATGGATATGGAGACTTGTCCATGTGATGCCTATGCACTGGTTCATTTATGGGGTCGGAAAGGACTTCTCTTTACTACTAACAAGTGCATAAGTAAGCATGAACATTCTCAGAGACTGACACAATTCAATACCAGATCCCACTCAAGACAACATCTGGGAAAAGACACCACAAAATAAGTCACCACCAAATATATTATCAGCAGCATTCAGGCGAACACCCATTTCTTATGTAGGTGGTCACCGGGCCAGCCTTAACATCACAAACAATATATCAATAGCAGACATATCAACAAACACGCTTACAACAAAGAACAAGAACGAAAAACAGAACTATATTTGTACTTCACTATGTAGGCTTACGAAAAGTACCCTGCCTCTATAACTGTGCTTTAATCCATATTTTGTGTTTAGCTAACAGTTACTTCCTGTTTCCCTAAATTTGTTCTCTAAACTTTATCTAATTTCTCTCTCCCTCTCTCTTTTTCTATCTCTCTCAGTCTGGTGTTGTGCTTCTCGTCTCTTACTAGTACTTAACATACTACAACAATTTCCATTCGCTTACATTTATGTTTTCTTTGTTGTACCTCGTATGTCACTTTAATGACCTGAGAGTAATGAAGTTATGTTCTGTTCAGGCCCCGAGGTTATAAAACTTTTTTTCGTGCTCAACTCAGCTGAGCATGAAATTTTCTCTGCTGATAAATAAGAAAATGCCAACTAATGTTGGCATTTTCATATTCATAAGCAGAGAAAATTTCATACTCAGCTAAACTGAGCAAGAAAACAACTGTACTTATCAGTAATTTGCTATTTATTAGCAGATAAAATTTCATGCTCAGCTGAGTTGAGCAGGAAAAAAGTTTTATAACCTCAGGGCCTGGTCTCATTCGCGGTCGTGAATGGTATTTGCTTTGGAGCTTAGCCCTTGGCTCAATGAACTTTTAATTCATTCTTGCTCGAAAAGAAAGTCAAGTCTGAGTTTAAACAAATTTTAACTATCTCCCCTCAACCCACCAGCGGGGTGGTGCGGCCAACTTTGTGGCTACGGTCTCAATGTATTTCGGTATTTATAGGTTATCTCCCTTGTTTCAGTGTCAACTAGAACGTAATACTACTTCATTCAGTTTGCCTGGGTGTAAGCATTCCCGACATATGCTGCTCATATGCTTGTTGAATATTTTTATATCCTCGCTAACTACAGGGGTGTCAGTCTCGCAAAAGCAGCTCTGCGTGTGATCAATAGGATACGTATCAAGTGATCCTAAGACAGAATTGTTAGAGTGAGTGAGTGAACTCGGATTTAACGTCCCGCCAACAACGAGGTCATATGGGGACCTCGGTTTATAGTCTCATCCGAAAGACCGGAGAAGTGGGGGATCGATCTTGCGACCCCTGGATTGGTAGTCCGGAGTGTTATCCACTACACTACAGCCGCTCCTATGGTTGTTAGAAGTCCGTTACACAGTTTCTCACTTTAAATATTAAAGGGAAATCTTTTTATGATGATAACCTTGGTCACCATACTACCATTAATAGCCACCGTGAAAGACCCATCAGAGATCAGATATACTATAAGATTTTCTTTCAATAAAATGAACAAGTTATCTGTTAGATCAACAAGTGATGTGTTATTTATTTGTTTAATGTCGTTAGCGATTATCAGCTTCAGTTCTCTTACAATTGCATTATTTCCATATCACTATCTGCCTGCCAGCTTAGAATCTACCATGTGCCTCATTTGTTTTTCTTTGTATCTGTTTAGGTCCGGTGAGCATGTCAGATTTGATTTGACTTTTCCCCCCAATTATGTCAAGTTTAAATACATTGACAGACAAAGATAAAGAGCAGATTCCTGATCAGTATAGTCGACCACGGTATTTTGTCGCCAGAAAATATACGTTGACAATATAGAGGTGAATGGATAAACTTTCAGGGTAAGCAGCTCTTTCATGAGTTTCATTTTTGCCTCCCGTCTAAGGAGAACGGAATTTGTGGCCCTCGGTTAGTGCACAATGCTTTAGCCTGTTTCAAATATCAAGACTTTGTTAACAGACGGAAGCTACCAACCAGTAAATCGCTGCCACAGGATTATCGCAGGCGAACCTTGTGTCAACCCTGAGAGACATTTATATTTTGCCTTATAAGCAAAGAGGACACTACTGGAGCAGTCAACGACCTTTTTGTTCTATGATTTGACTTAATGAGCACGACAATGACATATGTAACTGTCAGTATAATCAGATCTGTCTGACCTTGAGGCTGCCTCAGATTACTTCCTTATGCATTCAGACTTAAACCGAACGGACAAGGAACATGGTGTTCGAACTAAGACTTCTACCATTACATAACCAGTTAGTCCCAAACTATGAATTTAAACAATCCATATCAAATTCTGGACTGCTACTTCAATGAATTACAGTAGAACACTGGTATGCAGTTATTTATGCTAGATCCATACGACTAAGCATGCTAATAGCAAGTCGAAACAACTGAAAGCTATGTAAACTAACACAGTATATATAACCACTACTGTACGGGATTGTTCATTTTTTGCATTAAACTTTATTGGGCTCTGCATGCATACAATGAAAAGTGAAATGGGATCACTGGTATTCACGATTTTTTAAGAAGGGTTTGAGTATCACTGTTCGTTTGGCTTTGTTGTTAGCCTTGTTGGTGAGGTTTTCCAGTTCAAAATACCCCATTAATAAAAGTCATGAACTGAAACAATCAAGTTCCACATCCTACCAGCCCACAAAACCAAATAAGCCGCGATACGGGAAAACCAACAAAGTGGTTGTGCGTCCAGCGCAGACTCAGATCAGCCTTGGCAGCCGCCCAGTCTGATCAGACCCTTCGCTGAGTGATTAAAGGATAGCTAAGGGACTAAGCTACCTCCATGCGGACAGCGATGACTCTGATCAGACTGGGCGGATGCCCAGGCTGATCTGAGTCTGCGCTGGGCGGACAACCATTTTGTTGGTTTTGTCATGTCGCGGCTCAAATTAGTAAAGAACAGAAACAGCACCAACAGCATTAGATGTTGGACGACAAAGTGGTAAGTAAAAGTGGTCGGTGCGTCAGTTGTATGTCCGAACTCGTAAATCATACAAAGATTGACAAGTCCGAATCTTTAGGTAAAAATACGGGCCCCTATGTAGAGACGTGAATAGCTAGATCCTCGTGAAAAGTAAGCACCACCTGCCTATTATAATGCATCCGCCACATCTATGTTACTATGGGACTATTCAGTGAAGTTGGAAGTCCAGTTCCGAACAGTTTTTCCTGAGACAGGGGTCCGAAAAGTAAGCTGATAACTAACTGATTTTAAAGACTAACAGTAAAATAAATCAGACAAAACAAACAAATCACTTTAGATGTACCAAAAAAAAATCGTCTTAGACGGTCAGTAGAATATTTTAACAATAAGGTGGTGGCTCAATACTAGATGTCGACGACTCAGCCCTCATCAGCCTAGGTCTTACCAGTTTATGTCTAAACAAAAACTTTTAGATATTCAGACTCTAGACATTCAGATGTTTAGTTCATTTTCTCTCTCTCTCTCTCTCTCTCTCTCTCTCCTATTGGCAATGTCTCAGTTTATCCTAATGAACATATACTGAACAAAAAAAGAAACATTACATCAACATTCAAATTAATGTTTTTCAAAATTTATCAAAGGCTAACAACTTGAAGAAAGAAGTCACTTTTATAATGACATTCATTACCAATCCGTATTTTATTCACGCAAGTTCGTTTGAAGTTGCAGGGGTAGAAAATCACAAGTTAGTTTTTCAATGTATGTAACGTTTCTTTTTCTTTCTTTTCTTTGTTCAGTGTATTAATAAATATATTTTATACAGTAAACGGTTTCTGAGTGCTTACCTCAAAATATGCCAGGCTCCTATAATATAGCATGTATTGAATATTTGAATATTGGAACATATCACAGATCAAGTAATCCTTTTAGTGTTCTGTATTGCTTTCTTCTACAAGGACATTACCAAAGATACACATTGATTCCTTTGTTAGGCAAGCAGATTAAATGTTCCAATAACTTACATTTACTCTCAGACATTAGCCTACCAAGAGAATTAGGGAAGTAAAATCGGATTTCCTGGTCGAGAGAGAGCAAATTAATCGACGTGGCATTTCTTTATTTTGATGCACAATAACCCTTGAGGATCGCAGACTAGAATTTTTAACTATATATTTATGATATTGCGCCTACAGTACGTCTTAAGAATATGTATGATCTTTATATGGAAGACGACATTTGTTTATTGTATCCTATCGCAGATACCAAAAGATGCACAGCAACTGAAATTGCTAAATGGGAAAAAGCACACTTCAATGTTGATTTATCTGTATGGGAATTCAAGGAGTCTGTTTGGTGGTGATTTCAGGTTACTATTTCTGTATAAAAGTCCGATAATTTGAGAATGAGTTATAGGTTGAGAAAATCACCCTTTTCCAGAGTATGATTTTCGGGTAGCGTCTCACTTAAAATTCGAGAGGTTAGTGAGATGACGCTATAAATCAGCTAAAACACCAACTGTGGAATTACCAACTGTTGTGCTTAGTGCCTTGGTAAAATGATGGCTCGATGATATCACTTTGACATAAATATGAAGTCTTAGTTGCTATGTTAATAGTTTTATGACGTCATTGGTATCAGAGCATAGCATACAAGGATCCCATGCTCCGCCATTTTTTTTAATTCATTACAAACTGAAATTCTTTCAACACAAACTTCAGACTTCCTCAAACAAATAATTATTCTCCAGTCATTAAATGACAGCAAGATACTAAAAAGATACCCAGCCAGTGCCACAATCATAGATCATAACCGGCTTAAGCGGAACTCTATTTTCAAACTGACTCTAAAAGAACAAAATGATCCCAAAAGGACCAAAATTATAATCCTCACTATGATGATGTACGGGGAGACGTTATACGAACCTTTCTGACTAGTGGACTTCTCCATTCTTATCATTTGGATGAGTCCATTTCTAGTTGAAGGAGTCACTGATGAATGTAATCATTTTAGTGTATTTTGCATAGAAATTCCTATAAGCAAACAGCGTAGAACCTGATCAGACGCCGCGTTCTGGTGCGTCTTAACTGGGTCTACACTGTTTGCATAATATCCCAAAACGGGTTTCCAGTCTTTAAAAGGTTCATGGCTTTGTGACCCCCAGGATTATTTCTCCCAGTTAATGGCACGCTGTAGTTTCCTGTAGAGATGAGTCTCGTCATATATTAATATAATGACTGCAGTAGGCGTAAAGTAGATGTCGTTTATTTGCCCCCTAACATTCAGTATATTTCTTACATTCGCAGCACCGGGCTATCTTTGATTATTTGATATCTATAAATTTTGTAGCTGCACTCACTAAACGCTATATATATTTCTAGCTGAAACAGTTTAGCATGGAGTACGGTGGCAGCTTTACATCTGAACATTGTTTCACTGTGATAATGTTGATAGTATATTCTATAAAATTATGGAAACATTGCTCCTTTGGAAAGTAAATTAATACGCTAAAGAAAGGAAAAATAGCAAATTCGGCCGCCACACAGCAGTCAAGAGGGCCAGAGTCAAGAGACTCCTTAAAGTGAATTGGTAGACCTCCATGATTTTTTTCTGTCCTTTTTACAAAGAGAAGGATTATTTTAACTACCTTTTTGCTTCTGTTGATAACAAAGGCCTTTCCAGAATGGAGTTTTCTCTTGAAAGGGTTTTTTTTCCTTTTATGAGCAGAGAACGAAGGCAAAGGCAAGTACATGTATAAAGATGAAAGAGTCACTTCCCATCAGGGTATGTCCATTCACCTCAGAAATGAGTCCTATGGAAATAGGCTTTCTAACTAAATCAACAATAATAACAATAATGTACACATCTTATCAATGCAAATTGCGAAACTCAGGATAGGCAGCTCGACTCGAATACGAACAATGATAGCAAAACCACACCAGTGAATATTTATACATTTATATTTGCACCCATTTATTATCATTAGCTTTTTTTCTTAATCAGCTTTTCAGAACGACAATGTGAAAAAACATAGAGAGACCGTTGAGGCTTTGTGTCGGTAAATTTGTCTACAACAAGAACATTACTGTACAATTAGATTCACAGATCTTGACTAAGTGCTGCATTTATCATGTCTGACTTAACCATGATGGATGGCCAGAAATGAAAAGTAATCAATAATTGGTGAAGCTCAACATCCTGAAAAAAAGGGTAAAGTCTGGTAACTTCGGACAGCGGGTAAATTCGGACATACCATTGCAAACAGTGAAATTCGAGAGGAGACGGCTCATGATGAGCCGTCTCATCAGGATTTTCACTGTTTGCCCAGTTAATTTTGTTTTAATTCCAAACAACTGACATATAAAGGAAACAATGTCACAGTCCGAATTTACCCATTTACCCGCTGTCCGAATTTACCCGACTTTATCCTATTAGGTTTTATCAGTTTCTTACAAGCGTTGCATCATCCTTACAGTTTGATAATTAGTTCTGTTGTATATGTGTAAGATGGACTTATTTTTAAATGTGTTCCATTTATCACGACGAACATACGCACATGCTCGCATGCTTGCATCAAAGTAGCCACCAAAACAAACAGTCAAGGTTTGCATCTACATTTTGATCCAGTCAGTTTAGCAGTAATATCAACTTTTCTGTTTTTTTACTTTTAGACTTGTTGTAGTGTCACATGATATTTTTGTCGAATCTCCCCTCTGCTGGCACAAAATACCGCGCATGCCTTAGTACCCGACCAGTACAGTTGAACAAAATTCGAAAACATATTAGTGTCTGATATTTTTAGTCTAAGCCGACCTTTACTTCTTGACCAGTATGTATTTTATTGTTAGGACGCATCTCCTATTTTTCTTTACATTTCAAAGCCAGATATCTCAAACTCCTGGTACCTAAAGTAAATTTTCTGCTCTCAGAAAATTTACTTTAGGTACTAGGAGTTTGAGATGAACTTCGACTCTGAGATATGGACAGTTTACTGTATATGTGATTGGTAGATATTCTTGTCCGACATTTTTAGACTTGCCATATTATAGCATTTATAAAGGACCCCCTGATTATGCTTTTGAAAAGTTAATTCGTTTGGAAGCAAAGAAATACATGAAAGAAATGAAAGTAGAAGACACGGTTAGACTGAGATTATTCAAGACCAATAATGAAATATCCATCACCGGCCCTCTCGCATTGCCTTTTAGCAGAACTCTTGTCTAAATGACATGAGCTTAATGATCCAAAAGTACCAAAAATTATACTATCTGCACTATGAAGAATTACAGGTAGACTTTCAAATTTAAAGAGTAACTACACTTCAGGAACTGACTGAATCAGATCCCAAACCCTATCCCCAACATCAAAGGAAAAGATTGACAAAGACATCCCAACAAACAATAAATTACAAGTGATAAGCCGAGTCGGCAGCTCTTTCCCAAATAGGTGGCAACTCAGCTATCTTTATTGAACTAAATAATTTAGACCAACAGAAGGGTTACAACAGACTAAGCAAATTATACGAAAAACATTTAACAATTATTTTTACCTATTTTCTATTTTTATTATAGAAGGATTAAAATGAGAACACAATAAATTAAACAGCACCGAACATAAAACAAATGCAACCGCAACGAAAGTACCGCATTGGGACGGTCAGTAATAACTACTGGGGGGTTTAAACTATGACCAATATTGATGAAGCTTCAATCTCCGAAATTTCGAAGTATGGCCCATGTTCCTTCTTTTGAATGTGCTTTCTTCTTGAAGGAACTCTTTAAGGTTTTAATTTCAATTAGAAATATCATGACCTTGCTGATACCTACAATGTGGCTGCTTCTAAACTTGTTTCCAATTTGATGTCAATTATCGAAACATGGCCAGCTTTCAGTTACCAGACTTTCATATTCACTGACTGTTCCCGGAGATACATAGACATTGCGAGAGTATTTAAACAGGCAGCAGGGTCCGTATTCATAAAACGACTTAAGTGGTTGCTATGCTGTTGCTAAGGCAAAATTTCTTTGAAGGAGAGTCCCTACAACTATGAAATTTGGTCTGGAGGAACAGTCTTTGTAAAACGACTTAAGTGGTTGCTAAGCTGTTGCTAAGGCTAAATATCTATAAAGGAGATCCCCTACAACTATGAAATTTGGTCTGGAGGAACAGTCTTTGTAAGACTGTTCCTCCCGAGCAAATTTCATAGTTGGAGGGACTCTCCTTCAAAGAAATTTTGCCTTAGCAACAGCATAGCAACCACTTAAGTCGTTTTATGAATACGGCCCCTGATACTTACTACTCGTACTCGCGAGCACTGAATACATCTTTGAATTTGGGTCTATGATTACCTACAGATTTCGGATTTGTCCACATTTCTACGATTTAAAGTTCCGACACTGACCGCTTTTGCTATACTGTTGCTGTTTGCCAATTTTCTGTGCTATTTATCTTCCTTCAAGGGTCATTGATAATAAAACAACACTATCTTTGCGCCTGCGTGATGTCTTGCAGGGTGCTTATCAAAATTCTAGAGAACTGTCAATAGCTCTTGATGCACTAATGCGTTTATTGGTCTGTAACAAGAGGTCTCCAGAGCATCAAATGTCATTAGTTCCACTACCCAGAGATGCTTGATTGTGTAATTGAATTTGTCAGCCTCACTGCAGTCGAGGCGGCCTTGAACAGCCTTGCGAATAACTACAGCAGTGATAACTGAACACTTTTGCTGGGGTTAAGAATATATCACTTTTATTACACAAGTGTAAGATTCTTTTTATCATACGACATTTTAAAACAGGGATTTTAACACCTTCAAACTGAACATTCTTTCAATAGGAAAATGCATTGTTGACTCGGACGATATCAGTGACGTTACATGTACGTGTACGCGCCGAAGTTTTATTACCGTGTGGTCGAACGTTATTTTCTTGTGAATTGTAGAAATTTTCATTAATATGCTACGATAGCCGAGTGCAGTTTCTGTCGTAGGACATCGTAACGTAGCTACAGCAGTTGCCAGCTTCGTATGATGGATTTATTACGTGTGTGCTTTTGTAGAAATGGCCGTGTTACTGAGAACGTTTATCCTTAATATATTTGAGCAAGTTTGCTACAAGTATGCTATTCTTCAGTCCCAGCGCCACTTCTTTGAAATGGTGATAGATATGGAGACTTGTCCCTGTGATGCCTATGCAATGGTTCATTTATGGGGTCGGAAAGGACTTCTCTTTACTATTAACATGTGCATAAGTAAGCAGGAAAATTCTCAGAGACTGACACATTTCAATACCAGATCCCACTCAAGACAACATCTGGGAAAAGACACCACAAAATAAGTTACCACCAAATATATTATTAGCAGCATTCAGTGAACATCCATTTCTTATGTAGGTTGTCACCGGGCCAGCCTTAACATCACAAACAATATATCAATAGCAGACATACCAACAAACACGCTTACAACAAAGAAGAAGAACGAAAAACAGAAGTATATATACTTCAATATGTGGACTTACGGAAAGTACTCTGCGTCTATAACTATGCTTTAATTCATATTTTGTGTTTAGCTAACATTTACTTCCTGTTTCCCTAAGTTTGTTCTCTAAACTTTATCTAATTTCTCTCTCCCTCTCTCTTTTTCTATCTCTCTCAGTATGGTGTTGTTTTTCTTCGTCTCTTACTAGTACTAACAAACTACAACATTTGCCATTCGCTAACATTTATGTTTTGTTTGTTGTACCTCGTATGTCACTTTGTTGACCTGAGAGTAATGAAGTTATGTTCTGGTCTGGTCTCATTCGCGGTCGTGAATGGTATTTGCTTTGGAGCTTAGCCCTTGGCTCAATGACTGTTTAATTCATTCTTCCTCGAAAAGAAAGTCAAGTCTGAGTTTAAACAAATTCTCCTTCCTCCCCGCAGGAGATAACCTATAAATACAGGAGATAATCTATAAATACCGAAAGACATTGAGACTGTAGCCACAAAGTTGGGGGTGGTGCGGCGCACCAACTTTGTGGCTACGGTGTCAATGTCTTTCGGTATTTATAGGTTATCTCCCTTGTTTCAGTATCAACTAGAACATGATAATACTTAATTCAGTTTGCCTGGGTGTAAGCATTCCCGACATATGCTGCTCATATGCTTGTTGAATATTTTTATATCCTCGCTAAATACAGGGGTGTCAGTCTCGCAAAAGCAGTTCTGCATGTGATCAATAGGATACACATCAAGTGATCTTAAGACAGGATTTTTAGAAGTCCGTTACACAGTTTCTCACTTTAAATAGTAAAGGGAAATCTTTTTATGATGATAACCTTGGTCACCATACTACCATTAATAGCAACCGTGAAAGACCCATCAGAGATCAGATATACTATAAGATTTTCTTTCAATAAAATGAACAAGTTATCTGTTAGATCAACAAGTAATGTGTTATTTATTTGTTTAATGTCGTTAGCGATTATCAGCTTCAGTTCTCTTACAATTGCATTATTTCCATGTCGCTATCTGCCTGCGAGCTTAGAATCTACCATGTGACTCATTTGTGTTTCTTTGTATCTGTGTAGGTCCTGTGAGCATGTCAGATTTGATTTGACTTTTCCCACCAAATATGTCAAGTTTAAATACATTGACAGACAAAGATGAAGAACAGATTCCTGATAAGTTAAGTCATCAAACATATTTTGTCGCCAGAAAATATGAGCCGCGACACGAGAAAACCAACAAAGTGGTTGTGCGGCCAGCGCAGACTCAGATCAGCCTGGGCATCCGCCCAGTCTGATCAGAGTCTTCGCTATCCGCATGGAGGTAGCTGAGACCCTTAGCTACCCTTAAAGCGCTAAGCAAAGAGTCTAATGAGACTTGGTGAAATTGGCCGCACAACCACTTTGTTGGTTTTCTCGTGTCGCGGCTCATATATGTTGACAAAATAAAGGTGAATGGATAAACTTTCAGGGGTAAGCAGCTCTTTCATGAGTTTCATTTTTGCCTCCCTTCTAAGGAGAACGGTATTTGTGTCCCTCGGTTAGTGCACAATGCTTTAGCCTGTTTCAAATATCAAGACTTTGTTAACAGACGGAAGCTACTAACCAGTAAATCGCTGCCAAAGGATTATCGCAGGCGAACCTTGTGTCAACCCTGAGAGACATTTGTATTTTGCCTTAAGCAAAGAGGACACTACTGGAGCAGTCAACGACCTTTTTGTTCTATGAATTGACTTAATGAGCACGACAATGACATATGTAACTGTCAGTATAATCAGATCTGTCTGACCTTGAGGCTGCCTCAGATTACTTCCTTGTGCATTCAGACTTAATCCGAACGGAAAAGGAACATGGCGTTCGAGCTAAGACTTTTACCATTACATAACCAGTTAGCCCCAAACTATGAATTTAAACATTCCATATTAAATTCTGGACTGCTACTTCAATGAATCACAGTAGAACACTGGAATGCAGTTATTTATGCTATATCCATACGACTAAGCATGGTAATAGCAAGTCGAAACAACTGAAAACTATGTAAACTAACACAGTAGATATAACCACTACTGTAAGGGATTGTTCATTTTTTTGCATTAAACGTTATGGGGCTCTACATGTATACAATGAAAAGTGAAATCGGATCACTGGTATTCACGATTTTTTAAGAAGGGTTTGAGTATTTCTAGCTGTAGCTCACTGTTCGTTTGGCTCTGTTGTTAGCCTTGTTGGTAAGGTTTTCCAGTTCAAAATACCCAAATAAATAAAAGTCATGAACTGAAACAATCAAGTCCCACATCCTACCAGCCCATAAAACCAAATGAGCCGCGACACGGGAAAACCAACAAAGTGGTGGTGCGTCCAGGGCAGACTCAGATCAGCCTTGGCAGCCGCCCAGTCTGATTAGACCCTTCGCTGAGTGATTAAAGGATAGCTAAGGGACTAAGCTACCTCCATGCAGACACCGATGACTCTGATCAGACTGGACGGACAACCTTTTTGTTGGTTTTGTCATGTCGCGGCTAAAATGAGTAAAGAACAGAAACAGCCCCAACAGCATTAGATTTTGGACGACAAAGTGGTAAATAAAAGTGGTCGGTGCGTCAGTTGTATGTCCGAATTCGTAAATCATACAAAGACTGACAAGTCCGAATCTTTAGGTAAAAATACGGGCCCCTATGTAGAGACGTGAATAGCTAGATCCTCGTGAAAAGTAAGCACCACCTGCCTATTTTAATGCACCCGCCACTCCTATGTAACTATGGGACTATTCAGTGAAGTTGAAAGTCCAGTTCTGAACAGTTTTTCCTGAGACAGGGGTCCGAAAAGTAAGCTGATAACTAACTGATTTTAAAGATTAACAGTAAAATAAATCAGACAAAACAAACAAAATCGCTTTAAATGTACCAAAAAATCGTCTTAGACGGTCAGTAGAATATTCTAACAATGAGGTGGTGGCTCAATACCAGATATCGACGCCTCAGCCCTCATCACCTATATCTTGCCAGTTTATGTCTAAACAAAAACTTTTAGATCTTCAGACTCTAGACAATCAGATGTTTTAGTTCTCTCTCTCTCTCTCTCCCTCTCTCTCTCTCTCCTATTGTCAATGTCTCAGTTTATCCTAATGAACCTATACTGAACAAAAAAAGAAACGTTACATCAACATTCAAAATAATGTTTCTCAAGGATCACTTCATTCAAATTTCAAAATTTATCAAAGGCTAACAACTTGAAGAAAGAAGTCACTTTTATAATGACATTCATTACCAATCCGTATTTTATTCACGCAAGTTCGTATGAAGTTGCAGGGTAGAAAATCACAATTTTTTTTTGTCGGCTCCTCCTCCCCTTCCGACACCATATTTTTTCACATATCGTGTACATTTTATTTACAACTGTACAATTTGACGATTTGACGATAATTCTTTTTTTATTACAGTGTATGTATGCATGTATGTATGTCTGGTCGACTACGGTGTATGTATGTATGTATGTATGTATGTATGCATGCATGCATACTCGCACGCACGCACATACCCACACCCACACACGAAAATGCGCACGTGCGTGAGTGGGTATAGGAAAAATAGCACCCCCGTACTCATGCATGCATGTAGGCACTCATGCATGTATGTATGTATACGTATGGTTAGATAGAAGCACGCGTAAAGACACCCATATTAGTGTAATGTAATGTAATTTGTATGATTTTCGTGTAAGTATATATATATATATGTGTGTATCTGCATGTACGATGTATTTCTGCGTGTATGGACGTGTAGGAAAACCTGTAACATATAGGCCTATATCTGTATAAAAACAAGTCTTAGTGCGCGTGAATACAGTATATGCAGGCTATTGGTGAATGCTGGATTAAAATCCCAGTAGTTAAAATATGCGTTAACTCAGTGAATATGCAAGCACTTCGTGAGTACGCAGGTATGTAAGCAGAAAGTACACTATAATTGCATTCCACATATGTCTACTCCAAAGGTATGTAACAGATACCAGCTTTGTATAACATCTATGTGAAAGCCTATGACATGTACAATATGATCAAAAGTAAATAACGAGTATATAAAGAAACCAGTGTATATGCGTGAGTGCGCGTGTGTCTGTCCATATGTTAGAGGTCTACTCCAAAACGACCTACTATACAAATACGTAAAAATGTGTGTGTGTGTGTGTGTGTGTTCCATAAACAGCTATGCTTTACTACGAAAGCCGAATTAGTAACGAACTAGAGATTATTTTCTGACACGATATGTTTGAGTTAGTTTTTCGATGTATGTAACGTTTCTTTTTCTTTTTCTTTCTTTTTTTATTCAGTGTATTAATAAATATATTTTATACAGTAAACGGTTTCTGAGTGCTTACCTCAAAATACGTCAGGCTCCTATAATATAGCATGTATTGAATACTTGAATATTGGAACATATCACAGATCAAGTAATCCTTTTAGTGTTCTGTATTGCTTTCTTCTACCAGGACATTAGCAAAGATACACATTGATTCCTTTGTTAGGCAAGCAGATTAAATGTTCCAATAACTTACATTTACTCTCAGACATTAGCCTACCAAGAGAATTAGGGAAGTAAAATCGGATTTCCTGGTCGAGAGAGAGCAAATTAATCGACGTGGCATTTCTTTATTTTGATGCACAATAACCCTTGAGGATTGCAGACCAGAATTTTTAACTATATATTTATGATATTGTGCCTCCAGTACGTCTTTAGAATATGTATGATCTTTATATGGAGGACAACATTTGTTGATTGTGTTCTATCGTAGATACCAAAGATGCACAGCAACTGAATTTGCTAATTGGGAAAAAGCACACTTCAATGTTGATTTAACTGTATGGAAATTCAAAAGGTCTGTTATAGTGCTGATTTGAGGTTAGTATTTCTATATAAACGTCCGAGAATTAATTATAGGTTTGAGAAAATCACCCTTTTCCAGTGTATGATCTTCGGGTAGCGTCTCACTTAAAATTCAAGAGGTTAGTGAGGTGACGCCATAACTCTGCTAAAACACCAACTGTGGAATAACCAGCAGTCGTACTTAGTACCTTGGTAGAAGACGGCTCGATGATATCAGTTTGACATAAATATGAAGTCTTGATTGCTATATTAATAGTTCTATGACGTCATTGGTATCGGAGCATAGCATAGAAGGATGCCATGCTCCGCCATCTTTTTTTAATTCATTGCAAACTGAAATTCTTTTAACATAATCTTCAGATTTCCTCAAACAAATAATTATTTTCGAGTCATTAAATGACAGCAAGATACTAATAAGATACCCAACAAGTGCCACAATCATCGATCATAACGGGGAACTGTAACCCACTTTGACGTCTACATTGGATTCATTCTTTAGATAAGTTCTGAATAGTAAGATTCTTTGGAAGCCAGGATTACACAGAAGAAACGAAAATAGCAGACTCGGTTTAATTGAGTCTGTTCATGACCAGTATTGAAATTTGCTTCGCACTTAAGTTTTTTTTTATTAAATTCTGTTTGTTGCCAATTCGTTACGTTCGAGCAGTCCTATCTAAGTATCAGGTCGTTTGGGGAAAGACAGCCGAGTGCTTTCAAATTTTATTTCGTCACGTTAGCACCTTTACAAAGTTACAAAAATGAAAGCAAAAAAATGATGAAAGCAATCGTCTATCATTTCCCAAATAAGGTGATCACAGATATTGGGACTTCTCAAACATAACAAGACAACGAGCGAGCTATATTAGTAATGGGCGTTACAGAACCATTAAAACTATGAACACCATAAAAGTCATTTAACGCCTGAGAACGATCTGTGGAGGTTAAAATCGGTTTTACTGGTACTTAGTCTTCATCCTAGTTTCTGATATTGTTCTGCATACCCACAACTGCTCGGTCAAAGATTATTCGGTCTAATAAATTTACAAATAAAATATTTAGATATTCAGCAATGAGTAACCATTTTATGTTTTTAATGTGAGTCACAGATAAAGACTCATATCACGACGGCGGTTGGAGATGGACTCATTCTCAATAAAAACATTAGTCGAAGGATGCTAAAGACATGTAGCAAGGGGCCACCAAGCTCTCATAGATTTAACAGCCTTAGAACCATGCCTTAAACCATTGAGTCATTAAATAACACTGAGGATGAGGGTGGTTGGGGGAAGGGAGTGAAGCCGATAGCAAATTTTCTACTTTATTTTTGATATTGTTCTTTATTGATTGATTGATTGATTCGTTTAAAATCCACATATATACATCTGTCACATAAAACATAATATAAAGCACTAAACAGTGATTGTCAAGATATCACTTTTAAATATTAAGTATATTTGCCATAGTAAAAGGTAATTTAATTCAGCAGATCCATTTAATTTGTTAAATAAATTTTGACTAGTTGTAGTTATAAATATTGTTAAAAATAATTTTACATGGGTGAGGTAAAAAAAATCATAGGTCACTAAAGAAATCACAGTCGTATAATGCATATCAGTTGGAACGCAAACCCTCGAAAAGCGGTGATTGTATTTACAACGGTGGATCCTTCCACATAAAAAATAGGCCCTAAAAATGGCGAACATGGTTCTTGACGAAATTTCCCATTTATCTCAAATGTATTTAGAGGTATTGGCTATATTAAAATGATTCAACACAGAAAATTGCTTTGTTAACTAGTATTAAGCAGGCTTTCTCAGCAAAAATTAGGGCCAAAATTGCTCGAAATGCTAAAATATTCATCGTCAAAGTACAATACACTATCTTGGCTCTATCGAAAACTTGCATCAACATAACCCATAATTTACAGAGAGCCGGGACTTTCTCCAATGCGCACACCCATACCATCGAAAACTGTATTATTTCTTCTTTGTGCATGTGAAATTTCAAGCAATATCGTTTTGGAACATTTTTAAATTGCAAAATGAAAGATGGCATCAGTGGTTTTATCGCTCAAAAATGGTCTTGCACGTGATATGGGCACCAGCAATACTCGCCGGCAAGCCACAATTTAGACAGAAAATTAAGGTCGACAGCTTGTCAAATATTGCTAAAAACTTGATGAGGAGAAAAAGTAGGGAGGTTAGTGAGCTAAAATAGACTACAAACTGGAAGAACGTACCTTACCCGACTGCTTGCCTGATTGGCATTGTACAAATTTGACCTGCCGCTCCAATTTATGACAATGATATCCTTTACAAACTTTATTTATCTTATAAACCGTCATCTGTTATCTGTCAAAAAATTTATTAGATCACTGTTGTGACGTCATCGTTGAAAATGATGACGTATTCATATTACCTAGAACTATAGGCTGCCGGCATGCCATGTAAACGGATAATACGTCGAACATGAATTAACCAGATAATTTCAGTAGAACCCGGTACGAAGTAAGAGAGTTTTTTTCTTTCTTGTCATTTTGTTTGTCTAGTTTTCGAAATGATTTACAATCTGATTTTATAATTGCTCAACAATTACCAGTGGTATATACTTAAGTGAGAAAGAAACAAGCCGGGCGGGGATAGAATGAGGTTGGGCGGCCGGGGGGGGGGGGGGGGGCGGGGGGCGAGCAGCACTTACTACATCATTTTTAGACTAACGAATTCCTATCTCATCACAGATATATCTAGAAATGAGGCGAAGATGTGTTGTTATACAGTAATATAATATGAATTTAGTCTAGAATGATGCCTGTTTTGATGTTTTGGTACTAAACATCCAAACATGACTTGAACAATGAACAGCCGTTGCTCTCTCTCTCTCCCTCTTTCTCTCTCAATTCAATAGAAGATTTTTGGCTAATTGTTGTTACACACACTGAGATTTATAACATTTGAATCTTCAAAGAGGACTCTTTTTTAATTTGAAAGCGGACTCTTGTCACATGTGACAACAGCAAAAAACTGCTTAGTCTGACGACTGTTTCAAAATTAAAAGCTGTTTACTACTACGAAAACGGCAATTTCCCTTTTCCGATTTTTCTCTCGTCACATACCGTCTCAAACTGAACAACATTTGAAACCGTTATGCCTTCAAAGAAGCGGCAAATTGATCAAATCATAAAGGCGCCGGTTGTCAAAATCAGCATCAAAGTTTAACCGCTAAGCTGTCAGGTAGCGAGAGAAGGGCGGAGCTTGAAATGGACAGTCGCTAATTATAGCTGTACCCTAACCGTAGACAAACATGAAGTAAGGTCCTCTCCGATGACTTTAGAAATTTAATTGTCTACAAAATTACTGAGCTACAAAATTACTTAATCTTAATCTTACAAATGTGTTTCAAAGCAATTTGGAATTGATCAACATTGGGTAAAAATATTTGGATTCGATTCTGTGTGACTAGATCGTACAGACCATTGCCACATTCTGGCGATAGAAACGGAAAATATTTATGCGCTGTGTATATGGAATTACACCAATGGCTTGAAAAGGCGACTTTCAACATGTTGGGTAGCTACGAGTTTGAAATGCAATGTGTAAGTATTAATATTTTATTGTAAAACGTGGCTGAAATAATTAACAAAAAAAATCAGGACAATACAGACGTTTTCAACTTTAATAAGTTTGATATATATTTTCATACAAACATCCAGGAGCAGTCTAATCTGGGTCTTTTTTTGCACCGCAGTATCCGAATATTATATGAGCCGCGACACGACAAAACCAACAATGTGGCTGTGCGCCCAGCGCAGACTCAGATCAGCCTGGGCATCCGCCCAGACTGATCAGAGTCTTCGCTGTCCGTATGGAGGTAGTATATACTCGTCTACTCTTAACTAGCAACAAACAAAAACACAAACAATGCAGTTTGGCGCACTTTATAGAAGTGAACAGAGGACAGTGAAAATACAGAGTGTGAAAAAGATAACGCAATTGAGATTATTGAGCATACTCCGTCAGATGTACAGTTATGCATGGCAGATTTAATGAAATGAACTGACTTTCATACCAACTCGACTCGGAAAATAACGTTTTGATCTCCCCATGACTGGAATACCCGCCGCCCAGCAAAATAAACCTAAACCAGCTAATAATACTTTTTTTTTTTTTTTTTTTTTGCTAGTATTTAGGTAAAAAAAAGCTGTAGATTACTTGCGATGCAGTATATTCCTAGGGGAGGGTGGCAATCTAACACCCTGAGATCAACCAACATGTCCTAAAGGATACAATTAATACGGATTGTGAATCAGAATGACTTCGGATCTATACAAATTTTGGTAAGACTGTTCACTTCGAAAGCCGCGTAGAAACTGAAGCCCACGACTTATCTTTCACGAATTCGTCCGTGCGCAACGGTCTTATTCAAGATTAACCATACAAAACGCTAACAACCACATTCGACTCGCTACTCCAGTGTGTTTGTTGCATTACGTATCGCATAGACAACTATTCCGATCTATACGTTGAAACGATCGGAATATTTATTCGCTACCCTTTAAGCGGTTAGCGAAAAGTCTGAGCGGACCAGGCGGATGCCCAGGCTGGTCTGAGTCTGCGCTGGGCGCACAACCACTTTGTTGGTTTTTTCGTGTCGCGGCTCATATGCTGTATTCCATCATTTCTTTGGAACGTCGTGCATTTTCCAGCTGGCATAGGCTTTCAATGTCATGGTTTTAAATCAGTTTTGACACAGCCTCATCTTATAAGCCATAAGTTAGACTTAACCAGGGGCTGCTGCTTAGTGAAAAACTTTTTATTCTAAGAAAACGAAAAACATAGTCACGGTGCTTCTTATGGTCAGCTCAGCGGAGGGTCCAAACTTATTAAGCCCTGAAAGCTCAAAAGGTTAAGGCTGCTGATCTAGTGGTACCGGGTTTAATTCCCGCTGGAGGCGAAAATCTTTTAAATCGTAAACGGGGTTCAGTTGCGCACAGTCTTCCATTAGCAACCCCCCCCCCCCCCCCCAAAAAAAAAAAAAAAAAAAAAAAAAAAATCGTCCGAATAAGACCGAATACTGTTGAAAAGGCCATAAAATCTCAAGTCATCCATCCATCCAAAACTGATTGTTCGTGTTCTTTATATCGGAAAATAATAAAATGAATACAATTGAAGCAATATATAGAAATTTATTTTCCCCTTAAATATCATTTATCCAGTTCCATTCATCAAATGGTGGTGACAGTCGAATTCCATTAATCAGATAAATGGTAAATAAGATTCTAACTAACTTTTCTGTTTGGTCTTCTATTTTTTCCAAACTGAGAACAAAATACTGGATTTTGGAATATCAGAATTTATGAAGAATTGTCGCAACAGAAGAGAAATCATCGGACCATGCTTTATTTACCACTTCTGTTTCCCTTAAACAAGCAGAATAGTATGATTTTAATATACTAAATTCGTAAGTTAATATGTTCTGAAAAGTAAGTATACTTATATACATAATTTTCTTTAACAATTTCATTCCGCCTGGTGTCTCTATTCCTTTTTAGCTCACCTGAGCCGAAGGCTCACAGGTGAGCTTATAGTATAGGCAGGCATCCGTCGTCCGTCGTCCGTCGTCCGTCCGTCGTCCGTCGTCCGTCCGTCGTCCGTCAATATTTTCAAAAGACATCTCCTCTGAAACTACAAGGCCCATTGTTACCAAATTTCATATAGAGCATCTATAGGCAGGGGGAACCAATAATACTGTTTTTTATCCAAATCACTTCAAAACTTTGGTTGCTATGGCAACTTAAAGTTTCCATTGACTTGTATGGGAAAAATTGAAAATTTGCATTTATTGCTATGTCACTGCAGATATTTTGACAAAACTTTTTCAGAAATGTTCCTTGAGTAGTCCTCTATCAACCACATGAAATTTATGTAAATTGCACAATTAGGCTGGTTGCCATGGCAACCGAATGGTTAAAAATAGAAAAGATATTCAAAAATCATCTCCTAAGAAACTATACAACCAATAAAGCTCAAACTTCACAGAAAGGATATAGGTACAACCGTCTATAAAATTTTTGTTTTTCTTGAGAATTGCTCCAGCAGTTTGCTTGCTATGGCAACTTAAAGTTGCCATTGACTTATAATGGGAAAATTGAAAATTTGCATTTATTGCTATGTCACTGCAGATATTTTGACAAAACTTTTACAGAAATGTTCCTTGAGTAGTCCTCTATCAACCACATGAAATTTATGTAAATTGCACAATTAGGTTGGTTGCCATGGCAACCGAATGGTTAAAAATAGAAAATATATTCAAAAATCATCTCCTCAGAAACTATACAACCAATAAAGCTCAAACTTCACAGAAAGGATCTAGGTACTACCGTCTATAAAAATACTGTTTTTATTGGCAATTGCTCCAGCAGTTTGGTTGCTATGGCAACTTAAAGTTGCCATTAACTTATAATGGGAAAATTGAAAATTTGCATTTATTGCTATGTGACTGCAGATATTTTGACAAAACTTTTACAGAAATGTTCCTTGAGTAGTCCTCTATCAACCACATGAAATTTATATAAATTGCACAATTTGACTGATTGCCATTGCAACCGAATGGTTAAAAATAGAAAAAAAAAATATCATTTTTGCAGAAACTATGTGGCCGTTAAAGCTCAAACTTTACAGAACGGATCTTTGTACAAGCCTCTATAGAATTACAGTTTTTTATGGCAATTGCTTCAGCTGATAGGTTGGTATGACAACTTATAGTTTCCATTGAAATATAATGGGAAAAATGGAAAGCTGCAGTTTTTGCTATCTCCCTGCAGTTATTTTTGGATTTTTTATCTACAGAAATGTTGCTTGAGTAGTCCTCTATGATTCCTATTAATTTTGTCCAAATTGCCGAATTTGATTTGTTGCCATGGCAATATTAAGGAAATATTTTTGAAAAAAATATTTAAAAATCTTTTCCTCAAAAACCATATAGGGGGATGAAGCTGATTCTTTGCATGCATGTTCATGACATTAGCCACCACGTAAATATTGTTTTTATTATTGTTGCCCACATGGTTTCATTACTATTGCATTTCAAAGTTTCCATAGACTTGTAAAGGGAAAAGTGCAAATTGGCATTTATTTCTGTGTTACGGCAATATTTAGGCAAAAAGTTTTACAAACATGTTTTTGTTTTTTTTATTGTAACTTCATCAAACTTGTTAATATTTACTAGGACAAGCATAACATCTCAGTCAAAGTTGAAATTAGGCCGAATTGTACAACTTACTTCAGTGTTTCTTACTCTTGAGTGCTAAGGATGAATGGTTTTTTTTTTCTTGTCCTAAATATTTTCTAGTTTCCCCGATGTGTTGACGAGACGTTAAACCCGAGTTCACTGGGTCACTAACAGATTGTTCCAGAAAACTTACAAGACTTTAGAAACAGAAATATGCTTGAAATTGAAGGTGCATGGGTAAACCTTAAGGTTTTCACGGGGCATTAAAGGGGAACAGCTTTCATGACTTCCTGTTTGCTTCCCTGCATGACATAGCGCTTCTGAAATGGCGTCTACTCTAAGGAAAAAATGTTCCGAGAGGAGCAAAAAGCTTTCCTTTAAGAGTTGACCCCTATTAAGAAGGGAGGCAAAAATGAAAATGGCAAGAATTGTTACCCCTGAATGTGTACCCGTTCATATAAACACCGACCAGCATGTGCATTATACAATTCTGGCGTTTTCCTTCTCCCCTTTTACTTGTGTATTATCGGAACACTGTCGATTCTATGCTGCAAGAGCATAGGATCCCTTGCAGACTTGAATTCATAGTAAAATGGTCAAACCGATAGTAAACATTTTGTCAAAGGTATTGATTTGCTGTAAAATTCCATGCATTCTGCCATATTTGCCAAAAGGAAGAATTCTTGCAACTCTCTGTTTGCTTCTCCTGGGAGCAAATTATTCCCTTTGAAGATAAACTTCTCGCTATTTCACCATTTCCAAATGTTTCTACCGCATTTTCGTTATTCATTGTATTGTCATATCTAAATCCTGGGTGAAAGTTCATAATTTGTTATGCTTTAAGAATATAGATTAAAAAGATAAGTTCAAATCGTACATGCAAATTAGCCAAATCGTGAGCTAGTAAGAAAATCATTATTAGGTTTTGCGATCACGAGATGATACCCGGTATAATGTTCTCATTTCCGCACGTGATGTTTACGTCAGTCAATTTTATTTGAGCCGCGACACGACAAAACCAACAAAGTGGTTGTGCGCCCATCTCAGACTCAGATCAGCCTGGGCATCCGCCAAGTCCGAGCAGACTCTTTATTAAGCGCATAAATGTTAGCTGAGGGTCTAAGCTACCGCCACGCGGGCAGCGAAGACTCTGATCAGACTGGGCGGATGCCCAGGCTGATCTGAGTGCGCTGGGCACACAACCACTTTGTTGGTTTTCTCGTGTCGCAGCTCATTTAGCAGACAATTACAAGATTTTGAAAGCGGTCTGCTATTCTTCCATATTTGTCAAGCCACATACAAGGCAGAAAAAGAGAAAAAAATATAGGCCTATGCATAATTAGGGGTCACAACATATGAATTATCCTCAAAACCCAATCTTATATGGAGCTCTGCAGTCCCGATAACCGGCGAATAAACAATAATCTCCAATCAATCAATATATTTTGAACAGCCAAGGTGATACATGTATTAGATCCTGTTCGGAAATATTTCACTAAATTTCAGTCGTACATTATAAATTGAAATAAATTCCCTTGCACCACAAAATGATGTTTTGCATTGTTTAGAGAATTAACATGTACAAGATCGATAAAATTGATAGGTTAGATTTTATCAAAAATAAGAGGGTAATATTTTCCGAAATGTATTTGAACAGTACTCTGTTTTTATTTGTTTTTATTTGAAATGGTGATCTCCGTCGCAAAACAAATGAAATACAATATTAACCACTCAACGCTTGTCAATAAGAAAGACTATTAAACGGCATTCGCCAGCATTGATAATCCGATGCGACCGTCACACTGACAAACAGATCAAGATCAGTATAATGATTTGCTAGAAAAAAAAGAAGATATTTGCTTGTCACATTGCGGCATGTACGCAGTGATCTTGTGTGCGTCAGTGTTCGCGCGTATTTTTCATACAGTATTCTCATGTATATCAACAATAAACATTTCGATGGGAAAAGTTATTATGTAAAGAAAGAAGAGCCCAATTATTATCACTTCTGTCATCAAACTAACTTGCTTATTTGATTTCCTAATTTTTCCAATCCGTACCGATGGCTTTCTATTTGTTGTTCTCCATTCTGTGTGTGTGTGTGTGTGTGTGTGTGTTTTGTTTACTCCTTGAAAAAAACTTAGCCAAGTCAAAGAGGGACTGGATACTTAATTCGGTATTTTTTATTAATCTGTTCCCTGAATCTAACACCGCATACTGCTGCAGTAATGTACGTCAGTCTTTAAAACCGTGTCCAATCGAAAGGTCAATGGGCGGGCCAGATAGACTGTCAAGCTACAATAATAACTGTTAGACGGTGATCGCTTTGATGCTATTTTTGACCGCCGGTGTCTTTGTGTCTCGATCGAGCTGTCATTTTCTTGAAGGCATAACGGTCTCAAAATGTGTTCGGCTCATGTCAGTATGGGATGATCGAACAATCGAATAAAGGAAATTGCTGTTTGCGTGGTATAGGTCGTTTGCGGAAAAGTGGAGGGCAAAAAATCGATATAATTTCTTTTATACTGAATAGATTTTCATGAAACTTTGCATACAATAATCTGTTACCTATACGAACTCATGCGAGGAAATGTAGAATTTTTTGAACTTTGAATAAAAAGTTTCCTTATTAATCATTACCATTTTTCTTCTCAGTTTTATGCCAGCCTTACACAGGAGGTAACCATAATGTAACGACAGCCATTGTTGTTCTACAGTTACTATACTAATACTATTATTCATTCACAAATTACCATGTGATCTGAAATGTGTTCACTCACTACTAGGTAAACAAGAGGCTTTAAATTAATGGGCCAATCATTTGAAAAGGATTTTCTTATGTGTTTCTCCTATATATAAGTTAATGTCCATATAAGGGATATAGTCTGTACAACACTGGCTGTTCCAAAAATTGCACCAACCAAGCGTAAAACTTCAAAGATTAGGGACAGATTTTAACATGTAGTTGATCTGACAATTTTTTATTTAACAGCCATAAAATTCTGAGTTTCCTTGCATGAGTTCGTATGGGTAATAGATTAAGGTCTGCAAAGTTTCATAAAAATTTATTTGGTAGTAAAGAAATTAAATCGATTTTTGCCCTCCACTTTTTCGCAAACGGCCTATAGTATATAAGCGAACACAAAAAGCTTGTTTGACTGGTTTGCTTGCAAGAATACCTTTCCATTCTGAAATAATCTGGCGACTACGAAGTTCGACGATGAACCTGAAAAGAGTGTCGGGGTGCGTGGGTGAGTGGGTGGGCGAGGGGGTGTGTTGGGAAAATTGGAGGCTTGCTACATGAACGTGCCATCCGACGTTTGGCGCGTGGCACAAAAGCAGCCATAATACTGTACATATACTTAAACCGTATATGAATCGCTCAACTTCGGCAAACTCCATACCTTGAATAATTGTTAAGACCTAAACAGTCTGCTTGAAAGTTGAAAACAGAAATGGTGTGTGGAACTGTTAAATTACGCTCGTACTTTGTATATACTTATTCAACCAACAGAAAATGAGCGTGAATATAAAAACTACTACCAAATATCCAAACTAGAATGCACAAATGCAAGATGTTCATCTTATCACCCGTAAACTTTCTGACCCTCATAAAATAAGAAAAAAAAGTGAAAACCTTCCCACACTTCACCACATTTGGTAGTTTAGAGTGTTAGATGCGAATCTGGAGGCCGCTGGCTCGATTCCTGTCACTGCCTAATGAATGTGTTTTAACTGTTATTCGATTCGATTCGGAAATCGACTGTCCAAGAGTTTACTTTCAGGACACAGAGTCAGAGTATGAAGAGTAAACCCAGAGTTTAGCATAAAGTGTACCGGATTGCCCTTCACGTTTGCCTTCGGGAAGATTTGTGAATGCAAAAATATCAAATCTTCTGGTGACCTTTAAGATACCTGGGACTGCTAGTCAAAGAAAGATAAGACCACACAATTTCAGTTACAATTCTAATTGGCACACAAATGAAGAATGAACCGAAAAGAAATTGAGAGCGTACATGTAAATGTGCGCGCTTAAGGAGACTGGGTACACTTCATGTGGAAGCATTTCGGCAATTTTGATTCATGCCTTCCTTTCCAAAGTGAGTCAACTCTTTTAAAAAAGCATTTGCTCCTTTGGATGCGAAGTGTTTTTTTAAGAATTTTCGAGTACAGGAAAACTATGTGGAAGTCAATAAAGTTGTTCCCCTCTGTAGAAATGGCAGCCGTTCCCCTTTGTAGAAATGGCAGCCGGAAATACATGGAGGCGTACCCACCGTGCCACCATAAGACTTTAAATTCTAGCAAACCTGCAGGTCCAAAATCTGGCAATCATTTCCATTGTTGTGATTTCTTTATTCACGTGTTTCCGGATATCAGTAAATTGATTATGGATTTAAGATATCGATAAGTTAGGAATAAACATTAATAAGGGACGAGTCATTTATTACCAGGTGGGGGTGGGGGAGGGTGATGAACTAGAGGGGGGGAGAGGGTCGGAAATCAATAAGCCTCGGAGCAGGCGTGGGGGAGTCGTATATTTTATTAGGCATATTGTGGGGCGGGGGGGGGGGGGAATCAGAATTCTTCTCTCAGCTTTCATTTTTACCCTCAAATTCCATAATCTTTTCTTTCAACTCAAAACTTAAAGACATTTATGGGAGGTGGGGAGGGGGAGGGATGGGGCAGCTTCATATCTAAAAACAGATCTGTTCATTGATTTGCCAGAAGAACAGTATGATAGTGTCTAAAGATTCACGTCAAGTAGATGATTTTGTAATTAATTTTAATGCCTGCATTAAATTTTATGATATTAGGTGTCAGAATCTTTTCTTTCAACTCAAAACTTAAAGACATTTAGGGGAGGTGGGGAGGGGGAGGGATGGGGCAGCTTCATATCTAAAAACAGATCTTTTCATTGATTTGCCAGAAGAACAGTATGAAAGTGTCTAAAGATTCACGTCAAGTAGATGATTTTGTAATTAATTTTAATGCCTGCATTAAATTTTATGATATTAGGTGTCCAGGCGCCTTTTCATCAGCAAAACTACTGTGGCTCCCAAGAGACCCCCGACACCTACAGGCCCAATTAATAGGCTATTATCAACAGTTATAATTATCAAGCATTCAACAACAGATTTCTGGATGGTCATTTGCAGAAGAAAGTAAAAGAAATGCAGACATGCAGACAAAGTTTAAACAGACCATGATTAATTAACCTATTAGAATAAGAAAATGTTCTTTGTATTTCATACAGCTTTTGATTGAGGTCAGTCTGACATAAAATAAGTAAAATGGTGTGTGTGTGTTGGGGGGGGGGGGGGTGTAGCTGGGATTGGGGTATTGGGCGGGTCATAAATTATTTGTCACCTATCTGGGGGAAGGGGGGAGGGGTCGGAAAAATAATTCGGTTGAGACTGGGTGGGTCGGAAAAATTTTGGTGATTCATATGAAAATGTACCCGACCCCCCACCTGATAAATGACTCGTCCCTAAATAGTAAAACGGCATCCCATACAAAATAACGTCATAAGTTTGCCAATAAGTGTCGTGTTTACAAATTGCTACAGTATCGAGGTAAGAGTTGACATTATTCTATCTCTCAATAAATGATGTATAAAATATATTTGCTTGACTGTCTTATTCTGTCTTGGTCGAAAATTAATCAGTGTTAGGTGGTAAGGTTTCTACGAACAGGCAGATTTGCGAGTTTGTTATTTTGGCAATGAACAATTCGTGCGATGTCACGTAGGCCTAAGGCTGGCATGATTTCGACGCCATTTTTTGTTTGTTTACAAACTGGGTAGGCATTTATTATTTTGCAATTTTAAAATGTTCTAAAACCAAATTTTCTGAAATTTCACATGATAGTAGAGTATAGTTCAATGTTTTTCATGGCATAGGTCTGCGACCTTGAAAAAGTCGAATACGCTATAAATCGTAATTTTTTGTTCACATGTTTGACGTGGAAGTAAAGGGCACTGTTTCGTTAATAATTACACAGCCAGGAAAGAATGTCTTGGACTTAATTTAACGGAAATATTTACTAATGGAAGTCAGAGAAGTGCTCTTAAAATCTCAACCGGTGAGGCAATTTTGTAAATCTGTATGGTGGCATGCAAATACTGAGGGGTTCGTCGATAGCCATTTTGATGGCGACAATTTCGAACAAAAAGCCGTTGCTATGGGCTTGATTATATCCCTACTCCTTGGAGCTGCGTTCCAACTGTCAGGCTATCAAGTGGCCCTAAAATTCCTAAAAAATCCTAATTTATTTAGGCTTCCCTAAAATTCCTAAAAAAAAACACTCAAAAAGGGACAAATTCCTTAAAAAGCCCTTATTTTTTTAAACTGTCCCTAATTTTTGGTATTTTCTGTCTGAACTTAAAAGAATTTATGAACAAAGTCATGCAATTAATGAACCAATTAACTGACTTAAGTTAATATTCTGTAAGTTTCATTTACAGAGGATGCTTCTATTGGTTTCCATGAGTTCCTAGGCTACAGCTTCATGAAACATAGATATACATCATTGAGTGATAATGACAGGCAACAAGATATATGGAGTGAGTTAAAAGAAACAAAAGTATTCCCAATGAAGCTTATCTGAGGGACAGTGTTGGGTGCTCCTTTAATATAAAAGTGTAGCACATGACCTGAAACTTTTCAAAGCAGACACTGTACTGAGTTAATGTTATTATTTATTATTTTTGCCATGTTGTTTACAAAGATTTCTTAGTTCAATCTGACAATGTTTCAGCCCATAAAAATCATTATTAAAGCAATTTACAAAATTTGGTTTCTGGAATAATATATAAATTCATATCATGAAACAGATTGATAGTTTGTGGAGACAGACCAGTTAGTCATATGAATGTTAGTTAAGCTGTATTTGTATCCTCTATTTCATAAGAATACATATGCATTGCAGCTTAACTGTGTATTTCTATGCTTAAGGAGGTCTTTCATGTGTAAAATGTCACATTGTTTGAAAGTATAAGAGCTATAACTTGCAGATCATCTGTGTAGTTTCACTCGCTTTACAAAGATCTCAATTTGTGCATCATGTATTTTTGCAACTTTATTTATATGAATGGCAAGTTTGTCATGTAAATTTAAAGAGTAACTACACTTCAGGAACTGACTGAATCAGATCCCAAACCCTATCCCCAACATCAAAGGGAAAGATTGACAAAGACATCCCAACAAACATTAAATTACATGTGATTACAAGTAAGCCCTTTCTTTCAATTTCTTTATTTTCTGATTTTGGTTTGCTTTGTCAAAAAAGTAAGGGTTGTTCAAAAAAGTAAGGGTTGTTTCAAAAAGAGTAATGTTGAGTAATACTGAGAAAGCTTAGCCTGTGAAAAAAAAACACCTTCACAGTTGTCTTATTTCTCTTGTAACCACAGGTTGTACACTTAATACATGTGTATAAGTATTATGTTGTATTGCTAAGTTTGAAATCCAATTTTTTGTTCAATAAATGGTGGAGAAGGATGGCTATAAGGGGAGATGTAGAGGCCAAAATTTTGAAGTGTAGAACCTATGAAAGTATAAATATGGCATAGTCTGCAGTATTTGTCTTAAGTTTTATTATGTCCCTACTTTTTTTTTCAGAATGAAGTATATGTTTCAAGTGATGTAGTAGACTAGGAATCAGTGAGAAACTACTGTTAACAAAGGAGTGGATAATAAGGTTGTAGCAGGTTTTCTCTATAATAGTGGAAAAAAGGTATTTATCCACATTTTATATCAAAACAAGTCCCTAAGTTTTCTTAAAGTATCCCTGATTTTCCTAATTTAGCCCTCATTTTTTGGGCAAAAATAGCCCTAATTTTTTGCAAAAATAGCCCTAATTTTAGCCCTAATTTTTTGCCAAATAGTGCTTGAAAGCCTGAACGGTATATTAACACTAGAGCAGACTCTTTCGGGATCAGACTTCCATAACACATACTCCGTGACCATGGGATAGATCCAGTGAGCTTTCAATACCAAATCATCAAAGGAACTGGAACCAGAGAGTTACATGTGCTGCTCCACGAACCATCCTCTTCTCTCCAGCATCATTGTGCCCAAAGCAGACGGTGGACCAAGAGTACGCCAGATGGAAGCTAAATCACGCAAAGTGACAAATAGAAGCGTATTGTGTGCGTGTTAAATAACATAGAAGAGCCTATTAAAGCCACAATAGCTTTTTCCAACTGGCTTCTATCGGCTGAAATCCAAGACAAGGGCGGGGATGGTGGACCTGAATAACTAAAGAGAGTCACTTATATAAGACATAGGTCGACATTGGCACTGAGCCTGAGATCCGACTCGCCCTAGCGCAATTCAAGAGGAAAAATATACTTGTCAATAGTGTCTACATTTAATATTAAGTAAAAAGATAGGCAATGATGAGGAATTAAAACAATCAAATCCCACATCCCGCTCTCAAAACCAATAGGGAAAGAAGCACACACACACGGAAAATTGACACAAGTTCACGAAAGACACGCACGGTAAACCGAATGAGCAGCTCTTTCCCAAACAGGTGGTCATTCAGCCACCCTAATCAAAATAGCATTAGCATCTATTTTTATCTATTTTATTTTTAACTTACAAAACAAAACAAAACAAAAGGCAGATTGGGAAGCAAAAAAGGTGACCCAACCGCAAAAACTATAGACAAGCGGACATAGCCCAATGTAACATCAAGGAACATCGAGAAGCGCGATAGCTTAGTGGTCTGTTGGCGAAATCTCCCTATGTCCAAACGCGTTTTTCTAGCATCATTTGCAGGGATGATGCAACAAATGTGCCGTCCTTCGGATCGGGACGTTAACTGGAGGCCCCCTGTGCAGGGAGAGTCATTCCCTGTGTAGGTTAAAGATCCCTACTATAGCTACATTGCTATACGTAGGCTTTCAACTAATCAGTCTTTGAATCGACTGCCCAATTAAAATTAAGAAATTACAGTATGCTTGTTTCTGGTTTCGTCACCAGATATTGTCAGGGTCAGAGACGAGGCTTTATTAGCCGAAACTACGTAGTCTGGCCCATGTTCCTACTTCGGTATGTATTCTTTGCTCTTGAAGGACCTTTTTAAGATTTTAATTTCATCCTGCAACATCGGAGTGTACAAAAGTACACCGTCTGTGTCCCCTTCGGGGGTTAAGGCATAAATGGAAGAAGAAGAAGAAGAAGAAGGAGCCACAACAAAAGTACCACCTTGGAACGGTCAGCATAAGATTACTGGGGGCTTAAACATGTTTAACTGGTACCAAACCTCGCCCTTAGCCTCCGCAATGGTTCAACTAAACCACAACAATTGCAGTTCACTGAACAGACCAATGAATGCAACAATGTGGACAATAAGAACAAATAATACAAAACACATTTAACATCTATTTTTCTGATTTTCTAATTGTTTACTACAAAGCACTACTGGAAGCAAAGTGGGCAGCTATACAGATGGCCAGATTGCTAGCGGACCAGACAAATATTCACAAGAACAACAGTGAAGAATCACTATGACAGCAGCCAGCAGAAGTACTGCCTTGGAACAAGCAGTAATAGATTACTGGGGGTGGAGGGGGAAGGCTTTAACATGTTTTACTGCTACCAAACCTCGCCCTCTGCTTCTGCAGTGGTTCGAAACACATATAGTTTTGCACTATATTCATGTTATTGTCCCCCGCCTTTTCGAAGAAAAGCGGAGGGACATAGTTTTCGGCATTCCGTCCTTCCGTCCGTCCGTCCTTCCGTCCGTCCGTCCGTCCTTCCGTCCTTATTTCCGTCCTTCCGTCCCCCTAATGTAGTAGGTACCTTGTGTGCGCAACTCCTCCTACAGTTTTTTGCCGATTCTTTCGAAACTTTACAGATGTTTTTGTCATGGTCTAAAGATACGCATGTGGTTTGGATATAATCCTGAGATTATTTTTTATCACTTTTTCCACAAGTTGAACTTAGTAATTTTTTAGGCATTTTTACTATCAAAGTGACTAGATAGTGGGTACCTTGTGTGGGCAACTCCTCCAACAGTTTTATGCCGATGCCTTTGAAACTTCACAGGTGTTTTGGTCATGGTCTGAAGATACGCATGTGGTTTGGATATAATCCTGAGATTATTTTTTGTCATTTTTTCCACAAGTTGAACTTAGTAATTTTTTAGGCGTTTTTACTATCATAGTGACTAGATAGTAGGTACCTTGTGTGCGCAACTCCTCATACAGTTTTATGCCGATGCCTTTGAAACTTCACAGGTGTTTTGGTCATGGTCTGAAGATACGCATGTGGTTTGGATATAATCCTGAGGGTTTTTTTTGTCACTTTTTCTACAAGTTGAACTTAGTACTTTTTTAGGCGTTTTTACTATAATAGTGACTAGACAGTGGGTACCTTGTGTGCGCAACTCCTCATACAGTTTTATGCCGATTCCTTTGAAACTTCACAGGTGTTTTGATCATTGTCTGAAAATATGCATGTGGTTTGGATATAATCCTAAGATTATTTTTTATTACTTTTTTTTCGCAAATTGAACTTAGCCATTTTTCATACATTTTACTATCAAAGTGAATAGATAGTTGGTACCTTGGGTGTGCAACTCCTCCTACAGTTTTACGCCAATTCCTTTGAAACATCACAGGCGTTTTGATCATGGTCTGAACATATGCATGTGGTTTGGATATAACCCTCACATTATTTTTTTTTATTACTTTTTTCACATTTTTAACTTAGCCGCTTTTCCAGCTCAAACACTTAAGTGTATTTACAGTGGAGACCTAGTTTCCAAGGCGGGGGACATAAATTCGTCGAATTTGCTTGTTGCATCTGAAACGGTGAAGAATGCTTTGATTGCTGTGGAAATATAAACTTTCAAATAGTTTCCCTGATTTATAAACTGGGCATCATAAAAATCTGACTAGCCTGTTCTTTAAGTGCAGTAGAATCTTGGATTCCGCTGTTTTGGCAGACACTCCTATACTAACAGCTTGGGTCATTCTGGTAATCTCTTTCCTGTTCAGACGACATTTAATCAAAGCCAATTTTATCCATGCTTCAACACACAAGGAATGATTTTGAGTATTTATGATATCTGGAAATAATTTGATTGAAAGTGTGCGATTTGTGTGTTATGAAATTACAAGACAAATTGGGTGAATCAAGAGCTGACCAAACTCATAAAGATGGCTGCATAGACCAACCCAATTACGATATGGTAATATATCAATTTTCAGTTTGTGATTGCTTGTATTATTTTATCTATTTAGCTATTTAGATTGTGAAAAATGTATTAGGTAGGGTGACCATTGTCTGCAGTCTTGTCTGATTACGTTCAATGTTCGTCAAATAAACAGGACATCCTTACTGTTAAATGACAATAATAATTAATTTCACTAGGTTATTACTGTGAGATAATCAGAAATAATTCTGCTTAGTTCTAAGTTGTTAATAGAAATGCTTACATTTTGAAATTTAGTTTCAAACATCACTAAAATAACTGTAACACTTCTACATGTATCTCTATTTCATGAATAGTTCGATTTCAAGCTCCTTCTGAGCTTTTCTTTTATCCGATGTGCAGGAAAGAAAACAATAAAAGCACAGTCCATCCATAGGCTCCTAACGATGACTAGTGATACATAAAAAGACAAATCGAAATAGAACATTTGCACAAACAGTATTCTTTATTTATCCCATATCCTTACAAGGTCGTTTGAGCACCACAGGTGACTTCGAAACGATCCCGTTCCATCTCGTCCTGTTTTCAGTAGCCCTAGTTGAGCTACCAAAGTCCATCCCTGTCAGTTCTATTGTCTCCCCATCCCTTCTTCTGTCTACCTCTTCTGTTTTCTTTTCACAGTGCACTGTAGAATCGTCTTTGTTAAACCAGAAGACCTTGAGACGTGGCCAAACCAACTTAGTTCCCGTTTCTTGACCAGGGTTAGGAGTTCAACATATCCTTCATTGGCCGCTTGGATCTTTCTGCGAACCTCTTCATTGGTAATATGGTCCTTGTACATAATGTTAAGTAACCTTCGGTAGCATCGCATCTCGAGGGCCTGCGTTCTTCGCTCTAACTCTGCTGTCAAGGTCCATGATTCACAGGCGTAAAGAAATATGGAAACGACAAAGGAATGCATTAGTTTTACCTTTGATGTTGTTAACTCTCTAAATTGGCTTCAGTTTTGTAAGTGCTGAAGTGGTTTGTGCAATCTTTGAGAGCGTCTCCTGTGACAGTTTTTGTCAAAATTTCCGATAGGGCTTCTAGTTCCTGCTTTTCTACAGCTAGAGCGTCCATGTCATTGGCAAAATGCGGATAAGTAATATTTCTGCCCCCTATGCTAACTTTCCGTCATGTTTTTCCAAAACATCAGACATAATTCATTCGAGGAAACTGTTGAAGAGGGTGGGTGACAGAAGACATCCTTGCCTTACTCCAATTGTTGTTTAGAAGCATTCTCCCATGCTGCCATTTATCAGAACTTCAATTGTAGCCTTGTCGTACGAGGGGCGTTCGAAAAGTTTTGCAAATGGCCTCATGACTTTGTTTAGGGGCATGCTGGGTACAACTGCTATGCATGTACTGAAAGCACTGCATTTTGTCTTTACGATGATACCAAACGCTATACAAAGACACTTTTCCTTATTGAGTAACAACTCATTTTAATAAGTCCCAGTCATACCACTGGGCTAATTTTATATGTAGAATCTTTTCAGTGTTAGGCATTCAAGTCAAATATCCTTGTAAATACAAAATTAATCTTTGTCATTTGCTTGTTCATCGTTTCCTACAATATCCATACAGAAAGTTAGAAGCGTTGCAACTGTTATCGATTTATTCCCTGCAAAGCAATGCGCAGTTCTTTTGACGTTATTGAAATTTACGTTTACGTCATTTTTTGAAAGCTTGTAGATGCTTCATTTTTGGCATTAATTTAAATTTATTGACAGGTTTTCGTTGATCCATGTTAATGCTCTTGCTGACAAGATTTTGAATGCTAATACACTTGTTTTCATTACAAAGTCATTAAATTTTGGTAGACATGTTGAAATTGCCACAACATAAAGTACGGATAATCCATATTTCCGGGCCAGTATAGAACCTATTTCAAAAATAATTTCCGCGATAGTTACAGGACAGCATTGCCTGGGCATTGTCTTTAAAGACAAATATTCTTGTTTATTGGGTCTCATAATCCAATAATGCAACAGTCCAGTAACACTGCTATTTCATCAAAGAAAATCCTCTTTCTGACATAGGTAATGACACACCAGGGTCATAAAACCAATAAACACTGGGGGGGGGTGTTCTGTATAGTAGAGAATATTTGTCTTTAACGAACAAAGATAAAGAAAATTAAGGACTGCTGATATATAAATTACGGCCTACTAAAGTAAAATTCTACAGTGTCTTTAGGGTATACCGTCTTCAAAGAAGTTAAAAAAGCGTCATTTTAAATAAAAAAAAATAACCCGTGTTTTCAGACTTCTCTACGCATATCATAGCTTTATGTGTGTTTGCAATCAGAAGTTCTGTCTGTATGGTGGTTACCGAGAAATTACGTCATTTGCAAAACTTTCGAACGCCCCTCGTATAGCTGCTCTATGGTGCGAACTAGATCTACACTGATATTCCGTATGGTCGTATGGTGGCCCATAAGGCTGCATGCCAAACCCTGTCAAAGGCTTTTTTGAAATCAATGAAGACATGTAACAGATTTTGCTGATGATGGAAATACGTTTTACACAGGATGCTAAAGTTGAGGATCTATTCTGTGGTGCTCTTTCCGGTTCTGAACCCAGACTATTCTTGAACGGTTATTTCTTCGGATTGGGGTTTAAGCCTGTTCAAGATGACTTTAAGCATGACTTTGCTAGAATAGCTGATAAGGCTGATGGTTCTCTAGTTCTGGCAGAGCTGAAGGTTGCCCTTTAGGTGTATAATTATCAGCGACCGATTCCATGGGGTAGGCTCGTCTCCAGCTCTCCAGATCCTGTTACAGATCTTTGTTAAAACATCAATCATGGTTTCCCCGCCAGCTTGAAAAAGTTCTGCTGGTACATTATCAACTCCGACAGACTTCCCCTTATTCAGTGCTGCTACTGCAATCTCTACTTCCTTAAGAAGTATCGGTTGTAGATCATCTTCTGGGGTCTGATTGCAGCCAGAACCGCATTGTCACCATACCTCTCATAATTGTATATTTCTGAGCAATATTATGTCTATCTACTGAGAATCTCTTGTTTTTCTGAAAAACATTGTGAATCTATCCTGTTTCTCAGAAGCTATAACCTTCACCAGCTGGTATGCCCTCTTGCTGTTGGTTTTGTTCAGACAAGTTTCCTGCTCCTCGCACGGACAGAAATCCTATCCGTTCCTCCTTAGTTTTTTTCGCTGCCTTCTGAATCCTCTTGTACGCTTTCCTATATTCTCCTGCTTCATACCGCCTCTTCTCCAAACCTCTCCTCTCATCACAGGGGTCGAGAATATCTCTGGTGACCCAGAGCTTTTTCCTGCGGCGTTCCTTCCCGAGTATCTCACTGCCTGCATCAGCCACTGCTGTATTGTAGGTGGTAATCGTGGTATCTATGTCCATGTCATCATCCATCAGACCAATGAGTGGTGCGAATTTACCACCTGTTGTTGCTTGATAAGTACATGCGACATCTGAGTCCCTTCTCAAAATCAAAATTCAGTCTTGACTTGGTTGGCTTGGTTGGCTTTCTCTCCTTCTTCAGACGCACTCGGAAGGTTATCATCACCAGGTCATGAACACTTCCTATGTCTGCTCCAGGAAAGCTCCTTGTCCAATAGATGTTAACTCCTGATCACAAGCGCTTCCTCACCAGATGTAAACAATCTGATTGTGATGTTTCCCATCTGGGAAGTGCCACGTCCATCTTCTGAATGGTTTGTGAGGGCCAAGGTTACTTGTCAGTACTAGGCTGTTAAATGTTGCAAACTCTATAGGTCTAAGACCTTTCTCATCCGTCTCGATATTGCAGTAGGGTCCACAAACGTCTCCTCAGTCTGCCTGTGCATCCTGCACAGAGACACTACCTTATAAGTAGGATGTAATAGGCGGTTAAGGCGGGCATTTGAGCTGGGTAACTTCTAGTGCCGAGGCATCTTACCAATTTTTATAATAATACGGCGGTGCCATTAATGGGTATGATCGAACCAGTTTGTATTAGAATGTATAAGGTGGGAGAAACTTAGTTTCACAAGGAGAAACTGCTTTGAGACTGCCAAACTAGAAGTTTGATTGATTATTCAAATTCAATGCTTAGTTCTTACACAAAGCAAAATAACATGTGAGTGTTCGGATATGGAATATGATTATTGCCAATATATATGCAAAAGGGGCTGTTAAACTCATAATTGTTGACGTCACTATGAAACAAAGCAGAAGACTAATGACCATCTGAAGTAATCCACGGCGAGACTGATCAAATATGGCAAACTTGATTTAGGATGGAGTAGAAATTAATTCTGAGGCCCGATTCACCGCCATGCAATTGAAGAGGGAACCAAAGGTATCAATCGTGTCAGCAACATGTCATATATCTGTGTAGGAAGTATTAGTGTGGAATGACGATGACGCCGCATTTGGGCCTCCTGTTAATGTTGGCTCTGTCAAAGACAAAGGCCTGCTGTGTTGCAGTAGGCGCGGAAAATAGCGTTTTGTATTCTTTCCTCTATCTCTCTCAGACACGGCTTAGTATAGACCGAAATATTGTCTCAAAGTGTTATCAAGCCCAAACAAAAATACTAATCGACATAAATGTAATAACCCTTCTGTTGATGTTTTGTTAAAGCCTTTTTTTCCAAATCAGAAACAGTTTTACTTACTTTATTTATACTCTTTACTCTTCCTGAATGTATAAATTAAGTGTCCATAAAAGCGGGATGCCGATCTTGGGAGATACTGAAGTGTTTTCAAGCCAGACTTGAACACTAACTCAGAATGTCGACGTTAAAGTATAGAGCAGGTGAGGCAATCAGGCGTTTTCTAGGTGCCTTCATTAAATAACAGGCGGCCTACATTAACGAACACGTCACTGGTGCAAGTATATGGTTGTAACTTTAAAAGAGCTTGCATCTAAATTAACAGTATGTGAGTGAAACCTTTACTAAAAAAAGAAAACATATTAGGAAATAACCTGAACCCGGTTGTTCAAACCATCGTTAGCTTAACCAAGTCGGCAATCGAGGATTCGTTAAGTTTTCTAGAAGCCATAAAATCAAGTGTGCTAATATTTTGATGAAAAAAAATGAGAAAGGCTTTTGCACGGCAAACGTTTCACAAACTTTTTTTTTTCTGGTAAAAACTGGCAGTATTTTTGCGAACTGGTTATAACTTTAAACAGTTTGCATTTAAATTAACAGTATGTGAGTGAATAAAAAAGAAAGCATATCAGGAAATAAAATTTAACTTCTCGTTAACTAGCGATGTCGCTTTTTTGGCTTGCCCGCTTCGGCGGGCGAGCCTATGTATTCAGACCGAATACGACTACCTGTCATGCGCACTCAAGCGGAAGACGCTGGTTTGTTCCCAGCTTCGAGAATGGTCCATAATTGCAAGTGGAGAACCAATATATGGAGAGCGTCTACGGGGCGCAACTTCGTTTGACTGTTTCGGTAGCACTTTTGTACCTAAGCACCGTAAAATAATGACACGCCACAATTTGGCACACCAAAATAATCGAACATGTCTAGCTTTCTTTGCCATGCTAAAAACTCAAGTTTTTTTATTATCATTATTTATCGGGTGTATTTGAATGTGTCTTAATTGTCTGCTGTCAAACTGCCAAATAACGACATGCGCAATTCGCGGGCATTATGTAAAACGTGGACTGGACTTGGACTCTGGACTTTGGACTGTGTAAAATCTGGACTCTGGATTTTGGACTATGTAAGACCTGGACCTTGGACTCTGGTCTTTGTAAGACCTGGACTTAAATATTCCAACAATAGTTGCTATGCCTGCACAAACAGTTGTTGTGTTATTGTTTAATGTCCACGGTAAACAGCTATGGTCATGTCGGGACGGTCAGTTAACAAAACCACACTATTTCTGGGCAGGCTTAAGAACTCCTAAGCGGTTAACTAGTACTAAGTGCACTTACTTTTACCAGCAACTGACATCTGCCCTTCTTGAATCAGAGGAAGGGGAAAAGAAATTAAGTGGCCGGACCGGGTATAGAACCCAGGACCTCTGGCTTACAAGTCAGATGCCCTACCGACTGCACTATGCGGCCCGGCTGTACAATCAGTGAAGAGTGTAGATCCAAATTAGACTGCTGGTTGAAACAGTCTGATCAGGGTCTGTGCCAACAGTTTTATTTAAAAGCATTTACTTGTTTTAAAGACAAGGTGTTTGATGGTATTTACTAGATACTATTTCTCTTTCTTTTTTTCATAAACGTGCATTGAAATTCAGTTTCATGAAAGCGTCTTATTGAAAAAATTAAATTCAGGAAAACACAACATGTGTTATATGGAAAAATATCAGTATCTTACAATTGCCATCAATCCATCATTTTCTAGGGCTGTGCAACGACAACATTTACCTTCCTTTTTGAATAAACCTTACTAAATCACAGAAGACTTCTTTTTTCTTTTGCATTAAATCTATATATACAATGACCAAATATATGATGACCAAGCACAATACACAAGTGATTCTGAAAACAAACATCCTTTGGGAGCAACAAAATACACTAATTCCTTCATTGACTTGTAATCATTACCAATTAATTGTTATACTCTATACCACAGGCCGGGCCGCATAGTGCAGTCGGTGGCGCGTATGACTTGAAAACCTGAGGTCCTGGGTTCGAGACATGGTCCGGCCGGTTACTTTCGTTTTCCCTTCTGCTGATTCAAGAAGGGCAGTTGTCAGTTACTGGCGAAAGTAAATGCAATTAGTACTGGGTATCCGCTTAGGATGGCTAAGCCTGCCCAGGAATAGTGTGGTTAGGTTAACTGACTGTCCTGACATTACCATACACATATCATCTTACATGTTAGGAACTTGTAAAAGTTCACAAAAGTTTTTTCCCCCTTGTAATAATAGCCATTGTCGCGAACAGTAAGATTTTTTTCCATACCAATCTGTCACACATGAGGCTAGTAGGACGAACTACTGCCACTGTTTCCTTCAGGAGTCAAGAATCACATATCATCTTACATGTAAGGAACTTGTAAAATTACTGTTCAAATGTAAGATGTATTTTTTTCAACATCAAGACATGACGATCTGATAGTAAACATAACTTTGTCCCTGACCGAACAGTCCAGGGAATATAGCAATCATAAAGTGTCTCCAAGTAAGATACCATCTCCCAAGACCACAAACTATAAACCACAAAAGACCATAAACATTGAACTACATGTATTTCGGAAACAAAATGCTAACTTGGCAAGCCTTTCCTTTAAAAAGGAAACTTTATTTTTAATTTGAACAACTGAGTCCTATTCTTTCAGCACTTCACCGTCAATCCTGTCGCAAATTACAGACACAGAATAATTATCTTTCGATTTTCGATTTATTACTATATTAGAAAGTAGAGCGCGTTAAACAGTAATTTCTGAGAAAAAATCTGATAAAAGTTTAATCAATGTTTTTTTTAAAATAAAATCCGAGGATTTACAAAACAAAGGCAAACATAACAGACTCCATTTAGCATAGACGAATTAAGACTAACGTGTTTACAAGTGTTCAGTATGTAATCTCCAGCGGCCTGGAAATCCAATTTCCATTTCCTTAAATACACTATTTTTCCAGTCGTTCTTCAACGAACCCCACTCCAGCCCACTCCCCCACCCACAACACACATACGCACCTCCTTTCACCTCAAGATCATTTATTATAAGAGTGCTAAATAAGATCTCTTAAAATTCTTTTCATTTTGCAAATGGGAGAAAGGTCTGGAAAAAAGTGGAACGCGGAAGAACTTCACATTCGAAAGCCTTGAAAACTCCAGCTTTGTGGTATAACATTAATTTTAGCATCACAAACGGTCGCTGTCTGGCTGTTTTGGTTTAACGGCCCATTGAGACAGTATGTCAGTCTGTACCAGGCCTTCTTCCAGAGACAGGGAGAAACAAAAGAAATGATAGACGAGAGAAAATTCTAAACAACCCCCGCCCGCACCTACTGCAAGCACAGTAGGCCCTTGCCCTACATTTATCGAAATAAGTAGGACGCCCCGGCACTGGAAGTTATAATCAGCACCATCGCCCGACCACCACCCCCACAATCGGTCACATTAAACGAGTGTAATACATGCAACCGCATAGGCCCACACATCGATGGATACAAAAAATACACCTGATCTTCGACAGCGTCCTATTTAGATTTCTGCTTATGCTTCTATTCGTTTTCTTTTTTATGTGTGGAATTGTCTAAGTTCCCAGTAGTGTAAGCTACTGTCCGTTTCAAGGCAGTAACTTCTTAGGCAGATTCTGTTTGGTGTAATTCAACTCTTACGCGTACAGCTGACTACATCTACTTTGCATATCTTTGAATTATGAAAACGGGGTTATGTAGGTATGCTTTATGTAGAAACAACCATCCAAACTCACGAGTTAAAGACATTTCTTTTCCAGACCAGGTGAAACGTTTCAGGACAATCTGAATGGTTTTCAGTATATAATTACTCCATGAATAGAGCCATTAGCGACATATCTTGTTAGTACACTTTGGGGACTGACCCAATATGTGTAACAGTACTTTTAGCCATAGTGTATTGTTAAGAAACCTTACTGTATGTAAAAAAGGCTTTTACGAAACCTTTCAACTGTCCTAAAAGCAACACATTATAAGTGGATGTTAATGTACGAACAAAGCTTTTATGTATTAACAAATGCAATAACTAATATAGGTATTTTAAAGTCTCCATAGTCCTATTAGTGGTAAAAACGTCTAAACTCAAATCATTGTAAAAGGCGGTTCAACCTTCACGTTTGGTAATAAAATGTGGGCTGATATGCATATATTGATTCATATAACAAGCAAAAGGTATAGAAAATTGGTTTTTCGCTCCACAAATTAAAATTTCCTGTTCTGGTTTCCCGTCTAGCAATGCTATATAAACATAAGCGGAATGGTGATTGGGACTCCACGCTTGTACGTTGTATTTTTACCATTTTGTTCAACTTAATGAAATCGAAAGTAGAAGGACCCAAATAAGTTTTCGAACCCTTTTCATGTGAAACTCAAGGATGTTTTATTTGTTTAAAGCTGGCTAATCACGGTCATTTACACTGACGAAACTATACTGAGAAGCTTGCAGCGATGCCTCATGATTAAATTTTTCACGCTGATAGAGCAATGGGGCCTTTAACTTACTTCTAAAACAAATCGAGTCCACACTGTTACACCATGCATAAATATTAGCAATTGAATGGAGTTCTCTATTTCGCTAAATCAGGGCAGCTTTAGTATACTCCGCCTCTGGCATTTTTGTATCACACGCAAACTGAGAGTACATCTAGCCGTGATTGTAAACACAAGACTCAATACTTTTTCCGGCCGATGAAGAAATGATACCAAAAAACAAACTAAAATGAGCCGCGATGCGAGAAAACCAACAATGTGATTGTGCGCCCAGCGCAGACTCAGATCAGCCTGGGCATCCGTCCAGTCTGATCAGGGTCTTCGCTGTCCGCATGGAGGTAGCTGAGACTCTTAGCTACCCTTTAAGCGCTTAGCGAAGAATCTGATCAGACTGGGCGGATGCCCAGACTGATCTGAGTCTGCGCTGGGCGCACAACCACATTTTTGGTTTTCTCGTGTCGCGGCTCAAATTAATTTTGAAGGAAGTTTCTCTGGAAGCAAGGAACACAAAGACCACAACTATATTACACTATGAAACGAGCTTAATCTCAAGACCTCTGGGTGTCAACAACCAACATGCTGAATGAAAAAAAAGTATATATGCATGGTGGATACACATATATTTAGCATCTTAAACCTACACTGTAAAAAAATTCTGTAGATTTTACGGTAAAATAACTGGAAACCAGCTGCCAGTCCTTTCCCCGTTATTTTTACGGGCATTTGCCTGTAAGACATTGATAGAAATCACGAAATGGAAGTTTTATGTAAACTTTGCGCACTCGAAAATAACTTTGTATTGTTGAGGGGCTATCTGACCAAAATGACACCTGCTCTATTCTGTCCCACTCTGCTTGATGAACTCCTGCAATTTTTACGGGCGCCCGTAAAAATAACGGTAAAAGGACTGGCAGCTGGTTGCCAGTTATTTTACTGTAAAATCTACGGATTTTTTTACAGTGTAAGCTGAATTTATGCACCTCCCGAAATGGGCGTATAACTTATTTTAAAGCAATTTAATTCCACAAGAGATCAATATACCACGTAAAAACAGGACATTAAAACCCTCAGTGCTGGAATCTTTATGTTTCAGATACACGATAGTATATCCAGCTTAATATCTGATCTTCTGATAGAGTGAGTGGAGTACATAAATAACATTAGGTTTATCTCAACCCAAGAGACTGTTGAATCAGAATTATAAGTCCATATAATGTCTTTTATGTCTTTATTTATTCTGTGCTCACATTAAACCAATATACTAGAAATTTCATGTATAAACATGACATCTGTTATTTACCCATCAGTATGAGTCCATGGGCCGTATTCATAAAGTCACTTAAGTCGTTGCTATGCGGTTGCTAAGGCTAAATATCTATAAAGGAGATTCCCTACAACTATGAAATTTGGTCTGGAGGAACAGTCTTTGTAAGACTGTTCCTCCAGAGCAAATTTCATAGTTGTAGGGAATCTCCTTCAAGGAAATTTAGCCTTAGCAACAGCATAGCAACCACTTAAGTCGTTTTATGAATACGGCCCCAGCTGATACAGAAATAAAAGCTGAACTATGAAGAAGTACGGAAAGACGTCTCACAGCTGCAGCAAGACACTTAACACCAGATGCACAGTGAAGTCAAATTATGAGGGTTGCCTTAGGGAATGAAGAACACATATAAGGGTGAAAATCGGAGACCCTTGGTACAACAGCAATATAGGGATCAAACATGCTTTTTATGCATTTACGTTTGTCAGGTCCCGAGGGAGCTGCTGAAAACCGAGGCCGAAGGCCGAGGTTTTCAACAGCCCCCTCGGGACCGGGAAACGTTAATGCAATGAAAACCCATGTTTGATCGTTATAATTGCATAATTTAACCACAACGAAAATGTTTAGGCACTATTTTTTGGCTTCCTTGTCATTGCCTTGTTGATTCCTACATGCACTGTGCATTTCTATAAAAATCCTCGTTTCAAGCCATGCTCGGCTGTTGTGAATTTTTGCTAAACTTTTAGCAGCAGTTCACAAACCAAAATCATTAATTCAATATTTCACTCAATGTCGCCTGCTCTTCCATTTTTACAATATCCGAATATGTATAACTCTTGCATACAAGTTTTTCATTAATAACTGCAAATGCAATCTTGCCGCTTGCTTTTGAATTGATGCAGTATTGTCCTGAATCTTGCCTAGGAAAAGCCGCAAAGCGACTTTTTATAGGCGCGTGAATCGTATTGTTAATACGTGTTTATGTTCGTTAAAAGATGCCTGTAAATAACGTGTGACACCGATAATTATGCAATAATATTGTTTGCAAGTCGGCATACTCCCCCTAGCTACTGCTCAAGCGCTTATTCTGACAGTTCCGATTCACTGACTAGCCCCTCAGATACATAGAGACGGCTGCTGTTGTGATGCTTACTAGGGGAGAGTCGGGTAACTTCGGACAGCGGGTAAATTCGGACAGTGACATTGTTTCCTTTATATTTCAGTTGTTTGGAACTAAAACAAAAACAACTGGCCAAACAGTGAAAATCCTGATGAGACGTCTCATTATGAGCCGTCTCATCTGGATTTCACTGTTTGTAATGGTATGTTCGAATTTACCCCCATGTCCGAAGTTACCCGACTCTACCCTACTCGAGAGATCCTGATCACACATCTGTATAGTGGTCCATGACTGTTTATCTAAAGTTTTTGCATCAGTCAGTGTTTGTGCAATTTACTGATTATGATTTAGCACTTTGGCCACTTTTACTACTGATTACTCATTGCCCTATGGCCTTATTATGAGACAAACAACTAATATTCTGTAAATGTGAATCCAGATATCCGTTGGACTTGAAAAATGGTTTGTAGTTCCTGACTTAATAAAAATACATGTATAATATATTATTCTAACACAGTGCGCCTATAGAAGCAATGAAAAATTTCTGTGTTTTATTCTGCTACAATTCACTGTCTCGGAGCGCGCGAGTCTAATTGCTAACGTCACTTGCATTACTGAAGTAATTTTGTGACATTTTGAGACATTAGACGGTGTAACGTCTCTTTTTCTTTCTAAAATTACCATTAAAACGTACATTTACCTTAGATACAGTTGAGAATATTGGCGGGATCATGAACGCGCTGGCAGAAAGGTTGGGAGAGTTTGAATGAAAAAAATACTTTTGCAGCGTGTTTGAGTGTTAAAATCGAAATATACTGGACAAAAAAAGTTAGGGATCAAATATTTGACTGAAGCTTGACTCATGAAAAATAATTTTTCCAAAAATAATTTTCTTCCGTTCCATACAGCTGTCAAAGCCGCACAGGACTGCATGAAAAATATTGGAATCGGATCAAGTGACACACTAGTAGAACCGAATAAACAGACGTACCCCTAAAATTGAAGTGAAAATTTGCATCATCACAAACTCGAATATCCATGACTCTTGGCTTTAACCATGCAAAACCATTGTCAGTGCTCATCGATACCTCCGGAGGTCTGAATAACTGCATGATAGCTACTCGGTACCCTTTTGGTAAAGGCTAGAGGCTCATTCGGGGACTCGTTTGCCATTTTTCATGAAAAGCCTGAAGTAGCTCTCCAGGAGTTTCCTGAAGCTTCTGGTGATTAGAATTTGTGTGGTGTAGCATGTGGCAAGCATGTTCAATCAGATTTAGAACTTGCGATCGACTAGAATTGACCATACAGACGATAGTGTCTGTCCCAAGCTACTGGTTCATCACAATGACACTGTGAGGATGCGCATGTTTTGTCCATTAAAATGATTTAATGGACCAAATTAAGCGAAATCGGTTAGAAACGGACTTTACACAGCTAATTTGCGCGCTTGCATGCTGGTCATGAGGCCAGAATTGGTGCGATTTCATGGAAATACGAGGCGCCAGTCGACAAAAAGGAACACAAATTGGGAGCTGGGTCATTGGACCCATGTTCTTTTCACAGATGAGTCCAGATTTGTATGAAGATATCCACGATGATAGGAGAAGGTGTGACACCTGCCAGGTACACGTCGTGTAGACTATGAATCAAATCATGTTGTGGAACATGTGGACTATGACATGTCTAAAGGAAGGTGGGTAATGGCATGGTCCGGCAGCTGGATTGGCAGCTGTGTGGACTTGCACATGCTAAACAGAAGCTCTCTGATTGGTGTTCGGGCTAGGAATGACATGTTTTGTCCAATTACGAGACCGTTTGCTAATGTTTTTGGCGATGACATCATCGAATCGCGGGGCAAATGTGGTGGACCAATACCTAGCGACAGAAACAATAGCCCACACTGACATGGCAATTGAATCAGAAGTTTTTAATCCGATTGAGCATGCTTTGGACATGTTACACCGCCAATTCTGATCATGAGAGGCTTCCTGAAACTCAAGGAGAGCTTATTCAGGCCTTTCGTGAAAAATGGCAAACGAGTCCCTAAATGGGCCTCTGAGGATTTACCAGAAGCATACCGAGTGGCTGTCATGCAATTACACAAGCCCTTAGAGGTCACTCTGAGAACTGAAAATGATTTTGAATGGATAAAGTCACAAATAATGGAAATTCATTTTTGTGTATGTGCCAATTTTCACTTTGAATTTAGGGGTATTCCTGTTTATTCTTTCCTGCTGATGTGTCACGTGATCAGATTCCAATATGTCTCATGCCATCTTTTGCAGCGTTGTTAGATGTATTCAACAGTAGAAAATAATTTTTGGAAAATTATTTTATTCAATATAAAAATTTCAGTCTAATGTTTGATCCTTAACTTTTTTTGTCCAGAATAGTTCAGCTCTAGCATTGAATTGTTAAGTAACAATTCACTGTTTGGCGGTCAGTTATAAGTAGATATATCACTTGCGCTCCGCGCTCGTGATATCATCTACTTTACAACTGACCTCCAAACAGTGAGTTATTACTCAACAATTCACTGCTAGAACTGATCTATTTCTTAAATATATTATTCTAACAGAGATTGCGAAAACTGTGTAATTTCCCATTGCAGAAAAAAATAAATGTAGTCATGGTGTCAACAGGTTGATAAATGTCCAACAGGATCCTTACGGATCATCAGACTGTTAATGTATTACATTGGCAACTATTTTTCGTGACAATGTTACCCCATTGCTGTGTTACATGGTTGAACTAAGTAGCAACAGCCATTTATTTTTTCATGAGTCCTGTGTTGTTGGATGGCTTTTGGTGATTCCTCCATTGGCCAGTTACGACTAAGTCTCACTTGATAAATGTGTCGTAAAACCCCTCATCACACATCAATCGAGTTTTCCTCGACTGAATCATTCAAGTGCGGTGTTTTGAAGTTGAAATGGAAGTTATATTCATAAATCCACAAGAATATACACATGTCAGAAATGTCGCTTATCACTGGTTAAAATGTCATGTAGATTTTAAAAAATATAACCGCTCTGCCTGTGTGCGCAGGCTCAGTTCTCATCTTCAAGTGCTGTGAACCTTAACATTGCATACTTTTAACATGACACACTTAAGTAATTAAAAAGATGGTTTTCTGCCTCAAAAGGTATTTTTGACGTGACACAGTTAAAAAAAGGCCGGAACCACTTTTTAATTACGAAAGTTTCTTATGTTAAAGGTGATACGATATTAATTCATCTTAACTGTCAAATAAATAACAGAAGACCAGCTTAGTTCTATATTTAAAGAATACAAGGAAACTGGTATGCAAATCGTTTCTTGGAAGCAATGAGATTGAGTTTTCCGTCTGTATAAAATCGGACAGTTGTTGACAAATTAAAATCTTACAGAAATACAACTAAAGTAACCCAGGAAAATGTCATCGGATATCTTCAAACAGAGTCAGGTTCTTTGTTCGTCTTGGTGCCACTGGTACATGTAGGACAGACCCAATGCAATCACCTGCATAGATCTGTCTTATGAATCAACTTGCACAGAATTAAGTATACGTGTTTTGTTGGGAATAAAGTAGATGAAGGAAATTCTAAGAAAACCAACGGTGTTTGGACGCCCCTAAATAAAACCATTGTGATAATATGTGACAGTATCTGGCATTTTGAGCCTTATGGAGCGAAAATCGGAAATTTTGTTTTTAACATTTTCGTATTTATTAGTGCTTCCAGAATAGATTTTGAGAAGCACAAAGAAATAGCGCTAAGGTTTACTGCAAAAGCAAACGAAATTCACACCCACCTGACTTTTTGTTTTTGTTTCACTGATTGGATACAATTTACATACTAGCTGGATAAACCTTTATAACTCTGGTTCGTGACGTCTCTTTTCAAAGATCTATAATGCGAACATTGTTAAAAGAGTGTATATGAAGAAAATTAAACACGCCGATAGAAATGTTGAATAACTCTTTTCAGGTGACGCTTTGAAATTTATTGGTCAGTGCGCGGAAATACAATTAACTTTACATGAAAATTTTATGACGTCACTTTCATTTCACGTTTCGTGACGTCAACGGTCAACTCCACAAGGCTCAAAATCGCAAGCACTGTTATTATATGTAAAAGGACAATGAATTTACCATCCAACTGAACATATAATCTGTACAATTTGACTCACCACCCAATACCTGAGGATCCATCCAGCTTTTTTTGTGTGTGAAGAAATATGATAAGTCGGTTTGTTTGGAAACGAGGGTTAAAATTAAACAATCTTACCTCATTGTAAAATATTACATTTAATTATCACAATAATACTCTTCATGACATTTGAACATGTCACCTAACTCTAAAACGATCTTGTAATGGGTTATTTATCATATTTTGATCTTAATTACCACGTATTGATTTAAGGCAACTGGGCGAAATGTGTTACCAATGAAAATGTTAATTCATTGAGTTTCCCTTAATCGCTGTCAAAACTATTAAGTAGAGTTTTTATGGAACAACATATTTTCTGGTCAAATTTGTGAAATACCAAAATTTCTAAACTCACAAAATCAATCTCTCGTGTGTTCTTCAGGTTTTAACCATCGAAGCACATCCCAGCATTTCTGAGCAGACACGCTGCTAAGAGTTTTATGAGTACTATAATTGAGCCGCGACATGAGAAAACCAACAAATCGGTTGTGCGCCCAGCGCTGACTCAGATCAGCCCGGGCATCGGCCCAGTCTGATAAGAGTTTTCGCTGTCCGCATAGAGGTAGCTTAGACCCTAAGCTACGCTTTAAGCGCTTAGCGAAGGGTCTGATCAGACTGGGGAGATGCCCAGGCTGATCTGAGTCTGCGCTGGGCGGACAACCATTTTGTTGGTTTTCTCGTGTCGCGGCTCAATTATGTATTCCTTACTGTCATGACCACTGGCATAAATCTGTTATGTGAAGTGACGTCACAAAACGTCGATCAGGACCGTCCGTAGATACACGCAGACAACACCTTGTTGGTCCATCATTTGGTAGTCAGTGGCATGGGACTAATTCAAAATTCATTTCTAGCTATCAGTAGTATTGAAAATATCATCATTCAGCGGCAGAAAAAAAGCTGGTTGCAAAATTACTTGAATATTTTTCTGTAAGGGGTGGGGTAATAAAACCGAGCTTTGGTAAACCCGGATTTCATCCTTAGTCTTTACATTATGATGCATGTTGTCATTATCTTACACAAGATTAGCCAATTGAAACAAAAAAGTGTCAAAATGATGAATGGCTATGGAGACATGGAAGTTCAAAAATTGTTCTTAGTTTGATTGAAAGCGAGATAATTTCATAACAGTTTTTTTAAATGTTTGGTCTTTGTTTTTCAACGTTTTTGACCCTCGTTCAATGAAAAATGTTCCATGTTTTGATGAATAAAAGGGTGCTGAGCACGAAAACAACTGTTTTCACTTTACGTACGATAAACCGCATGACTTTGGAAAAGCAACTTTATGTGTGCCAGACGTTAAATGAAAACTTTACTAGTTGAAAAGATACCAAGCCTTATAAAACGGATGTTTCTTTTTTGTGTCAGTGTATGTTAAACCAAAAAGGGCTGCACGTTAACACTGTCAATTTAGTTCCATGTTTATTTACCTCAGCGGAACGTTGCAAGCCTAACGATGTTTCTGTGCCTTTCTCAAAAAAAGGAGTTCTGACATCCTTCGTATATCTCGAATTAAATGATAATTGCTGGATCTAGGTGACGAAAATAGAGTTTTAATGCACCTACGGATGTAACGCGACGTCTGATTGAATAACGTAAAAAATGCGACAGGATATCCTACGATATACTGTCGGAAACTCGACGTCATTACGTAACGTCGCTTCTCATTGGTTGCTGTCTGTTTTTTATCGGTGAAATCGTTTGCTGTGTGTGCAAAGAATCACACTTTTAAAGGTGTAAGTTAAAGTGCATTAGAATGTGGATAACTATATTGAAAATTGTCATTCGGGGTGGTCGCAAATTGCCTTTTACGGCTACGCTGGCGCGTCGCCATAAAAAAGAATTTCCGATCATTAAATCGACGATTTACCTCCCCAAATGACATTTTTGAGTACAGTTATCCCCTAATGCTGAGGCACTTACGAATGTAATTTGACATCTGATTGGATATAACGTCAAAAATTTACGACAGTAGATACTGCGATATACTGTTGGAAGCCCGATGTCATTAAAAAAACGTCACTCTTCTTTGGTTAACGTCTGGTTTTACGTTCCTAGGTCCGCTTATGTAGGATTCAAAGAAGAGCACTTTCAAAGGTGAAAATATGTAAAAGTGCATTAGAATGGGGATAACCGTATTGAAAATTGTCATATGGTGAGGTAAATCGTCGGATTTATGGTCCCAAATTGTGTTTTACGCCACCGCTAGAACGTCGCCGTAACCACCGATTTACTCTTAAAATGACAGTTTCGAGTACAGTTATCCCCTAAATCATGCTAACCCCTAAATCAAGCAGAATCTATAAGACAGGCCGTCAAACTCAGAAAGGACTTGTTTTGCTGTCTGGCCAAATCATAGTATACATGAAAAAAATTCAGTGAAAGAGAACGAGAGGCAAGAAAATGAGTAAAGAGCGTAAAATGATGAGTTACTACATGTGAAGGATGGGTTCGATAGACGTATGCGATATTAAACAAGAAAAATGGGTCCCTTACGTCACAGACTATGAGAAATGGTATCAACATTTTCATGACTCGAGCGAAGGGTACTTGCAACCAGACCATATGGGACGGTATATCATTGGTAGTGAGAGGAGAAACAGAAAACTGAAAGAAATAGAAGCTTTGCAAACAGAAATAGAAGTTCAGGAACATCAAAAGCCTGTGGTGAAACAGATCGCAGCCGTGACTCAAGCTTTAGAGACAGCCAACTCGGAAATAAATTAAGAACGAAAGGAGAATAGTATGCATGCGAGTACAATGGGTGGTCAGCAGCAGCGTAAGTAAAAACCACACGGTGGGCTGGAATTCATACAGATATTAAAAGATGATCAGCAAACAACTGAATGATACTCTCATCGGATATCCTGTCACTGTATGCTCTGCGGATCATATTATTACACGTAAAGGAAGATTCTTTATTTATAATACGGACATGAGAGCTGGACAAAGAAAACACTGGCTGGCATTTTATTTGTTTCCAAAAGTGGTCCTTCTGAATTTTTCGACCCCTTGGGAAACAGACCAGAAGACTATAACGTTGGCGTTGAGGAGATGCTCAACAAAACATGTATCATGTTCACTGGACAGTTGCAACAACGTGTGGCTTGTAATGCGCCTACTATGTTATAAAATGAAATGAGGGGAAATTATGAAAGGCATAATGGACGACTAAACAACGACAAAAGAAACGCAATGATCTCTTGTTAGTGAATAAACTGATGCCATTTTAACACAAAGACATGTTAAAAAGAGACACTCTGTAATTAAGATGTACAATTGTATAGCAAATTTAGTGCGACACACGTAGTTAAAGATGGCTGCCGTGTGTTTGCCTGTCAAGAGACCCATTTATTACTCGGAACAAAACATCCTATACTCGTACATCTATGGAATGTCGTTTCACCACTGAGTTCACCGTCGCCATTATTGGGCACGCATGACAACACCTCGAAATAGTTTTGATCAGAACGTCTATGAGCATTGTTTGTGCTATTCACCATAAATCCCCTACCTCTACCACCTCTGGTCCGAATACTTATACCTCTGTACATAGCTATAGCTCCGTAAAAATCCGTAGATCCAACAAAATATAACGTTTTAGCGAGAGCAAACAAAGTACACCACCATGCCCAAACCAACCGGAAGTCATATTTGTAGTCATTTTTCAGCATCAGAAGACCTTTAGAGTACATACCTTGTATGCGCAACTCCTCCTACAGTTTTTCATGAATCATTCTGAAACTTTGCAGGCTTCTTTTTTATGGTCTGTAGATGTGCATGGGCCTTAGGGGTTATCGTCAAATATTTTTAACTATTCTTTTTCGCTTTGCAAACTTAGTTATTCCAGCATCAGAAGACCTTTTGCGTACATACCTAGTGTGCGCAACTCCTCCAAATGTTTTTCATGAATCATTCTGAAACTTTGCAGGCTTCTTCTTCATTGTCCGTAGATGTGCATGGGCCTCAGGAGTTATGGTCGGATAATATTTTACGACTATTTTTACTTTATTAACTTAGTCATTTTGCCAATTCAGAAGACCTATAGACAGTTTATACCTAGTGTGCACAACTTCATCTACAGTTCTTGCATAAAGCATTTTGAAACTTTACAGGCGTCTTCTTCATTGTCTTTAGATGTGCATGTGACTTTAAGATTACAGTCTGATACTTTTTGTCACTTTTTTCATATTTCGAACTTGGCCTGAAGAGTAGTTACTCTTTAAATTTGGGTCCAAATACTGACAAAATGTTTAAACTGTGGATACCTTTTGTATGCAACTCCTCGTGGGATTTTGAACCAATCATTTTGAAACTGTGCAGGTGTTTTCTAACATGGTCTGAAAGCTTGCATGTGGTTTTTGTAGAATCTCCAAATAAATTTTCTCTACTTTTCATGGATTTCGAACTTAGCCATATATTTAGTTCAAATCTATCAAATTGCATTTACAATGGGCACTTCCTGTGTGTATGTCCTCGTATTGTTTTGGACATTGTACATTTTGGGATTGTGCATCCTCCCTTCTTTTTACCATGGGCGGGGGACATAAATTCATCGAATTTGCTTGTTAAATATGTTGTTTACTGCAAAGGAAAGTAGATAATATTTCGTTTAAACGACATACTTGTTGTTTCAATTTCTTTTTTTGTTTTCCTCGATTTAATTTCAATTTTATTTTATATCGTTTAAACGATATAATATGTCGTTTAAAAGATATAATAAGTCGTTTAAATGAGATATTTGTTGTTTCGGTTTCCGTTCCATTTTTCTTGCTTCCGTTTCTATTCTGATAAATGTCAGAAAGGAAATATCCCTTCCGGGGTTCCGTATGCATCTATTATTTTCTCTTGTTTTCTGTAGTAAAATACTCGCAAAAAATAAAGTGCAATACAAAATCTTAAATCACATTTCTAAGCGTTTATAGAGTCACTAAAACCTTTAATATTCTAAACTTAGCAGACATTTCCATGACTCCAGAAAGACTTCAAAAGGTGATTTCGATTCCTTGGAGAGTTCCAAAATTTAGTTCAGTAGTTGATTCACGATCTCTTTCTAGAATAACATGCATGAACCTGTCAAACATTTCACATAATATGCGAGAACACGGAACTTATTTCAAGCATTCTGTACCCTCGAGAGCTAGGATTATCTAATAACTAAATAATTTTGAGATGGTAGGCATATAAATGATACATTCTGCTATGATGCATTGGGCCTCAATTCTCGTGTGTAAAAAATCATTATTTGCTTTCTGACATTCGTACATTTCAGAAGGCTCCGTTAAATTTGAAAAACAACTTTGACTGTGTTTTCTGATTTTTGATGCGCATTCTTTGTTTGGCACCTGAATCTGGCATATATACATAAACTCCGTATGCATGTGCCGAAGGATTATTCTGCTAAAAATGGAAAGTTTACTATGGAAAATCAAGTTTTCCCTTTTGTCATAAAGTCTTAAAAAGGTCCTTCAAGAGCAGAGAACAGTTTCAGAAAAGGAATATGGGCCATACTTCGAAGTTTCGGCTAATCAAGCTTCATCAGTGACCCCGACATGATCTGTTGACGAACGCCAGAGAAAAAGAATACTGTAATTTCTAAAATCTAATAAGGCAGTCTACGCAAAGACTGATTAGTATCAAAAGGGTTCAAACGATTTAAAAGCGATTATCTAGAATAAAAGTCTAAATCAGTCAAACATTTCTGATTTCTCAGAATATATCCTCTGATCTCAAAAGACAAAAATGAAATATAATCTACACAATGAATGATGTAAGGGAGACGTTTTACGGCCGCCACACCACACAACAACAGCTGCAGTGAAGTCAAATTAAAATATAAAATAGTTAGAAATTAAAAAAAATAACAAAATGGTTTAAAAAAAGAAAAAGAGGCAAGTCTTATTATAGACATGATCACTACTGACCTTCGTCATTCCCTCTAAAATCGCAGGCAATCAACTTTCATTCAACGCAAATTCCCGCTCCATGCCAAGAGGTTAATCGTATTTCTGTTCTTATGGAAAACATGTCAAGAGAAATAATTAGACTTTCATTTTCCTTGCCTTTATTCTTGATAATGGACAAGCTCATCAATTGTGTCACTGAGTGGTTTTAAGGGCCAACAAATCCAATTAAGGTATTGGTAAAGGACTTGTAAAATAATCTGTGCTGGTCACATCGGTTAATAAAAGTTCAAGATATTTGAATAACTTAGCCCTTGAAATAATTCTGAAACTTTTTTAACATTCCTTGAATTAAAAGGTGATGCTCAAGTAACAGGAATGATATTGATATAGAAGGCACTTCTTACATATATTCAACTGTACAACAACAAAAAGTCAGCTACTTTAAACATTAAGCATTACAAATGAATGAATGAATAGATATAACGCTCTCAAACAATATGAATAAAAGCCATAATGGCCCTGAACCGCTCACCTTACTTAAGATTACACTGCTTGAAAATTTTAATGAAAATAAGCATCATAGCTATTTCAGGCTGCATTTTGATTTTTTCCAAATATCCCATCCCCACAAAGAATAATTTTGATCCGACTAAATTGATTTTAGCTGGTTTAAGAAAGCGTTTTTCACTTCTACTGACCGTAAAATATATAGAGGATATAGTCTTTGGTCATGTCAGAATGTATGTGACGCCTTATCATATCTCTTAGATAATATTTACATCAGATTTGGTAATAAGTTATACAGACAAATTGTTGGTATTCCGATGGGTACAAATTGTGCTCCTCTTGTGGCCGATTTGTTTTTATTTTGTTATGAAAGAGATTTCATGACTTCTCTTTCTGTTGATAATCAAGCTGATATCATTGAGGCATTTAACTCAACCTCTAGATATTTAGACGATCTTCTGAATATTGATAATCCTTATTTTGAAAGCATGGTTAACCAAATTTACCCACCTGAACTTAAATTGAATAAAGCTAATACTTCAGATACCGAGGCCCCCTTTTTGGATTTACATCTATCTATTTCTAACGGTTTTGTATCTTCTAAAATTTATGATAAACGTGATGACTTTGACTTTGATATAGTTAATTTTCCATTTTTGGATGGTGACTTTCCACGTCGTCCCTCTTATGGAGTGTATATTTCTCAACTTATAAGATTTGCTAGAGTGTGTAGTCATGTAGATGACTTTAATGCTCGTAATAAATGTTTAACTGCTAAACTTCTTCAACAGGGCTATCGGTATCATAAGCTTAGAAAGGCTTTTTCTAAATTCTATCGCAGACACCATGAATTGGTTTCAAAATTTGATGTCGGATTAAAATTTCTTTTACACCAAGGCCTATCGGAACCAGAATTTTATGTTGACTTAGTATACAAATTCAAAAAGATTAAGGGTAGGACTGATTTTTCTGATCAATTCCGAAAATTAATAATACGTCACAAACGTATTGGCTATAATTTAAATGTTATGCGACAGTCTGCATGCTTAGTGATTAATCCAATCACGGTTGGTAGCTTTGCTGCACTCTTTAATTGCACACCGGGGGATCGGTCGTCAGACTCTATGATGGCCCCGACCTAAAGCTATATATTTTAGTTGGTTGGGACCGGAGCCTTTTTGTCTGTTGCTTGGTCCACCGGGGCTCAACTGGTGACCTTCTTTTGCTTCAGATTTCCAGTAGGGTTGTTTGGCAGGACAGGGATCTCCACCTGTCAGACGGCCCGTTGTATCTGTTGAGTCCTCGTCTTTGCTTCTTCATGGTGTTGAAATTTGATTTATGTGTTTACCGTGATGATTCATTGACGAGTTAGAGGGTTATCATGCGAACCGAACAACCAACTAAATGTTTTGTACCACTTCAGAAACTGAGGGTGAGGTTGGGCCTGTAAAATCGATTTAAGCCCCCCAGTAATTCATTACTGACCGTTCCAAGGCGGTAGTTCTGTTGTGGTTCTTTGTCGCCTGTTTTTGGTGTCAGAGTTTCTGTGATGTTTTACCTTATGTATGTTATTATTATTTTTGGTTCGGTTTGGGTTGCTGAGTGGCCACCTTTTGGGAACAAGCTGCTCACTCGGTTGGCCATATGTTCTCTGTATCTTGATTATTTGTAATCTTAGTTGTTTCCAACTATGGTTTGAGGGCTGGATTTGGATTTTGATTGTTTCAGTTCCTGGTCTTTGCATACTTTTTACTTTTACTTGACGAGACTCCAAATATGCTTCCTGCAGACTATAAGTCGAACAGGTCGATTCATTCTCGCTGAATGACTTTACCATATTTGGGCATGGTGGCCATCTTGAATTCCAAATGCAACCTTTCTTTTTTTTATTTTGGGGGGGGGGGGGGGGCAAGAGAAAGAAACAAAGAAACAAAACAAATGAAATCCACTGGAGGCGATAACATTTTTGTATTAGTTTGATGATTAAACGGCTGTTTCTACCTTGAAATTACGAAAATTAGATAAATAAATGACCTCAGTCATGTCACTGACTTTCACTCTGTTCAAAGTAACTGAAACATGATTATACTGTATATGAAGTTGAAATTTAACTTCTTATTCAGCATAATCATGTTTTAATTACTTTGAATGTCTAATTCTTCAACAGTTCTTGAAATTAAGCTTTATGCAGTTTGATGTTTTTGGGGACAGTTTTAAAATACATATAGCTGTGAATGAGCCTATACCAGACGGCATATTCCATTATTGGCCATGAACAGACTCAATCAAACCTAATATGCATTTTTGTTTGTTTTGGTGTGTTAAGATACAATTTTTCAGAACGTTTCTGTTACTTTATACTGTCGCTGGCAGGGTTTAAACCCGCATCTGTGAGGGTTTAAACCCGGCCAGCGACAGTAAAAGCATTTTTAGGAAATATGTCTCCAACATGCTTGAAAAAAACGATTGATTGATTGATTGATTGTTATGGGTTTAACGGCCCTTTGAGACAATATTTCAGTTTATATCCGGCCGTCTCCCAGAGAGAGGGAGAAAGAAAAGAGAAATGATAGAGAAGAGAAAAAATGGCCAATAACCCCCACACGCACCTACTGCAAGCACAGTAGGCCCTTGTCTTACAATGTTCCAAATCAGTAGGACGCCCCGGCACTGGAAGTTATACTCAGCACCATCGCACCATCCGCCCCCCCGCCCCCCCCCCCCCCCCCCAAAAAAAAATATAACGATAGTCTTTCCCAGTACTATGAGAAATATCATAATTTCGTAGAAAAACAAGTGACGCTTTTTTTGCTATGAGAATTGGTTTTGCCTGGAAATAAGAGTTAGCGCTTGATTCTGAAGAAAACAATCGCATTCTTTTTTCGAAGTTTCATATTGACATTGTCTCTTTGCTACCTCATGGGTCCATGTTTACAAGATTCTCTAATATTTACATGACAGCTTTTAATATCTCCATTTGACCAGATAATAAAATGTCGATTTCTTTGCCATTAGAATGAACTATTGAGAGGAAAAATAATTAGATTTTCACTTCGCATTACTTGAGCACATCCCAAGAGAACAACTCAATTTGAGCCGCGACACGACAAAACCAACAATGTGGATGTGCGTCAAGCGCAGACTCAGATCAGCCTGGGCATCCGCCCAGTCTGCTCAGAGGCTTCGCTGTCCGCATGAAGGTAGCTTAGACCCTTAGCTACCCTTTGAGCACTTAACGAAGAGTCTGGTCAAAGGGGCGGATGCCCAGACTGATCTGAGTCTACGCTGGGCGTACAACCACATTGTTGGTTTTGTCGTGTCGCAGCTCATTTGTCAGTTGTTCATTTTTCCGTTATATTCTAAAGTATTAGAATAGAACAACCAAAGCAATTACTGCAGATCCTGATCAGACTGCTCCACTACAGAACAGACTGATCAGTTCTGCATAAAGCAGATCAAGCTGCTTCTTCAATCTTCTTTTGGATGTTGTTAGCTCTGTTTGTTATCAGTTTGGTCTTCAGTTCTGTTGTGTTCTGTTTCAGTTCTCGTAACGACGTTCCCCAAGTGGCTCAGCGGTACCTAACCACAGTTGCACACACCTGGCGCCGAAAGTGCGTCCATTAGTTCGATCTTCGCGACGCGAATATTTCATTCGTATACCCTTTTCAGGTTTTGTCGAGACTTGCCACTAAGCTTTCTAGTTCATGCTGCTCCTTCTATGGGCCGCAATCCCGTCTGGTAGTGGAACGATCATTTTGTGAGCATTACTTTAAGGTTGTTGTTGTTGTTGTTGATTTTATGCTTAACGTCCACGGTAAACAACTAAGGTCATGTCAGTTAACCTAACCACACTATTCCTGGGCAGGCTTAGACTTCCTAAGCGGTTAACCAGTACTAAGTGCACATACTTTCGCCAGTAACTGACAACTGCCCTTCTTGAATCAGCGGAAGAAGAAACGAAAGTATGTGGCCAGACCGGGATTCGAACCCAGGACCTCCGACTTACGAGTCGGGTGCCCTACCGATTGCGCTACCCGGCCCGGCATTACTTTAAGGTGGTGATTTATGGTAAATGTAAAAATCTGCATAAAACCATAAAAAAGTAACGTATCTCCCTGAAAATTAGCAGACTTATTTTTGTTGTTCTTTACAGTTTAGAATACAAAATAGACGTACATGCTGCTTAAAAAAGTGTTTTTATAAAGAAAGATCAAAGGGTAATTTTCTGCGAATAAATCTGAAAAAATAATATCGTTATTGAAAATTTACGTAGTGCTGAAGGTGCATTATTGTATAATGAAGAGCTTCCTAGCAATTATATATTCCAACTCTTTCTCAAATTGTAATGTAGACCAGATGAAAACGGTAGCTTTTTCTCAAATGTTCAACCATGTACAAAGTAAATGTACACTGGACGCATTTATTAAATATAGGGTAGGCAAGCATACCTATGTTAACACCTACAATATAAATAATACATTACTGACATGATCAGTGGTGTGTAGATGTAATTGTTCAACCTTGTTAAAATGGTATCACCTGTCTCACCTGTGTGTTTTGACAAAAAAGAATTGGACACAGACTGCATCTTTTTCATCTGCTCAGCCTGATAATGTGTGAAAGAGTTTGAAAAAATAATTGCTAGGACGCTCTCTATTATGCAACAAGGTACTCTAAGCACTAAGTATATTTTCAATAATGATATTATTTTTTCAGATTTATTCGCAGAAAATTACCCTTTGATCTTCTCTTATAAAAACACTTTTTAACATTAACAAATGCTGCATTTTGGGATACTAAATTATGAGAAACAACATAAAGAAGGCATATGCTAAGTTTTGGAAAGATCAGTGTTATTTTGAGTACTTTATGCAGATTTTTGTCTTTGTCCCAAATCAGTGATTATCACCACCTTAAGTGTTTTGTGGTAATTTGAACTAACAGTTTACTTTAACAAAAAGTACATGTAGGCGTCTCAATATTTAGGAACGCTGAATCTTGATTGATTGATTTGTTGCTTTACGTCCACGGTAAACAGCTATGGTCATGTTGGGACGGTCAGTTAACCTAACCACACTATTCCTGGGCAGGCTTAGACCTTCTAAGCGGTTAACAATACTAAGTGCACATATTTTCGCCAGTAACTGACAATGCCCTTCTTGAATCAGCGGAAGGAGAAAGAATCTCCAGGAATCTTCAGGTGTATAGTAGCCTGGCTCCAGCTGAATCTGTATATTACTCTAGGGTCAGATTCTATGTTCCTTTGCAGAGGATATATTGAATATAGGGTTTGTATAGCCAGACCAGGTTTATACATATGTAGTAATATGTAGGTATTTCCGCCATTTTCTCAAAGGAAAACAACTTTAGTTGTGACTTTCTGTTTGCTTCCCTGGAACATGAAACCCTTCCAAAAAGGGGTCTTCTCTTAAAGGAAAAACACTGTCGACCCCCGTTAGCAAGGAAATGAATTTCTGAGACTATGTGCATCTATGAGCCGCGACATGACAAAACCAACAAAGTGGTTGTGCGCCCAGTGCAGACTCAGATCAGCCTAGGCATCCGCCCAGTCTGCTCAGAGTCTTCGCTGTCCGCATGGAGGTAGCTTAAACCCTTAGCTACCCTTTAAGCGCTTAGCGAAGAGTCTGGTCAAACTGGGCGGATGCCCAGGCTGATCTGAGCCTGCACTGGGCGCACAACCACTTTGTTGTTTTTCTCGTGTCGCGGGTCATATATTATATGAAGTAAATACAACAAGACTCTTCTGTCTTTGAATTTGGACATGTCATTATAAACGCAATGGGTTCTTTCTAAATATTAAAATAGAACACACAAACTAAACTGCAAACAGTATAGATAATGCACTGTCTGCGGCAATATACATACGCTGCTGACAACATATCTCCTGAGTTAGGAATCCAATTTTCATACGAGAAAAAAAATCTTGAAAGTAAGGTACTTTGCTCTTCTTGCTGCTATAGGGCATAGATAGTTATGGTACGACTCCTTTTTATTGAAAGGCATACTTTTTGTTCTGTCGTCATATTCGTAATAGCTGCTAATATATCGCTCATTCTAGGTTTCATTCCATTAACACATTGTGCTAACTTGCGCGCGCGCGGCTTATAAGAATTTGTAATACTACCATAGGATAACATATGAAAGTTTGGTATACTGGCATTGTCCAATGAAAAGAAAGTTTTGTATGAGAAATGGGAACACTTTCAGGACAAGTGAAAGTGTTCCCATTTCTCATACAAAACTCTGTAAGATTTTTATTTGCCCCAATAGGAAATATTTCAAGTATTTCCTATTGGGGCAAATTAAAATCTTACAGAGTTCCAAAGTCCATCGAGTGCTTTAAGTTTAGACCCTATTTGGTACGGGCTTCGATGTCCAGAGAAGTAGTCAGAAGTCAAAAATATTGTTTCCGTCTATAAAAATGGCAGAAATAAAAAAAAAACATAATGGTGTATCCATTTACCTTTAATTTCTCTCCTAATTCGTGGCATGAAACTGTCAGGCAAGAAATAAGTTGCATGTGTGAACGAAGAAATTATTTAAACCATGCGCTACTCTAGGGAGCCTTATTTGTTGGTAATCAAATAGTTTTAAGGTGCATACCATGTGTAGAAACGTATCCTGCAATGATGCATCAGAATTAAGAAAAAAAAGATTAATGTCTTCGGATGTAAACTTACCATACAGTCTCAGAAAGCACTAAACATGAACAAACTCAGTGAACTCAAGTACTTTTTTTGCATGCCTGGTGCGCTGTAAATAGAACTCCTCAATCCGATGCTCGTTGCCATGATTGGCATTGCCTGTGTATATATGGTTGTGGCTTTATGTGTAAAAAAAGAGCGGACATGAATATATTCGATGCGAACCGTACAAGGGGGAAAACGCATTATAACAACCTAACAGAAAATGTGCAAAAAAGCAAGCAATTTAGCTATATAGATGAGTGACTTGCAACGTCACAACGTGATGACGTCACATCGACGTCAGTACGACGTCATTCCAACGTCATGTGCCTGCTGTGTCTGTTACGATTCATGGGTGATTTATGTTAATCACTGTGCCTACGTAATGTTTGGCGTAATAAACTTTTGTTCTGTTCTATGACATATGTCAGTAAGCGTCATTTTTGCCCTTCTATTTTTTGTGCATTCAAACTTACTGCCACCTCTGGTTTATCCCAAAAGCTTTCTACAAACCCTAGTGGGCACGCAATATTGAAACAATACTGAATCAACGTTTTGACTTTAATATGCCTTCGCAAATTGCTGTGAAATAATGGTTTCATCCCCCCCCCCCCCCCCCCCCCAGAATGGAATTTGAAGGCAGAAACAACAACAACAAAGTGTGATCCCTGATCAGACAGCAGCCTGGACCAGTCAAGAATGTTTGGTCGGCAACATATGTCTCAAAATTGGGGCCGGGCCGCGTAGCGCAATCGGTAGGGCACCTGACTCATAAGTCAGAAATTCTGGGTTCGATACCCGGTCTGGCCACATACTTTCGTTTCTCCTTCCGCTGATTCAAGACGGGCAGTTGTCAGTTACTGGCGGAAGTATGTGCACTTAGTACTGGTTAACCGCTTAGGAGGTCTAAGCCTGCCCAGGAATAGTGTGGTTAGGTTAACTGACAGTCTCGACATGACCATAGCTGTTTACCGTGGACGTTTAACAATATATTTAAGGAATCAATTTCATTTTTCTGAGGTTTATCGAAGTTTATCATATGACGTCGCATCTGAAAGTGTAATAAAGCCATGGATTAAAAACGATAATCCACTAGTGGATTAAATATGCAAATTACGTCGTAACGTTATGCATTAGCGTCCATAAAACGTCGCGTTTTCTAATGGCAAAATCGTGACGTTTTAGAGCAAAATTTGCTAATTAAATGCGATTTTAGTGTCATATGATAAATAGAATCTTGTATTCGTGCTCCTGTATTATTGAATTTATTAAACTCGTTGGTGAAAACGACAAGATGCTCGGCAGAGCCTCGCATCTTATCTTTTTCCCCAACTCGTTTAATAAATTCAATAATACATGAGCACTCATGTAAGATCCTCTATGTAAACTACATTGGGTCACGTGCAAAGTGAATGAACCCCGAAGGGGTTCATGTAAACTTTGCTAGTGACCCAATGTAGTTTACACTTCGATAACATCAGAAAAATTAAGTTCATTGCTTATATTTACATTCGTTTCAATCAAGTCTTTCATGAAAAATCTTGTATAAGCGCTAAAATTGAAGCATTAAAACATGTACACGCAGTTTCTTCTGCTAACAGCAGAACGGCATGCATGACGTCATGACGTTGCTGACGTCCAATCAGGTTGTAGAGAGCCATTGTTTATTTTTACGTCATTGACGTCGCGTGTCTCAATGTAATTATTGGAATGTAAACTACATTACGTTCCAATGGTTTACTATAGGGCTTTTCAGTAAATACACCAAGAATGTAAATATTTAAATCAATCAATTAAATCAATCAAAAGTGGGGTTATTACAGTAAAATTGTGTCTCATTAACCTGTTGAGCCTGTTAAGACAGTTTGCTGAAAAGCTTAAAGATCTGCAAAATAACACTTTAAATCCTGTTCGGAACCATATTGAAATGCATCTTTGATCACCGAAGACTAAAATTTATTGCACCCAAAAAACATCAAGTTAACTTCACTAATTAAACCCTGGGGATCTAACTAAGCATTTCTCTTCCTACCTTTTTCTCTAAATGTTGGGGCACCTTAATTATCTGATACTAAGTGAGCCTACGAACATTGCTGGAGAATTGGCAAACAGAGCAGCCTGATCGGGGTCTTCACTGTTTGCCCCTGCCTGGTCCCGGTCTTTACTGTTTGCCCCTGTATCAATATCTAGGGTCTATAGGGAGTTCTCATGAGGCCCTCAGTCACCATGCACATACGAGTAAGCTCCTCTTGTGACTATGAAAATGAGACCAGGGTAACCAAATTCTATCTAGCTCTAAAATTTGTTCCAGTGTTGTATCCAATTAAGTTTAGAGTTAATCCACACCCAGGTTCAAAAGACATTGTGAGTACAAGAAAGTCATGCTGATACGAACGGGGCATGCAGTGAAACCAGTATGTCCCAATGCCTCCTTCCCGCTCACTGAAAAACATTCTTTGATCTAGACAAATCAACAACTTGTTATGTGGCAGTCTGGCCAAATCAACATTTCTATTTTGAGCTAGAGAAAAAAAATCTGTCTATGGAGGTCTACGGTAATCAACATTATGTGGTGTTCAGCATGGCTGTATTGTTCAAGAGAAATCACATTTCTGCAGCGTTCTAGAGAGATTAACCTTTCTATGACATTTTAGAGAAATCAAAATTTCTGTGGTGTTTTAGAGAAATCACCATTTCTGTGGTGTTCTATAGAAATCAACGTTTCTGTGTTGTTCCAGAGAAATCAAAACTTCTACGCTTTTTTTTCTGTGGTATTCTAGAGAAATCAACCTTTCTGTGGTGTTCTATGAAACCAGCCTTCCTGTGGTATTCTTGAGATATCAACATTTCTGTGGTGTTCTAGAGAAATCAATATTCCTGTAGTTTTCTAGAGATATCAAAATTTCTGTAGTGTTCTTGAGAAATTAACATTTCTGTAGTGTTCTAGAGAAATCAGCATCCTATGTTTTACTATCCTTCAATATTCCTGAAGTGTTCTTGAAAAATCAACATTTCCGTGATGTTATAAGAGGATCAAAATTTCTGTGGTGATCTAAGGGTATCAATATTTCTGTGGTGTTCTAGGGAAATTAACACTAGTGTTCTTGCTAAATCAAGATTATGTTGTGTTCTAGGGAAATCAACACTATGTATTATGTAGTGTTCTAGACAAAGCAACACTGGAGTGTTCTAGGGAAATCAACATTATGTATTATGTAGTGTTCTAGACAAAGCAAAACTGGAGTGTTCTAGGGAAATCAACATATGTAGTGTTTCAGACAAATCAACATTCTGTGGTGTTCTACAGAAATCAAGTTTACCTCTTATCTCGGGGTTTCATTCAAAGAATTAAGTGAGCATTGAAAGCCATGGATGAGTAAAAACAGCAGTTTGGGTTTTATGCTATGGTCCATACTAGCTAGTTTTCATCAATGACTTTAGGAAAAGATCTGGCAATGAATCTGATGAGGTAACAGAAGATTGTCACAGTTGGGGGAAAAATCAGACTTTTTCTAATGATAAAAATTGTAAGACAACAAAAGTAACACCAAATAAAATCTTAACCATAATTTTTTGTACTCTGAGTTCAATTTTCTCAGAATGAACCCACTGACCTAAAAGGACCAGAAAATATGAGCCACGATACAACAAAGCCAACAAAGTGGCATGTGCACCCAGCTAAGACTCAGATCAGCCTGGGCATCCGCCCAGTCTCATCAGAGTCTTTGCTTTACACTTAAAGGGTAGCTAAGGGTCTTAGCTAGCTACATGGGGACAGGGAAGACTCTGATCAGACTGGGCGGATGCCCAGGCTGATCTGAGTCTTCCTTGGGCGCACATGCCACTTTGTTGATTTGTCATGTCACGGCTCATATAATCTACGTATCTCATCTAAGGCTAGCAAGGGAAAGAATCTAAACATAGAAGACTGACTCAGTTTGTTCATATTTATTTCCACCAAGTTAATTTATAATGAAAAAACTTGAGAAACTATGAAAAATGAAATAATGAATTTGCAATGACAACGATAGCTACTGATAATGTCAAATATACAATGGAAAAATAACACATGACGTGCACTTAAATATATCTTACACATGATTTTTAAACGAAAAAAATATATATGCACATTTCATGAAGCAACAAAATTCTGACAAAAACAAACTGATATCGAATCAAGATATTCAAAACTGAGGAAATGAACTCTGTTGAGAACATGAACTCTATAAGCAATATGCTTTGGTTCAGATCCTATTGAATATTACACGTATATAATATATCTTTGTCAGTGAATCTTGTATGGATAAAAAAATGTTTAAACTACTGTCCCTAAAGGTTTCACAATGGAATAATTAACTATGAGTGCAAAAGTTTCAGCAACAAAAGCTAGGCTAAAACTGAGTTAAAATATAAGTCATTGTTTTATTTAAAAGTCACTAAAAGGAATTCTGTATACACAAAAATTTACAAATGTATAATAAAACTACCAGGTTATGGTCCTACATATTCCGACAGAAGTACCAGAGCAAAAAGAGTAGACCTAGATCAGACTGCTTCTTCAGGGATCGTGATCAGGATCCACACTGTGTGCTAATCTATAGTCAACTTTTGACTCATTGCCAATACACTGTATTACTGTAAAACACCTAATAAAATCAAAATTTTGCGGTTTAGTGAAAATAAATATTGGAGCATATTAATTTTGGCGGTTATGCTTACCATGGCTTCAGATACAGTACACATGGTAATTTTCGACGTGGTCCATTTTTCGTGGTATTTCGCAGTCACTTAGAAACCGCGAATATTAAAATCGCTAATAATTTCCTGTTTCTTACAAAGTGTCTTCTGTAGACACAGTGTTCATATATATTGTTTGTGTTTGCTTCGGTAGTTGCTTGTACTTTTCACTTCAGCCAATTCTTTCATTAACCTGCAGCAGCCTCGCTGCAGGTTAATGAAAGAACTGACTCAAGTGAAAAAGAAATAGTTTTGCTTTTCAAGCATGTTGCTAACCCCGAAAATTAAAAATCGCGAAAATTAATATTTATGTTTTTGACCTATAATCGCAAAAATTTGAATCCGCGAAAAATTACTGTGTATATGGTAATAAAGAAAATTTGATATAAATTTGTAACCATTCTTCTTACTTTTCTATTAAACTATACAATGTGGCCTCTATGAGAATCACCTCCTCGAGTTGATTCTAATGAGATGCCACAATGTGTATGTTAATCGAATGGTGTAGATCTAAAAAATTCATCATGTACTCCTTTTTATCTGAGCCTCTGTTATGCTGTGGGTATGTAAATGTATCGAAAATTAAATATTAGCAAACTTATGTTTTAACGCTCTTTGCCTTAACTGCCAATATTGCCAAAATTCACTAACCGCCAAATATACATGAGCCACGACGCGGGAAAACCAACAAAGTGGCTGTGCCCCCAGCCCAGACTCAGATCAGCCTGGTCATTTGCCCAGTCTGATCAGAGTCTTTGCTGTCCACATGGAGGTAGCTTACACCCTTAACTACCCTTTAAGTGCTTAGCTAATGTCTGATCAAAGTTGTGGGATGCCCAGGCTGATCTGTGTCTGTGCTGGGCGCATGACCACTTTGTTGGTTTTCTCGTGTCGCGGCTCAAGTGTTTTACAGTAACTTGTTCAAATTTTGAAATAATTCCTGTGTATCAGCACTCTGCCATGTTTTTTTGCATTTTTTAAAGAGAGACAACATTTGTGACTTCCTGTTTGCTTCCTTGGATCACAGAGCCCTTCCTAAATGGGGTCTATTCTTAAAAGAAAAAATCTGCTCCTTAAAAACCAGAGTATTTCCTTTCACAGTTGACCTACTTTGAGAAGTGAGGCAATAATGATAATGCCAGAGTTGCTTCCCCAAAAAGTGTACCCATTACAATTAACCTGTCTCAACCTGCAAGGCAAAACATGCAATGACCAATCATCAAATAAAGTAAAAACCTCAGACAAACAAATGCATGTTTTGGTGACAACATTTTTTTGACAATTTTGAAAGGTGGTACATTAAACCCATTGGAGTGAGGTCAATTACAGTGATGTATTGATAATAAATACAAATATACATTTGAGCCGCAACACGACAAAACCAACAAAATGGCATGTGTGCTCAGTGAAGACTAAGATTAGCCTGGGCATCTGCCCAGTCCTATTAGAGTCCTCACTGTCCACATGGGGGTAGCTGAGACCCTTAGCTATCCTTTAAGTGAAAAGCGCTTACTCTGATCGTCGGGCAAATGCCCAGACTGATCTGTGTCTTCACTGGCGCACATGCCATTTTGTTGATTTTGTCGTGGCACGGCTCATTTAATTGTCATTTTTACAAGCAAAACAAATTAACTGCAGATTATACTATTTTCTGACATCTTTTAAGCAGTATGACTACAGTTCCATGGTCAGGCTGAAACTTTAGCAGATTAGTACTTGCCTCTTTTTAGCCATTTTTACAAGGGGTATTAACATTTGTGACTTCTTGTTCCCTTCCCTGAGCAATAAAACCTTCCAAGAAGGAGTCGACTCTTAAAGGGAAGAATCTAATCTGGCCTGATAAACCTGACATATAAAGGGAACTAACAAGGTATTCTACATATTTCCCTTTCCTTGAGATGTCAACATTGATCTTGCTCTCTTCCTGGGCTAACAATAGATGACCAGGTTAATGACAGCTCTGGAGTAAATTAAGCAGGGCATGACAAAACCAACAAAGTGGCATGTAAGCCCACTGAGGACTCAGATCAGCCTGGCCATCCACCCAGTCTGATCTGGCTTTGCTGTCTGCATGAGGCTAGCCTTGACCCTAAACTACCCTGTAAATGCACAGCACAGACCTGAGTCTGTGCTGGGCGCACAATCCACTTTGTTGGTTTTGTCATGTCGCTGCTCATTTTCTAATAGCTCCATTAAGGTGAATGGGTACATCTCTATGTTTTTCTGCCATTTTTGTGAAGGGCAATAACTTCCAAAATTTTCTGTTTGCTTCCCTGGAGAACAAACCCCTTCCAAGAAGATCTACTCCTAAAGGAAAGAATTTGCAAATTCTCTTCTTTAAGAGTTGATCCCCCATTGAGAAGGGAGGCAAAAATGAATATGTCAAAGTTCCTTCCCCTGAACATGTACCCTCATCTTCAAATGTAAGGTGAGGCATTAAATGTTAACCTGCGGTGAATCCAATGCAGAGGAAACAAAATTCTACAGAATGCCAAGTGTGCATTTGTCACCAGAGTTGAACCAGAAAACTTGAACCAGAGGGCCAATGGCCCTATATCGCTCACCTGAGCACTGAAGCACTGAGGTTACAGCAACAAAAGACCATGCACAACAGCAGTAAAAAACACCATTTATGTAGAGGATAATATCATAAACATTTATATAAAAAAAAATAGTTGGTTTGCTGTGCACCTACATACCCAACAAGCAAACCTACCCATGTTTTCCATTCCTAAAAAAATCCTCGTCAAATTCACTATTCCATATCCCCCCTTAATGGCTTCTCAGAAGAAGATCTTTGGCAAAAAAAAAAATTTGAAAATTTGGCCTATCAGCCGCAATGGCAACCAATCAAAACCAGATATTTGGGAAAAATTCATATGACTGGTAAAGGACTACTCCAGGAACATTTCTGTAAAGTTTTGTCAAAATATCTGCAGTAACACAGAAATACAGTCGAACTTCGATGGCTCGAACTTGCCGGGACCACCAAAAAAAGTTTGAGCGATCGGTCGTTCGAGCCATTGAAAACCAACTCACAAGGTCCAGCTGTATGTACTATGCTTTTCTTTCATAGAAAGGATAACTTCCTGTTTATTGATAGGTCATAATTTAAGGCACTCGTTGACCCTTTTGCACTTTTTGGGAGAAAAAATAAAACGCTTTGTCAATATCAAAGCGTCTTATGACAATGATCAAAGGTCTGAGTGACCCTTATTGAAATGGAAATTATTTACAAGGTAGTTAGGTCGAGCCATCGGTGGGTTTTTGCATAGAAAATGTACCCTAGGGACCGGGTTTGGGGTTCGAGCGTTCAAGCCATCGTAGTTCGAGCCAAAGGTGGCAGGTTAAGTTAAAATGAATGGGAGTTTTGCCGGGACTGGAAAGTCAGTTCGACCGAAGCATGGCTTTCGAGCCTTCCGAGTTCGAGCCAGTGAAGTTCGACTGTAAATAGCAAATGTCCACTTTCCCCATTATAAGTCTATGGAAACTTTAAGTTGCCATAGCAAGGAATTCACATGGGCAATGATAATGTAAAACATACTTTAGGTGGAGGCTAATGTTATTAATATGTATGCGAAGTATCAGCTTCATCCCGTTCATGGCTTCACTTTTCCCATTATAAGTCAATGGAAACTATAAGTAGCCATAGCAACCAAATTTCTTATGGGATTGGAAGAAAAAGAATAAAATTTATGTAGAGGCTACTGTCAACACATTTGCACAATATCAGCTTCATCCCCTATATGGCTTCTGAGCAGAAGATTTTTTTTTCCAGAAAATTTACCCTATATTTTGCCATGGTAACCAATCAAATTCAGCAATTTGGAGAAAATTCATATGATTCGTAGAGGACTACTCAAGAAACATTTTTGTAGAAAAAAAATCTAAATAACTGCAGTTAGACAGCAAAAATTGCCAATTTCCATTTTCCCAATTATAAGTCAATGGAAACTCTAAGTTGCCATAGCAACCAAACTGCTGGAGCAATTGCCATAAAAAACAGTAATTCTATAGAGGCTAGTACTAAGGTTCTTTCTGTAAAGTTTGAGCTTTATTGGCCACACAGTTTCTGCGAAGATGATTTTTTAATATTTTTCTATTTTTAACTATTCGGTTGCAATGGCAACCAGCCAAATTGCGCAATTTGCATAAATTTAACATGGCTGGTTAAAGACTACTCAAGGTATATTTCTATGAAAGTTTAGTCAAAATATCCCCAGTGGCATAGCAATAAATGCAAATTTTCCATTTTGCCATTATAAGTCAATGGCAACTTTAAGTTCCCATAGCAACCAAACTGCTAAAGCAATTGCCAAGAAAAACAGTACTTTTATAGAAGGTACCGTATTTACCCTAATTATGCTGACGGATTAAAATAATTATTTTTTTTACTGTCCGTACATTTAATTTGGCAAAAATTATAATTTTTTTAAGTGTCCGAATATTTACGAACGCCGAATAATAACCAATTATCAAGGGTATGCACCGGCATATATACGGTATCTTTTTCGTATATAGTACCGATAGGTGTGAAAGTAAACAATTTGTTTAACTAATGTATTGTTTAATCAATTAGATTATATGAGAAAATAAACTTCATAATGGCTTCTGGTATTGTCTAGCTGGTAGGTGTTGAACCATGAAATGACCCCCAAAATTTGTACCCATCTTATAGAAGAGGCTTTGAGCCATAAACAATACATCAGGTACCGATCACATGAAATAATACCTTATGCGAACAGTGATTACATCTGGCAAACCCATTAAACTCTTCTTTTCAATTCCACATCCGCAAACAATGTGTAACAATATCATCCTTTTATTTTTATTTCCTCAAGTTAACATTCTCAGGTATTTTCCTGCAACCTAGATGTAAACAAATAAGGCACTTTTTCTCTTTACTTATCGGTAATCCCAACTTGTCAAACCTGGCTCAATTATGTAATTTGAGATGTGGTATTGGACTAGAGTACACAAAAAGATCAAAGCGGTGAATGACCTTGAGGTGACACAATTTGTTTGTTGAACTGGTGTGTTAGACTGACCACGTGCTAGTAGTTTGGATACAGTATTTACGCTAAATATTTGGCCTGTGGAAAAAATTTGATTAGTATGGATCCTTTCATCTTCAAATTGCAAATTGGAATATGTCACGAATATATTTTCTCCAGTTGTGTACATCTGAGTTAGGATGAGGATAACTTATGGAAATATACATACGGTACATAATGTGGTATGTAATCCAAGATATTTATGCATATTACGGTAACTGCATAACCAGTTTAAATATACGTAGACATCGGCGACTGGTGATGACCTTAACCGTCACCTTTGGGGAAATGGCAAAAAGATAGGTCCGTCTTATAGGCCAGGCTAAGCTAAATACTTGCCAAGACAGTCCAAAACTACCCCCCCCCCTCCCCGCCCCGTCTTGTAAACGACTCGCCTTATAGCCGAAGAATTACGGTACCTCATCTAGCCGAAGGCAAAGGTAAACATAGCAAACAGACAAAACTGATAGCCTATACATGAAAATTTTATGAGAGAACAAGGGACGTTTTTTTTGTGTCCGAACATTTACGGAAAACAAAAATACCCTGGTCAGTACGTGTCCGGAAATATAGGGTACATAATTATAGGTGGCGTTTTGGGAAAATATAGGGTGTCCGAAAATTTACGGTGTCCGAAAATTTAGGGTAAATACGGTAGTACTAAGATCCTTTCTGTGAAGTTTGAGCTTTATTGGTTGCATAGTTTCTGAGAAGATGATTTTTGAATATTTTTTCTATTTTTAACCATTTGGTTGCCATGGCAACCAGCCAAATTGTGCAATTTACATAAAGTTCATGTGGCTGATAGAGGAATACTCAAGGAACATTTCTGTAAAAAGTTTGTCAAAATATCTGCAGTGACATAGCAATAAATGCAAATTTTCAATTTTTCCCATAGAAGTCAATGGAAACTTTAAGTTGCCATAGCAACCAAAGTTCTAAAGCGATTTGGATAAAAAACAGTATTATTGGTTACCCCTGCCTATAGATGCTATACATGAAATTTGGTAAAGATGGGCCTTGTAGTTTCAGAGGAGATGTCGTTTGAAAATATTGACGGACGGACGACGGACGGACGACGGATGCCTGCCTACACTATAAGATCACCTGTGAGCCTTCGGCTCAGGTGAGCTAAAAAGCTTTTGCCACCTCTTCCCTCAGCGCCAGAAAGCAATACCTATGTTTAATTTTCTGCTGACAAATAAAATTATCATCGACCAAAGCACTTTCTCTACTCCTAAGGTCCAGATGTTTTGGCTCCTGAATCCTCCATCACCATTATCTGTCCATCACTCTGAGCCTGGTTCCAGGCTTCATAAGTAACCACTGTGATTCCCTGATCCCCTTTCTCTCCCAAGTCTGACCTGGCCTGGGCCACAGCTTGTTGTATAGCCTGTTCTTTCTTTTTTCTCTCCTCCACAATGGCTCTCTGTAGAGTTATCTGTCCTTCTACTTTAGTGTTTGTAATTTGCTGAAAGAAGAATCCCATATATGAGCCGCGACATGAGAAAACCAACAAAGTGGTTGTGCGCCCAGTGCAGACTCAGATCAGCCTGGGCATCCGCCCAGTCTGATCAGAGTCTTCGCTGTCCACATGGAGCTAGCCTAGACCTTTGGCTACCCTTTAAGCGCAAAATGAAGATTCAGATCAGGCTGGGCAGAAGCCCAGGCTGATCTGAGTCTTCGCTTGGCACATATGCCACTTTGTTGGTTTTGTCGTGTCGCGGCTTATATATAGAAGAAATATGAAGTTTGAGTTTCCTCTTTCAAACAGTTCTTCAAGATTTAAGATAACATCATTGGACCCTGAAATATAGGTCTCTATGAAATTTACCTTATGACACTGATGTCATTATGCTGATCAATCTAACACATACTGTGTTTAGATTGATTGATTGACTTGTTGCTTTACATCCACAGTAAACAGCTATGGTCATGTCGGGACAGTCAGTTAACCTAACCACACTATTCCTGGGCAGGCTTAGACCTCTGAAGCGGTTAACCAGTACTAAGTGCACATATATTCGCCAGTAACTGACAACTGCCCTTCTTGAATCAGCAGAAGAAGAAACGAAAGTATGTGGCCAGACCAGGTATCGAACAAACCCAGGACCTCTGACTTATAAGTCAGGTCCCATACCGAGAGCGCTACGTGGCCCGGCTATTGTGTTTAGAAGTTGCTTGTATAACTGAAATGCATTTAAACACTTTATAGAGGTTTCCTCTGTTTTGACATACAGGCCACTCTTAAAAGTAAGGACAGACTCGGTGCAAGGAGGTGCCACCATGGATTCATTCCATTGAGCCTCTTGGATACCATAATGAGATTTGAATTAAAACAACAACAGTGAGAATTGCTCCCCAGGAGCAGGGGCCGTATTTATAAAACGACTGAAGTCGTTGCTAAGGCAAAATTTCTGTGAAGGAGATTCCCTACAAGTATGAAATTTGCTCTGGAGGAACAGTCTGAAAAAGACTTTCCTCCAGAGCAAATTTCATAGTTGTAGGAAATCTCTTTTATAGATATTAAGCCTTAGCAACAGCATAGCAACGACTTAAGGTTGTTTTATAAATACAGCCCCTGATTCTTTTCTATAAGAGTAACCCCCATTTCAGAGGACTTTTGTCACTCGTGGAAGCAAAGAGGAAATCACAAAAATGTCTGCCTTTGAAAAACTGGTGAAAAAAAATCAGAGCTGTATTTCTACACCATAACTTGCCCTATATTTAGGGATTTTATTGTACCAGTTGCCAGTATTTATTGTTTCCTTTACCTTTTCCATCTCTTGCCGCACGGACTGGACAGCCATTTCTTTAGAGGAGAGACACTGCTGTTTGGCATGTTCTATCATTATCTTGAGCTGCTGGGCCTGCTGCAATATACTGTTGGCCATCTGAAATAAAACAGAACCTTTGGCAAAATGAGGCATAAACTGGTAGAAACAAGATCTTCAACTATACACGAAAAAACTTCAAGCTTCTAGATCTGTAATTTGATCTGTAATTTGACAGTAAACTCATCAAGCTGCCACCTACTCAGCATAAATTTTGATGATAAAAGCAATACTATGTCCTGATTCGGGCAAGACAGAAAGCAGCATTCACTTTGAAACAAGCAAATAAAATAGATCTATGTCACAAAAGGTCTATGTAGTTAAACATATAAATGTCAACCAAGTTTTGATGAATGAAACGTTTTAGGCAGAGCTTCTGATAATAATCTTATTCTCCACAAATATGCTGTGTATTGTGAATTCAATGAAATTACATGAATGGTGAATGTATGGTGAATTCGGTGAAATATCCTATTCCTAATTTGAGCCATAACATGAGAAAACCAACACAAAAGGCATGTGCACCACGTGAAGACAGATCAGCCTGGATCATCAGAGTCTTCGCTGTGCACTTAAAGGGTAGCTAAGGGTCTAACTAACCTCCATGCCACCAGGGAGGACTCTGATCAGACTGGGTGGATGCCCAGGCTGATCTGAGTCTTTGCTGGGCACACATGCCACTTTGCTGGTTTTGTCGTGTTTCAGCTAATTTCAGGTTTACCTCTTCTAGTTGCCACCATTGTTTCTGTTCATTGACGTCCATTGCCATACTTGATACATGCTGTATCTTTGGCTGGCTAACTGGGCTATGACTCACTGGGGCTACCATTACTGCTTCTAGTAAAGGAAAGAGAAAGTAATGTGGAGAAGACATGATTACTATACCTAACCTTAAAGTCTATTAATAAATAAAGCCCCAGCTTTTACCTTGGCTGGCCAACTGGGCTATGACTCACTGGGGCTACCATTACTGCTTCTTGTACAGAAAAGAGAAAGTCATGTGGTAAAAGCATGATTACTATATCTAACCAAAAGCCTACTGGTAAACAAAGCCCCAGGTTTTACCTGATTAGTGTCTTAGATATGTATGTTAGGGTATATGGATAAAACTTTTATTCTTATTCCACCATTTGTACCAGACAAAACAGCTCTTCTGACTTTTCATGTTTGCTTCCATGTATGACAAAGCTGTTCCAAAATGGGGACTGGTCTTAAAGAAAACAATTTGCTCCTATGAAATGTAAACCTTCCAATCATTCAGAATTACCTCCTTTATTCAAGTACTGTTCTTATCTGAGAAAGATAATCTACCAAGAAGTTGTCAGCATATAGTACATATATATGGCAATAATCAGAATAAAGAAAATATATGAATATATTTAATATTCAATTATCAGTTAGGGCTTTTCCCTCAAAAACAATCCCAAAATCTAGATCCATCTTACAAGATGGATCTAGATTTTTGGAATTGTTTTGAAAGAGAAAACCCATCTTATAGCTGACTTAAACATGACATCGTATCTATAGCTAAATGAATAGGTACCAAACAATTTGCTTCTTACCTCCAGAAATAGGGTCTGTAGTCAGTATATGTACTGTCTCCCCATTATATGAGGCACTCGTCAATCTGACAGGTGTTGAAACACCAGATGTCTGTGGCTCTGTAAATATAAACCCCAAAATCTATTCAGGCCAGAATTTTCAGGTGAAGTTTTTTTCCCAACTATTTGGACAGCCTGAGCAAACAGTGAAGACCATGATCAGACTGCTTTAGGAGGAGTCTGAAAGTTCCCATGGGGCAGTTTGCTCAGGGTCTTCACTTTTTGCTAACATTATTCTAAAGCATCCAATGACAGGGCAAATATACATATTCAAAATTCAGGATGGAACTCACTGGTTGTAGTGTCCACATATTTAGGAAATATAAAGTATTTTGTTTCAAGTTTTCCATGAAATTTTTTCAGTGGATCTCAGCAAGTAAACAGAATTACCTTGAGGACATCTTATGAAATCTCATCGTAAAAATTTGTTCTATAAAATTACATGAATAGCAAGTTATGCTTCCTACAAGATTTTTTCTTTGGAACAGTGAAAAACAAAGAAAATACTTTCAAATTATTGTATTGGGACTCAGTTAATGTATACCCAATTAGTGCATCTGGGGCACTTTTGATTTACCTGAATCAGAAACAAGATTTCAATCATGTTTCTGTTTCAGCACTTTATTTGTCTGAAACATGATACCGAAACAGGTGAATCATGCCCCCTTCACGTTTCAAACTGATTCAAGTGTATCCAAGAAGGCGGCATTGGGTCAAAACATATATGAGTGCACATTTCAGAACCAACATTGAGGTCTATTAAATAATGGTCTAGCATTATTGATTTCCTAAAAGTCCGCAATTTCAGAAAAGTAAAACCAGCAGCATAAGCAACTTCATTTTTCTTGGCACCCAATTTGAATCTTAACATCGAAACATACTGTTTTTAAAGTGGCAGAAGCATGTTTACGATTACAAAATCATGATGCTGAATCCTGTTTCTGTTTCTAGTAAATCAGAGCTCCAGATAAGAGGGGGTATTGAGGATAATTTGAAGATAATTTTTCTTATTTCTCAACGAAAACATATGTTGTGACCCCTCATTAGAACCGTCTCGGCGAGACGGTTCTAATGATGGGTCACAAAATATGTTTTCATGGAGAAACATGGATAATTATCCCTAAATTATCTCTGTTACCCCTTCTTATCTGGAACACTGTAAATCAAATGCACCCCTGGTGAGTCTAACCAGAAACTCACCTAACTGATAACTGGACCTTGCAAATTTTAGAGTAATTGCATATATACTCAAAAGCAAAAATAACGCATATTTTTCTTTTTGGTGTTTTTAAGTCAAAATAAAAATCTGCTGAAATTGGCAAAACAGGGAAGATATTATCAACGCATGGCATACATTTCGTCGCAAGCTTGCTGAAATTTCATTTGTTTATTCATGCGTAACGAAAGGGTAAACAATCAAGGGGTCAATATCAAAATTCACAAATGGGCATGTTCAAAATAAATGTGACCAAAGCATTTCAGAGAATTTTAAAGAAAACAGGGCTATATTGATACATTATTTTTGTCGCTGAAGATGTATCATTTGGCCTTGAAGATACCTGCCAGATTTCATTGAAATACTTTGAGTAATAAAAAAGTTATGGTAAAAAATATAGCCAAAAAACTCAGGAGTATAACGCTTTTTGTGTGACATTTTTTTGATTACTTAATTTTCAGAATGGAATTTTACAAAACTGTGCCAGTTACCATACCTATTAGCCATCTTTTTGATTTTTCAGTCCTTTGGGCTGCATGGAAATGTAAGATTAATAACCTTTCATCATCATCCATGGAATTAGTAATGCTGAACTCAACAGCACTATGCTAAAATTCTGGTGCACCAAAAAAGAAGAGGTTCTCATCTAAATGGATGTTATTTATATATTTGATGCTTCTAATCTCTATAACATGGTCTGAAACATTGAATGAAGATGGCATATCGTATTGAAAATTTCCCAGTTGCTTTACCAGCATCCATCTCAGAATGTAACCAACTTCTTCTCAAGTACCCCTTGAACTCAGGAGTGTAACATTTGACATTTGGAACCCCATAACTTTTTCCAGGGGTAGCTTTAGTAAACTTTCATGCCTTGTATGAAAAGTCTTTGACCCATCATGGTAAGTGGTACACAGGCAGTCTTCATCTTGGCTTTTATTTTCTTCATATGTACCATTTGAGCCACTCAGGAGTGTAACACTTTTTTGAAAAAAGACAAAAATAGCTTTTTTCTTACCACATGCAGTATAATTTTCATTTATTGTGCTCATGACTGTAGACCAAGCCCCTCTCAAGCAATTTTGGAACATATAGTTAACTTCTAAATGTAAATAAAGCTGTACTGCCACGAAATCGACCAAAGGTTGAAGATTTTGAGATTCCATATTCTTCATATCTATCACTATGAGGCATTCTAAATAATAACCATCCATGGATATCAAGTGTTTTGTGAGAAATAATTAGAAAAGAATGACCAAGATAATGGTATTTTGTGACTAAATTCGGGTTTTGCTATGACATGTATAGTGCAAGGTGTTACACTCCTGAGTTTTTATAAGTTGAATGCCATTTTGGACACTTTTTCTTCTCTTACATCATCATGTTTGGATAAATTCATACTAAATGTATGTTTCCAACATCTGAAAATGTTTTTTGATGCAGTGCCATCTGTTTTGATAAGATTTTGAGGTTAATGATATTTTAGAAAGCGACATTCTCGACTGATTTATAACGTGACCATCAACTTCTGAAACTGGTATGGAACTTCACTTCTGTAATGTTTTTTGTAAATAGGTAATGATATTTAGCTAAAGAAAATTGTTCAATTATCAAAAGAAAGAGTGAAGAAAATATTAAATTCAGTAAACATCTGTTTGATTTTTGTGCATTTAGATAGCCGAAAAAGCAAATATATAGTGGCACACCCAAGCATGAGTTTATACATATGGTTTTGGTTTTTGTAAAAGCAATGAGTGCAAGTTGCTTTTAAAGAGAAAACAACAAAATAATGACATTTTAAGGCAGAATATTCAACTTTCTTTACAATACAACAAATGGCTGTAAAGTGTTACACTCCTGAGCATCAGAGCAAGTTTTCTTGTTAAAGAGGCAAATAAACTTGGAAAAAATGATGTTAACAACATGCAGTTGGTGTTACTTTATTACATGGAACGCTCAATCATTGACTTAAAGCTCTTGTGATGCAAATTAGAGCAGTTTGGAAATAATACTCAGGAGTGTAACACATTCCTTGAAACTTTTTGCACATTTTTGACATGGCATCACCACTACCTATATCTTTTTATATGAACAATCATTTTCTAGAATAGTTCTCTACTCATATGGCATCATTCCAATGCACATTTTAATGAGGTACAGTAAAGTAAATAAAAGATAAAAAAAGTTTTTAGAACTCTGCATCTAAAAAAGTGTGTCAAAATGAAGTTAAAATTTGAGTTTTTATATCATTCAGCAGTTTCTGAAAGAAAACAGCCCTTATTTACATAATTTGGAAGTGCCCTGCATCAAATAGTAGAAACTTAAAGTGATAGGATCATGATTTTAGCCTTCCAAAGCTTTCATAAAATTTGGTCATTTTAACAGATTTTGGTTGTAAATTTCTTCACAAAAATTGTCATTAAATTTTTATTCGTAATGCTATTATTAAATTCCATACAGTTTTGTAAACTGTAAGCACTGTAGATAAGTCTGGAATAAAATTTAAAACTATGGCAGAGTGTTTATTTTTGACCTCCAATGTCACACTTTGGTCACATTTTTTTTTAACATGCCCAAATACTGATCAGTTAACTCAGTGTCTTGAACTGAGGTGTGCCTGGCTCCAAAACTGATGTCCTCTTTATCTAGGACGCTACAATGTCTCAGAAACATCATCAAAAATTTTCAGCATTGGTTACTCGTTACAAAGTTATGCCCTTTTATGCAAATCCCGTAAAGTAGGCAAGTTTTGCGATAGCAAAAGACAATTTTGTGGATTTTTCAGCAAACCGAAATGAAAATGGATTCCAATTCGGTTTAAATAAAAGGGTAAGTGGTCACAATCAAATGGAGTACGGTATGTAACAAAGGGAAGTAACTCTGTACATCCTGTACATACCGGGACTATGCATGCCTCACTTGAAAGTGCATCAATTTGTTAGTCTGACCATGTGCAGTTTGCAACTGTCTTAAGGTAGTTATACTTATGGCCCAGTTCCATCCAAACTTGGAGCTCCAGATAAGAAGGGGTAACAGAGATAGTTCAAAGATAATTGTTGTTTCTCAACAAAAACATATGAGCCGGGACGCGAGAAAACCAACAATGTGGTTGTGCGCCCAGCGCAGACTCAGATCAGCCTGGGCATCCGCCCAGTCTCATCAGAGTCTTCGCTGTCCGCATATAGAGGTAGCTTAGACCCTTAGCTACCCTTTAAGTATTTAGCAAAGAGTCTGATGAAACTGGGCGGATGTCCAGGCTGATCTGAGTCTGCGCTGGGCGCACAACCACATTGTTGGTTTTGTCGTGGCGCGGCTCATATGTTGTGACCCTCATTTGAACTGTCTCGGCAAGACGGTTTTAATGAGGGTCACAACATACATGAATTTTTAATGGCAAAATAATGAAAATTATTCCTAAATTATCCCTATTACCCCTTCTTATCTGGAACTCTGCCAAATGTGTAAATAGCTTACAATAAGTTTATGACAAAATCCCTCAGGTAAACGTCGGTCAGAGCACATCTTACTTGGTTTCCAATGATTTTGCTTCATTGAATTCACTTGCAAAAAAATGCACCTTTAAAGTATAAGACATCCCCCTATTTCTATTTTCTTGTTTGCTAAAAACAGCAAATGTAGAACGTACACAAGACAGGTCTTGGCTAACATGTTGGTTTGAGCTTTCACAGTTTTTTAACCATTTAATTTCCACTGAATGATTAAGTTTCTTCCGATTTTTCATCACAGCGGGATACCCTCCACCACCACACAAACAGAGTAAGTAATAAACTCATGCTAAAAGTATGAGTAGTTTCCTCACCTTCGAAATTACCTTCTTTCAGGATGGGTGATGCTGACACAGAAGATTTGGCTCTCATTTTCTTGACTGAGGGTGAGGGGCTGCCATTCTCAGGCTCTTTCCTCTTTCTCTTGTATGGCACAAACAGTCGCACTGGACCAGTCTGAAAATAGATAGTACAGTACCGTATTCATTCGGTTCTAAGATGGAAGCTTTTACCTCCAAAACAATTCCAAAAATCTAGATCCGTCTTACAAGATGGATCTAGATTTTTGGGATTCTTTTGGAAACTGAAAATTTATCTAATTGCCCATTTACACATGACTGATTTACATTTACATATCTGGAGTAATTTACAAGAGAGAAACACCGTCTTTTAGCCGAATAAATACTGTCTGTTCATTCTCATTATAATGCACTGCTACTCATTCTAATTCTATTTTAGATATGCTGTAACATTATAATCTCATAGCTCTCACCGAATTTAAACTACAAAAGAATATAAGGCATACTAGCATTAAATGCTGATTTGCCTTATATTCGTTTGATTTTTAGTCTCAGTCCAACACTTTGAATATGCCTTTTGATGAACCTCAACATAGTTTTATAAAGGGAAGTAAGGCAATACAAAAATGAGGATTTAAGTATACTGCTGAGGGGCTGCAATAATAATTCTATTTATTTTGGGATATGTTAACTTTTCAAGTTTTGAATCTGGACAAATGCTCATTGAGATGGTGTATATAAAGTTCTGTTTGCTGAATGAGAAAGAAAGATAACCTTGATCTGTCACTCTGTCTTGCTCCAATACTCAGAGTTTAAACTGTGCTCATAAAAACCTCCTTAACAGGGATTTCATGAAGAGGCGGGAGGCGGGGATTTTCCCCTTCTACTTTGTCAAAATTAGGCATTTTCCCCCTACTCTTTTAATAAATTTGTATGGGGGGATAAGGAAATTCCCCACCTTAGACCTACTTTGCCTCGACTGCTGGATGTCAAAAATTTTGGTGACACCCCTGTCCTAATGACCAATCTGTAAAAGTCAGTGTAAAAGCACAATAAACAGATTTTTTAAGGTGGCACAACAAAACCTACCACACTGGTATCATCACAACAAGCAGCACATGTGCAGGATGTGGCATGTGGCACTAGAATTCCATCTTCAATCAGACACTGTAGTGTTCTCCCACCATAGCGAATACTTCTCTTCCAGTCTTTGCTGCTAGCCCGACCTGACATATTCTCAAACTCATTTGGAGTGTACCAACTATCACCACTCTTAATGCAGCGCCCTCTTCCACCTGAAATACATCAAGATAAAATGGTATTTTTCAGGTGCGTGCTGATGGTTTTTGCCATTTTTACAAAGGGGAACAACCAGGGCCTGACAAATCCATTGTCCAGCTGCCCGGGACAAGTAAAATTTTTGCTGGGCAAGTATTGCCCAGAAAAATGTATAGGCTAGATAGGAAAAACCTAAGAATTTCAGCGTTTTGCAGCAGAATCTCAGTACCAGACAAGCTGATCAAATTTTTATTTGTAAGCCCCTGAACAACTACTGCGATGTTGGCTTCCCTGGACACAGACGCTCTTCTAAAATGGGTCAACTTTTAAAAGAAAGAATTTGCTCATAGGCAAGCAAATACGTTCTTTTAACAGCTGATCCCAACTAAGAAGGGAGCCAAAACATAGCAGAGTTGCTTCCCTGATGCGGCACTCATTTCCTTTCATGAAAATTCACCACAAAAATGGCTGTGGTCCCTAACCATATTCATCTTATCAAGACAGTTCAAATGAGGATGCCACTATAGTATCAATCAATAGATTATGCATAAACCAGCTGACCAATTTTCTGCATAGTGCCATTAGTAGTTGTATGCCTCTTTGCAATCAACAGATCCTGAGTTCAAACCTCAGTCAGGACTTTAGACAGATTGTTTCAGAGCTCTAGATAAAAGGGGGTATTGAGGATAATTCAAAGACAATTTTTCTTATTTCTCAATGAAAACATATGTTGTGGCCCCTTGTTGGAACTGTCTCATCGAGACGGTTCTAATGAGGGGTCACAATGTATGTCTTTATGGAAAAATAAGGGAAACTATCCTAAAAATATCCCTGTTACCCCCTCTTATATGGAGCACTGTTGTTGTTTTTTTTACAACTTTTCATCTTCCAGTGTCACCTTATGACATGATTAATCATAAAGTTCTGACAGAACTCATGTCTTAAGCTCTAGCTACAACTGTAAAAAAAAAAAATGCTAGCAATATTTTCAAGTGTATATTTCCACTTAATTTTCACAGTGACATCAAAAGCAGCATTTTCGCAAACAGTGTAGCATACACTTTGAGTGTTCATGAATATATATGCCAAGTCTCACTGAGTGAGACAAAATCTCACTTAATAATCATGTAGTTTTAATTGTTGATTCCAGAAAAATATTTCAACTCTCACTGGGGCATAGTTTTTTTTTGTGTTTTTTTTTTCATTTTTTAACACTATATGGAGAAATAAACACATCCATCTTGGATGTTTGTTTCTTGCATAAAGGTTTAACTCATTTACCATAAAAATTCTAAAAATTAAGACATCATTATTCTACCATAACTGTCCTAAATATGAGACAGCTTGTTTTAAAATACACTAATGTGCCCAAAAGATGCAGGAAGAATTGACAAAATATGTAGACCCTGAGGAGCAGTCTGATTTGAGTCTGCAATATTTGCTAAGCTGTCTGTCTAAATAATTAGCAACTTCTCCAAGAGACTGAGAGTGAGAGTCTACTTAATTTTGTTAAATTTCACTTAAAACTAGATCAGATCTCATGCACATGTTTTAAGTGAAATTTGACAGAAATAAGTGAGACATCCTTGCATTAAACTCTCCATGCAATCATCCTAATATGACTGAAATAATGTTGAAAAAGGATGTAATATTGCAAGGCATCAATTTATACTTGTCATTTCTTTTGTTTTTTGTAAAAGTACAATATATGTATTTCAAGTTTGACCCATCTCCGCAAAATTATTTATTAATCAGTAAATGAACCCCCCCCCCCCCCCCCCCCACCAAAAAAAAAATGTGACAGATGAATGACTCCCTGATAATACATCCTTTACAACAATATTTCAGTAATATTTACAATGGAACCCTGCATATGGCTAAAATTATTTCTTTCCCCCCCCCCCTGCTCCAACGGGAGTCGAACCTAGGACCACTAAGGCAAAGGCCAATGCTTAAAACACTGAACTACCAGGGCTCCTAAAAAAAAACTGTTCATTTAGCAAGATTTTTTTCGCACCTGAACCAAATTTGAATTTGTGCAATTCTCCATTCTGATTTTTACATCGTACTGGTAATACATCATTGTGAGCAGAGTCATCCCACTGATACCTCAGCCCCCTTTCCCTGCTCAAGGGTGTAGCAGGAGTTGGGGGTGGGAGAGGGGTGGTTGGGGTCTTTAGTCCAGAATCCAAAGCCTGATCATGGATAACTATGTGGGTTGTTTTCCCTGATTCATCTTGGTAATGTTCTGCAGTAATAACACCTTGAGAAGAGTCAACATAAACTGTCCCATGGCCTTCTTCGTTTCTGTCAGTCTGTTGATCCTCGAAGGCCGAATCGTCACCATTCGGCAAGTCTTCGGCAATTTCCCCTTCCGACATTTTCAGTCCGGAAAATGCAGTCTAAACAAGCATTTAACCATCAGACAAACATGAAACTGAATGAATCAATATAAATCTTGACTTAAATAGAAATAAATATGCTTTAATCTGCCAGGAAGCAGAATCAAGTGGTAAATTTTGCGATTTTTCCACCCGCAAACATCGAGATCTCGGTAGTTTCCGGTTACTCTCGTTCCAAAACGAGAATGTAGGTCAACTTTATGGGTTACTCTAGTCGTATAATCAATTTTTCTGACGAAATAGTTTTCCTTGTTTTTATTTTATTTATTTATTTATATCTATACTAGATCTAAATTCTTCTTTTTACATTTGACTTTTTATTTTGTATTTTTTCACGATTAGACTGGAATAAAATATTTGTGCATATGTAAGATAGGCCCTCAGTTCATATAGTTCCTATCGGTCCATTGAAATACCGCAAACCACCCCAAACTACCGCAAACCACCGCAAACCACCCCAGATTTACCACAAACCACCTAAAAAAATATTTCACTGTATATTTAAACAGTTTATTTGATATTTAATGTACTATTAACGACAAATTGACCGTACTAAGAACCTTACATTCTTTAATTTTATCTAAATATGTTCTATCACACAGGCAAAGTGTGAAAATACCTGCAATTATATATCTCTGTTTTTTAGGATTATAATAACAACTCTATTATTGCAGTAAATACTACTACTACTACTATTACTACTACTACTACTAATAATAATAATAATAATAATAATAAATCAATATCAATAATATTAACAGAAATGCCTAATTCGATTCTCCTAATGATATTGGTTCTACGGATAATTAAAATAATAATAATAAAAAAACTACGTTTCTTTCCTTTTTTATATTTGGGGGACATAATATATTTTCAGTTTTGTCCTCCTGGGACATCATCATGTATTTTGAGGGACATTGAAGACGACTTTGACCATTCTGGGGGACATTTTCTGAAACATATTCGAATTATACAAAAAATGTGGAGGAGATTTATGTCTCCGTCTTGAAAAAAAAAAAAAAAAAAAAAAAATATTGGACCAAAAAGGGTTAACAATCTTGTATTGTTTTAGTACAAGGTAAACCATGCATTATTTTCATTAGACTGGTATGTAAGGTCGTGTGCCAGGGTATCATAAAGGTAATCTCTCTGAATAATTGAGTGGTCCTAAAAAGGACCGTTTTGGTTTCAGAAGTTAATCTGAACTAGTAGCCAGTAAAGCATCTCGAAATGACTTTCTGTAGCAGAAACAGACCATCCTGTTTTTCACCAGGGTGAACTAAATCGTCATCGTAGTGCTTTGGGAATTTGATTTTTTTTCCGACATCGATTAGATCAGGACCCAATTCTTTGTGCAGCTTTCTAGATCTTCAGAAGGCTTTTGACACTGTTGATCACAGCATTTTGTGTAGCAAATGAAAACTTATGGGTGTTGGCTCTACCAAATGGTTTGAATCTTATTTGTCTAATAGAAGTCAGCTGGTTAATGTGGGTAAAACAAACTCAGACATAGCTAATGTAACTTGTGGTGTACCTCAAGGGAGTATTTTGGGTCCATTACTTTTCTTGTGTTATGTGAATGACATGGTGATAAGTATCGACCCTGACTGCAAACTTTTGCTGTATGCTGACGACAGTACAATTCTATTTTCCCACAAAGATCCAGATCAAATTGCAAATAAACTCGGAAAAGTTCTTGAATCATGCTCAGAATGGCTTGTTGATAACAAATTGTCTCTTCACCTGGGAAAAACAGAATGTATACTGTTTGGATCCAAAAGGAAACTTAGGAAAGTGAAGGATTTCCATATTGTCTGCAATGACCACACGATTGATTCTACAACTTCTGTAAAATACCTTGGTCTTAACATAGATAATCTTCTATCTGGTGAAATCATTGTGAACAGCATTATTTCAAAAGTTAACGCTCGTCTTAAATTTTTGTATAGACAAAGAAATAGTCTGTCAGCAAAAACTAGGAAAAAACTTATGTTCGGCTTTGATACTGTGCCACTTTGATTATTCATGTTCATCTTGGTATGCTGGCCTCAACAAAGGTTTGAAAAAGAAACTGCAAATAGCTCAGAATAAAGTCATCAGATTCATTAATCAACTAGGACCTAGAACAAGGACCACATCGGATATTCTTATGAACCTGAATTTACTCAATGTTGAAACTAGGGTAAAACAACTAAGATTAAATCATGTGCATAAGATCTTCAACAACTTGTGTCCTTCATACCTTCAAGAAAATTTTGTACCTTTGAGAGACGTACATCACCATAATACTAGGTCTAGTGGGTACAACTTCTTAGTTCCAAATTGTAAAGGCGTCGAGGACTCAACTTTTTATTATAGTGGTATCAAAGATTGGAATTCTCTTCCTGAGTGGTTGAAAAAATTGGAAAGCCCACAGAAATTTAAAATAGCCCTCAAGAAATATCTGATTGAGTATTGTTGTGCAACTGATCAAGAGCTGTTCTTATATTATTGAGCATATAACATTCCTCTTTTGTCTGTGCTAGCAGTGCTAACAGCCGAGTTAATCACTCACAGTGCTATCATGCCTGTAGCACACACACTTGGCCCACCGTATGCTCTGGGCACACTGTTCCTCGAGATACGGGGGTGGTTCGTGGAGAAGCTTAAGGTGACACTCCGGTTCCAGTTCCCTGACGGGTCAGTATGTGATGGCCTGCGGGTTTGCTCCCTTGGTCCACTTGTGTGTGTGACAGATATGACCTTTGGTTTTGTCTTTCCTCTTCAAGCACTCTTCGGTGATAAAAATCTTCCCTTTTATAGAGCTTTCAGTGTTAACCTGTGCAATACTTCATACTTTTCCGTGCCAAAGTCTTGTTCGTACCTGAATGGACCCCATTGGAAATAAGCCATTTATTTAATTAGGCTTTATGGGCTATCCATGGGTATTAAGATCGAATCTTTCGAATCAGTGAAAATGGGTGTGGGTGTTAGTTTTTTACTTCTAGCAGCCTAGCTCATTCCAAAACTCCTTAAGTTCTAGTCAAATTCACTGTGATAATTTTATTTTTCTTAAATTAAATCCATATAGATATATACATAAATATCATTTAAGTGTGCTCTTAAAGGTAGGTTCCTGGGCTAGCGATGTCAATTATGTCCACAAAATAATTTCGTCTTTTTCTGAGCAGTATTGAATTCTCTTATTTTTCTGAATTTGTTGCTACTGAGAAACTCGTCAGATGTTGAAGAAAATAGTCGTTTTCCCTTTTGGTTTATTTTCTTTCGTTGGAATTCCAGTTCTAAAAATAACTATGTTTATTATGTCTGCAAGTGCGCAATTTTTGATGCCATTCTCCAAAGGTCAATTTTCCCTTGACGTGAGCTCTCCTAGAGGTCCTGGCATGGCGGATGGGTTAAAACTATCCCAAAATGCAATGCAGCATGACATCAGCTGCGTTATCTATTTTTGGCGCGAACTAAAAATAGCGCTAACTGGTGTGCGAAGCAGAGTTAGGAAATCCCTTGCAAAACAACTTTTCTAATATTTTTTTGATTTACACTTTTCAGCGAAACTTATTAATTCCCTTTTATAAGTGCTTTCCAACAACTTGGATGAAAGTTCATCAAAATTATGATGCATTCCAAAGTACAGGAACCTACCTTTAAATACCTCACTTGTTGATTAATTTTTTAATTTTAATTTCAAAAATCGCTTTTAGATAGTATATGTTACTTTGTTAAATGATCTTAATTCCTGAATAAATCTTATCTTATCTTATCTGTTGATACCACGACGGATCTTGTTAAACATCTCTTTTGTCAACCCGTTGAAGGCCAGAAGGAACCGCGCTCGACGATAGTGACGACGAAAACCCGCCTTACACCATATCAGGACGATGAGCGGGTGATAATGAAAGGCCGTGAACCCCTCCGGCGGGCTTGGACCTGGGACCGCTAGATCAGTAGGCCAGCTACCGGGGCTCTTACTGGCAATCAGAAGCTACTTATTACCAGTGATGCTATCAACTAATGACCATGAAAATATTCAGTTTACTAGTATTTAGCAAATCGGCGTCTAAAAAGATAAATATGTAAAGCAGTGTTTGCATTATTACAATCAGTAATAGCGATACAACAAAGTATATCAAAATATCATGTTTTTTGCCTATGTACTACCTTGTCATGCTTTTATACAACTGCCAGAATAATCTCTAGTTTTTAACGGCTGTATAATGTTATTCCCTCTTTTAATAATATCATTTTGTCTGCAATATACTCTTAAAGCCGTTACCCGTAAAATCTCAAAATAATTTAATATTTACCGCAAAATATTTATAATAAAAAGAAAGAAAAATACCCAGCGGGCACATGACGTCAAAATGACGTCGTACTGACGGGCACGTGACGTCAAAATGACGTCGTACTGACGTCGATGTCAGTATGATGTTATTTTGACGTCCTGTACCTGCTGGGTAAAAGAGAAGGACGGAATCTGATTATCATACAGACTGAAGTAGAATTCAACTATGAGACAGAATTTCAGTGGTATTCATTTGTTTTTCTCTTTCAGTCTGTCTATCTGTCTGTCATTAATGTGCACAGGCATCGGAATTTTGTTCCTGTTGGCACGCGTGGCCCTGATAAGAGGTGCGATGTTTACTGATCGAATTAACAATGCGTGATCCGATTATCACTTGAAATCGATAATCGATAATCAGTAGTTACTTGAAATGGATTATCGCACCTCGTTTAAGTATATGACACCTACAAACAATGACGGTTGTTTGTTAGATCAAATTATATGTCCCTTTGTTTTTAAAGACATTTCTTCAAACGCGAACCATACCAACCTGCACACGGACGCATGATGGTTTAGGCATGCCTGATTTATTATTTATATTTTCTCCTAGCAGATTGGTTAAACACAATGCGTTTATGTAGTGTGGTTGTTATTATTAATATTAATATAATAATTCAGCCTTAAACCTACGGTATTTTAAAATCCACCTTTATGTAGCTTTATGGCAAAATTAAAACAATAACATGTGTATGTAGTGTTTTGCAACATGAAGCAGATAAGCCTGGTAAGTACGCAATTCCTCTTCCACTGGGATAATCAAAATTCGAGATCCAGCAAATATTTAGCCAAATATGATGACACTGCCGACGAGATATATAATGTCATATACTTGTCGAAACAAGAAAACATGATTTTGAAAAAAATGATAAATTGTACAACAAATTTCTGGTTTCTGGTTAATATGTTACTGGAACAGTAAAACACTTATTATCTGCGGTATCAAAAAATCGCGGTGATACAAAAATGACCTATTGGCGAAAATTAATTTTTGTGGCGATGATATATAACTGTTTTTAACTCTGTGAGAGAACTGTACATATTCATAAACTGTAAATAGGGTGATGGGAGAGTTCATCATTTTAGAATAATAATATTACGCGACAGACAGCTATATCAACTACAACGATTTGTTCAACTCGTCAACGAGGTGTCCCAACACTGGGAGAACTTATGTCAACAACAACAACAACAACAACATGGCTAAAATTAAAACAATGATTTAAATTTGTGAAATATTTTGTTTCTGTTCTATTTAACTATTTACTTACCCATCTATTAGAATCGACTCAGCGAGGCGACTCTAATGGGATGCAACATGTATAGTTTAATAGAACGGTATAGAATATGTTTTAAATACTCATGAAATGTTTTCTTCCACCTGAACGGCTCTTATGATTTGCGATTGCATATATATTAAATGTACATAATTTTGGCGACTTACATTTTCCACACTCTTTGCCTTAACCGCAGATATCGCGAAAATTTAGTAAAAGCCAAAATAAAAGTGTTTTACCGTTCTACGGACCTGTTTTTAAATCGGTGCGGTATATTGGTTTTAGCTATATCTCATTTCGTCCATTTTTGTAATGTTGATCTTGCTATTTAGAGAAACCACAGTGTAATCTCTAATGTTTTTAAAAGCTGTTTTGATATAGCTTATTTTGAAATAAAGCATAATTTTATAAATAATAGAAACATAAAAATCATTATTGAAAATAAAAGAAAGTTTTTAATTTCATTATAAAATATTATGATTAAATATATTTCTTTTCCTTGCCGTAGAGAGTAAGCTCCGAAAAGAAGAAAGCGAAATGGCTTGACATGGCAGACGCATGTTTTGCAGATTATTCTGTACGTAAAAGGACTTTTTAAGCTGTTTTGACACCATTATAGTTTCATGATTCCTATATAAGTAGAACTATATCACCCTTTTTACTGGTGATAGCGTTTCTTGAGAATAAACGGTGGTTGAAATCGCATAAAAGTAACCCCACCCACCAAAATCATAGTAGAAAATTAGGCGATTCCACAAAATAGGCTACGAATGTGGATGCATGCTTATAAATGGTGCAAAAGGTGCTTGACTCCAAGTATTTACTGAAAATCCGAGAAAACTGAATGTATAATATAATAACACCGTCCACTGCTCCAACAAACAGCGTTATATCGTCTACATTTAGCCTTTTATGCGTCACATCGAAGAAAAGTTTCGTGCGATACGGCATTGCTCTTGACCTGGTTCCCGTCATCAATTTTCTCAATGCGTGTATAAAAACCCCTCCCAGATTCCGAACTCTGCTGCGCGTATAAAACCCCCTCCCTAATTCCGAACTCTATCTTCCTTCTATGTTAAGTACGACGGACCATTCAGCGTTCTCGTTATAAAGCAGTTTTCTCATCGATATAAAACTAATGATAAGGAAGGAAAAATAATAGTAATAGGTCCATAAATCTGTCAAGAAGTATGTTCACTTTTCTTTCAAGAAGTCTATAATGTTAATTGGCGTTGCGTCATTGACGTAGCATCCGTTAACTTTGACGTTAGAAACAATTTACGTTGGTAATGGATTAGGATAGTGACAGTGTAGGTAGACAGAAAATACACAGAGTAATCTACTACAAGAGAAAGAATAATAAAAGGTAAGAAAATTACGAATTCAGTTTACAGTGACGATGACAACTGGAGGTATTTCTAAACGAAAGTCACATTAATTTATCAGTTAAAAGCTAAAGTTTGAAAGAGTGAAATGATTATTTTGGTAAACTTAATGCGTTCAAACTGTAAATAACTACGATTCTTAACATATTTTATTAATTTCATTTTACTTACCCTCATATTGCATTACCTAGAATGTACGTGTTATATTTTTTGCATTTTCGTCAAAACATGGAAGTTGAAGAAAGAATTAACCATGTAAGTTAAAAGGAACTTAATATGTTTTTCTTTTTCAGGTGTCAGAATCAGATCTTTTTGTATGAATTCACGATTCTCAACTTACCAAGCTACGAGAAGAACTGATCAAATTCTTCAGAAAGTTCAAAGAGTAGAGAGCCAGGCCATCAGGCGATTTGTTTGGGAATATTCCCCCGATAACAGACGGCGTTGTTAATTCCTTATTAAGACATTTTGAATCTTCAAGTTTGAAGATCCCGATTGAAGATACTAGTCTCCAGAAGGTTGATACCGACTTGAATTCTGCACAATAGAATAAATACATTAACAGGACTTCTATGATGGGTGTAGACACCTCGAATTGCACAGTTAAAACTGTTTAGACTGTTATATCTTAGATGTTATGATTTGCTCTTGTCTGTTCGTTCATAGTCCTTCACTCATTTGAGCTTTTTTGGTTTAACTGTGTCTGTCTGTCAGTGTAGCTGATCCAACTTTATTGTATAATATTTGCCCCTGTTCATCCATTACCGTTCAGTAATGTTGTCAATCATTGAACTTGGCAGAATCACAGCTGACAATGATTCTACCTTGAAGTTTCTTCGCTACAAACGGCTGCTAAGGAATGGCATGCTATGCAATCATTGTGATCTGTGGATGAGCCATATCACTGATAATTCCAAAATTGATGGCTATTTCTGGCGATGCAATTCCTGTAAATGCACCAAAGGGCTTCGACAGGGCAGTTTTTTTGAAAGTCAAAAGCTAAAACTTCATGTTCTTCTAACGATCCTGTATCTATTTTCCAATGGTGTAAGCGGAAGTCAAGCTTCATTAATGCTTCAATCAGAATTAGAGCTGCAACGATTCACCCAACGACCGATTCGATTCGATTTCGATTTCAGACACCTCGATTCGATTAATTCGATTCGATTCATGATTGATTTTATGCTACCTTAATTCATCATGTTTATCACTTTATTTTGTTATATTTACACTTCTATTTATCTTTGGGTGCATCTTTGAGCACAGGTTTCTGCGAGTCATCGTTAGACGCCATTTTGATAACCCTACTGATAAGGAAACGAAACACCCGTATTGATTGGATGACCTAATTATTACTGACCAATCGTACGTTACGTTATAAACAGCGTTATAATATTAAGAGCGGGTCTAAAACACGGAATTCCATTTTAACTTAGGGCCCATGCGGGGGATTGTGAATCGAATCGAAATTAGAGGAGTTGTTATCGGAATCGAATCGGCCCTTGTGAACCGGATTTTCGATGCATCGAAGTGAATCGTTGCACCTCTAATCAGAATGTCATTCAAATTCTATTTATGACTGGTACAATTTGTACAGAGACTTCATGTCTAAGTCACTGTTAGAAAATCCTGTACGGCTGGGGGGTGTTGGAAAAGTAGTTGAAATTGATGAATCTAAATGGGGCCGCAAACAGAAATACCATGTTGGACGTGTGGCGGCGTATTCTCAGTGGATCTTTGGTCTCATTGAGCGTGGCACAGGAAGAGTTGTTTTGCTGACTGTGAGAACTAGAAAAGCTTCTGAATTAATACCCAAAATAACTAGAGCAGTTCTTCCTGGTACCACTATTATCTCAGATGAGTGGGCCGCTTATAGATCATTGCCACAGCATGGATATATTCATCAAACTGTAAATCACAGTCAAAATTTTGTAAACCCAGATACAGGAGCGCATACACAAACGATAGAAGGCTTCTGGGGTAATGCAAAGCAAATGTTTAAGCGTATGCGTGGGTCTACAGCCACTCAGTTACCTGCACATTTGGATGAAATTGTTTTCAGATGGAATAACAAAGACAAAGATATGTTTGAATTGCTGATAAGCAAAATTTCACATTTCTACCCTGTCTGTCAACAAGACGACCTAACTAAAATTGCCGGCATGCCAAGGATAAAATATAATTCCGATAAACAGAAATAAGTAAACTGTAGACCTGGGGCATTAATGTCATGAATCTGAAATTGTTTGAAATATTATATAAATTAGTAAGCATTTAATTATTCATGAAAATGTGTATTCAATACATAATATATACAGGACAATACTGACAATGTTCTGTGATGTTATTAATGTCATTTAATAGTTACCCCCTTATATCCACTGAAGCACTGTATATTAGTGTTAATTTCGGATGTGAAATTTTAAAATTATGGTAGTTTCAGATGCTACATGTTAAGATTTCTACATAAAATAAAGTATTTTCCCCTTGTTATCAGTTTCTTTTTCTACAATATCATATATTGATGAACTTAATATTATAATTTTTCCTTCCTTGTCAGTATTTGACATTGTGTGTGTGTTTCTCTGTAAAAAAAAACACATACTTATGGACTTATTATAATTTTTCCTTCCTTGTCAAGATTTGACATTTCATGTATGTGTGTGTGTGCTTCTGTCTTTACAATAACACATATTTATGGACTCATTATTATAATTTTTCCTTCCTTTTGAATATTTTACTTTGATGTTGTTTGTTTCTATTTATTTTCTTCTATATTGCTATATAGCAACGTTTCCACAATTTTCGTATTTTCCATATTTTGGCATTTTTTTCTTTCAACATTTTTTAGCCAAGGCACACTTTTGTTATCTTCTAGGAATGTGGAAACATCCCTATATAGCGATGTTTCCACATTTTTTAGATTTTCCATATTTTGCATTAATTTTCTTTCAACATTCTTTAGCCAAGGCAAATCTATGTTATTGTAAGAATGTGGAAACATCACTATATAGGGACGTTTCCACATTTCAAAATAACAAAAATATGCCTTGGCTAAAAAATGTGGAAACGTCTCTATATAGCGACGTTTCCACATTCCTAAAATAACAAAAATATGCCTTGGCTGAAAATTGTGGAAACGTCGCTATATAGGGATGTTTCCACATTCCTAAAATAACAAAAATATGCCTTGGCTGAAAATTGTGGAAACGTCGCTATATTTCTATCGTAAAGTAAGTATGCCAACTCTTGACAAGGAAGGAAAAAATACAATAATGCATTCATAAATATGTGAAATCTTTGAGAAGTCAAAATATTGACAAGGAAGGAAAAATTGTAATAATAAGTCCATAAATATGTCTTGTCATAAAGAGACAAGTCTTGACTAGAGAAAAATTAAAGCTATAAATGACTAAACAATGTAAGAAATTTAAATGTTGTAAAGCACTCTATCATATGCGGTTGTTCTAGATGGGAGGTAAACCAAGAAACAACAGTAACCACTGTGGGTAAAAGCCGGTACTTCATACAGCCGGGAACCATCACCATGTAGCCAAACAGGAAAACAGTCTTTCAGGATTGAATCCGATGTAAACAATCAACATTTTACTACAGAAAAACACCTTACTAGCCATTTTAATAAATGTTTACAACTTGTGGAAACACCCTGAAGACATTCCAATTGAAGTCAAGGCATCTTATTGTAACTTATCTCTTATAAGCGACGTTTCCACATTCGTAGCCTATTTTGTGGGAATGCCGAAAATTAGGTTTGCCCACAGGTACATTGTGATGGTCTTGTTGTTCGTCCATGTTGCTGTTTGTTTTTCCGGCTATAGCCTCATCCTTTCGGAGGTTGACAAAACACGGAACTTTCACGGAAAAACGGAAAGTTCCGTAATTACGGAAATGTCTGTAGTATTGTTGACAAAACATGGATAAATCCGTGCATTGTTTAAATAAATCATGGAAAGTAGCTGACTACCTAGACAAAGTATGCCACTATAACGGACGTTTGACGGCATGGTTCGTGGAATTACGGAAAGTTCCGAAAGTTACGGAATTGTCCGTAGCACTGTTGACAAAACTCGGATTTTTTTGTGTTTCTAACAAAACACGGATTTTTTGTGCTTAGACTCACATGAAATCCGGCACTTACATTTAAATTTGTGCATTGTTAATAAAGCACTGAAAACAGCGCTCTTCCTACGGAGAATGAATGCTATGGAAACGGACGTTTTTTGTGGGAGACTTAATAACGTTAAAAACGCTAACGTCAGGGCTCTCACACCCCATTTTGGGAATGGGGCCGGGCCTTAAGAATTGGGAAAAATAGCGTCGTTTTGTCTAAAATTGGGAAAATTTACATTGTTGTATGTGTGCAGTTTTCATTGTCAGAACAACACAACTTACATAAGTTTTATGGTATTTGTTATATTTTCAGAGGATTCCAGTCAATAAGCAGACATAGCAGATAGTGAATCATAATAAATTTTATCAAATAGTTGGGATATTAGATAATAACAAAACTATTTGTGTGTGTTGAGTTTTTCTTTCTTTCCTTTGAACTGGCAACTTCCCTATCTTGCCACTCTCAAACTGAAGACAAGACTGGGACTTAGAAAAAAAGTGTTACAATATGACAACAGTATATAACACTCTAGGTTTGAAGTATCAGTGAACTAAGTAAGCATAATTCATTAAGACTTCAAACTCAGAATTGATCCATTGTAAGCTGCAGTAAGTATGCATATCAAATTATCATCAGTCACTGGTCATTTTTATGCAATGTCAAGAACAATTTGGATGTTTGATTTTTTATTCAATGTTTTTGTTGCAAAATATGACGTATATACTTAGAAAAATATCCCCCTTCCTTCAGATTAAATTCCCTATTATATCCTTGAAAACAATATATCAAAGGTCAAAAATATACTCTCAGACACATCAGTAGCCCTGGTTAGGTTGCTGCTACTATGGAATAAGAATCTTTTCTACTGCCATGACTGGCTATGTAAAACAAAGTAACTCAAGTATGTGAAGTTGGGAGAAAGTGGACTTTCACACAGTAGAACATAACAAAACTTTCAGTCCTGTCAGTACAAAACCTCCATGGTATGTCACTATCACTATAATAACTCTTGGATGTCCGGTTAATCCTATTTATGATTTTGGATATGGCCGAAAAATGTTTGTGAAAATCGATTCAGGTACGAAACGAAAAAACGGCCAAATTATCCACAGCTGGTGAAAACTCAGATCGTATTTTAGCATTAGAAGGCTTAAATTTAAAGAATAAGTCACAATATTGCTCACCACAACAATACTAGCCCCTGAGGCAAAGAAAATATTAACATATTGCTGCCAAAATCGCTAGGTTATTCGCCCTCTATTGAAAGGGAAGTAACTCTAACAATACAAGAAGTAACTCTTACAGTACATAATAAAACATGGTACCGATTTCAAGTAACAAAAGATGATCGTGATTGAAAATGAAATTGCTCTCTTATTTTTAAAGTTATGAATTATGTTAACATTTTTAGTTTTAGGTGGTTTTTCATACATTTTGCATTGATACAACTGCAGTATTCTTGGAACAAACAGACTTGGCCAGATTGGGAATTTTTCATCTGGAATTGGGAAAAAAACATACTTTTTGGCATTGGGAATGGGGCCGAATTTCGGCCCCAAATTTAGGTGATCGAGAGCCCTGTAACGTTATCCTAACAACAGCATGCAATAATAAGAATGAAATAAAATGGAACGCACGCCAGCTTAAAAAATCAAGAACAGTCAAATGTTTAGAGTGCAGATCAAAATAAATAAATAATAATAATTATAATATTAATAACATAAATAAATTTCTTACTGTTTGCTTTGGTTTTATTTAATACCAAGGCCGTGTGTTACGGAATTTTCCGTGGATGTCTGTGAAATATCGCATTCTTCCCGGAACTATCACAGATTTACGGAGCCTTCATTGGCTCATGGTCGCATTACATTTTTCACGGAACAATCACGGATTCACGGAACTTTCAGCGACTCATGAGCTATAATGGATTTTTTTTCTCACGCAACCAGATCTGTCACGGATCCATGGAATTAACATGGATTCAGGGAACTGTTACAGATCCTCAGACATATTACTGGGCTTTCACGGAACTTTCAAGGATTTCACTATTGAAATAGACTTTTAATAGAGCATGATCACGGAACTATTATGGATTCACGGAACTTCCACTGAATTACAGAAACATTACGGAACTTTCATGGAACTTTCAGGGACACTTCAGTACCTCCTCCCATCAAAATCTAGCTACAACTGCTTAGAAAATACTAGAATACCTTTCAAAATATGCCAAACTACCGAAGCATAACGAATACATGTCAAAACCAGAAGCATTTTATGCATAATTTTCGTTTTCCGTGATTTCTGTAATTCCGTGAAATTTCTGTGGTTTGTCATGGGCGCATCCTTTCCTGTAATGGAGTAAATTGCATTTTTCTCAAGATGGGTGGAGACACCAGCATACAGACACTGATAACCATTACTCATATCAGTGTGCGCGGAAAATGCTAGTCTGACTGTTTTTTTTCTATATGTATCTTATATGTATAATGAGTGTCTACCTGGCGACAACCGAATACTTCAATGGAAGCTAGTCAATAAACAGAGATGCTGTGGGATTGCGAGAATCTTGCAATTGTGTCTTTGGTGAACGCAATATCTAAAACTTGGTGGGGGCAACATCACGCAAATTGTTTTGTTTTGTTTTCCTTCATACTCCGATTCAATCATATCTGATCATTACATCAGAGGACTGTTCTTTGGTAGAAGAAAGCCACATGTAGTTCTCAGCTGTATAGGGGCTGGGAAATACCCTGTGAAACGATCGCAACCCCGAAGGGAACAGCCAACCATTCATACTTGCCAGCACAAGGTTTGAACCTATGCGGCAGAGGTATGTAACCAGTCTATGGTTTATAGGTAAACCTAGCAACTGACTGAGCTATCGGGGCGCCTTTCACAAATTGGGCGCAAATTGTTCTTCTTGCCCGCAATATGAATTACCCTTTGTGTAATAAATAAATAAAACGCAGGGGAAAAAAAAGAAAAGAAATTGTATTCCTTTTGAAACCAGGTCATTATTGTTTGGTCATGTTTATTTATAACCTGTTTACTCTTGGTTGCTACAGAACTTGTTTGTTGTCACTCTAAGCTGGTTGTCGGAGTAGGGGTGAATATTATAAGAGCTCTGTAGAGTACAGTAACCAGTTGGGCAACTGATTCAGTTGGCATAAACCAAGTTGAAGAGAATATTGTTGTGTATTCAGAGCGTGAACAGTGACACAGAAAAAATAGAAAATAAATCTGTCGCAATTGTCAGCTGTTCAGTTGTGTCAAAAAGAAAGATAAGTGACTTTTTTCACCCATCAGTGGCCTCTTCCATCTATACAGAAGCAGATCATGTATCCGATGGTGAATCTGAAAATGTTGAGAAACAACAGGCAAGCTGTTATGATAAATAAAAGGATCAGAAAAATGTTTTTCTTCTTATTATTACTAAAAAAAACTAGGTGAGCCTAGGTGAGTATGGGGGCATTCCCCCTGTAATCCAAATTCTTGGCAGCATCTCTGAATATACGCTCAGCCTTACATTCTGTAAGTCACTAGGGCTGCAAAAATTAACCTTTATGTCGGTTAACTGGTTGATAGACAAAGAGAACAGTTCAAGACAATTATCGATAAAGCAAAACTGCTAATTGGTTATATGATCATAATGTATCTTTTGACTTGTTTTTTCAAAAGTACTGCCTAAATAGTTGGGTTGACAGGGCTCTCGATCACCGAAATTTGGGGCAGAAATTCAGCCCCATTCCCAATGCCAAAAAGTAAGTTTTTTTAGCTCACCAGAGCCGAAGGCTCCGGGGGAGCTTATAGGATAGGCAGTGGTCCGTCGTCGTCGTCGTCGTCGTCGTCGTATGTCGTCGTCGTATGTCGTCGTCGTCTGTCGTCCGTCAACACTTTTAAACGACATCTCCTCTGAAGCCACTGGGCCGATTGGGCCCAAATTTCATCTGTGGCATCCTTGGGCTGGGGGATTGAAAGTTTGTGTTTTTTATGAAAATTTGCCTTTTAGTTTGGTTGCTATGGCAACTTAGAGTTTCCATTGACTTATAATGGGGAAAATTGAAAAATGGCATTTTCTGCCAAACCATTGCAGATATGTTGATGAAACTTTTATAGAAATGTTCCTTGAGATGTCTTCTATCAGCTTTATGTTTTTTGGCCCACTGCTCCTTTTATTGGTTGCCATGGAAACCGAAATGCAAAAAAATGAAAGAAAACTTAAAAAATTATCTCCTCTGAAGCTAATGGGCTGATAAGGCCCAGATTTCATATGTGGCATCCTTGGGCTGGGAGATTGAAAGTTTGTGTTTTTTATGAAAATTGGCCTTTTTGTTTGGTTGCTATGGCAACTTAGAGTCCCCATTGACTTATAAGGGGAAAAATTGAAAAAAGGCATTTACTGCCAAGCCATTGCAGATATGCTGACAAAACTTTTATAGAAATGTTCCTTGAGATGTCTTCTATCAGCTATATGTTTTTTGGCCCATTGCTCCTTTTATTGGTTGCCATGGAAACCGAAATGTAAAAAAACGGGAAAGAAATACTTAAAAAATTATCTCCTCTGAAGCCACTGGGCCGATAAGGCCCAGATTTCATCTGTGGCATCCTTGGGCTGGGAGATTGAAAGTTTGTGTTTTTTATGAAAATCGGCCTCTTTGTTTGGTTGCTATGGCAACTTAGAGTTGCATTGACTTATTATGGGGAAAATTGAAAAAAAGGCATTTACTGCCAAGCCATTGCAGATATGTTGACAAAACTTTTGTAGATAGTTCCTTGAGAAGTCTCTTATTAGCTATGTATTTTGTTTGGCCACTGCTCCTTTTATTGGTTGCCATGGAAACCAAAATGCAAAAAATGCACAAAAAAAAACTTAAAAAATTTTATCTCCTCAGAAGCCACTGGGCCGATAAGGCCTAGATTTCATCTGTAGTATCCTTAGGTTGGGGGATTGAAAATTTATGTGTTTTTTTTTTTTATAAAATCGGCTCTTTAGTTTGGTTGCTATGGCAACTTAGAGTTGCATCGACTTGTAATGGGGAAAATTAAAAAATGGCATTTACTGCAATCAATATATGGAAAATTGTTATATATTTTGTTATCAACTCAACAGACTGTCAGACTGAGACTTTGTAGTTGTATACTTTGTATTAGCCCGTACAAATGTGACAGCAATTTTGAGCCTTTACAAATTTTATAGCAATTTTGAGCTAGAGATCTGGTGAGCTTTGTGGCCCGTGGGCCTCTTGTTTCCCAATTTCAGACGCAAAATTCCCAATCTGACTAAGTCTGTTTAGTCCAAGAATACTGCAGTTGTATCAATGCGAAATGTATTAAAAACCACCTAAAACAAAAAATGTTAACATAATATATAACTTGAAAAAACTTGAAAAATCAGGAAGGGATTACATTTTCAATCATGATCGTCATCTTTTGTTACTGAAAACTGGTATCGGGTTTTATCATGTACTGTTAGAGTTACTTCCCTTTTGATAGAGGGCGAATAGCATAGCGATTTGGCTGCAATATGTTAATATTTTCTTTGCTTCAAGGGCCAATATTGTTGTGGTGAACAACATTTTGACTTATTCTTTAAATTAAAGCCTTCCAATGCTAAAATTTGATTGGAGTTTTCACCAATGGTGGATGATTCGGCCGTTTTTGCGTTTTGTACCTGAATCGATTTTCACAAGACATTTTTGGCCATATCCAAAATCATAAACAGGATTAATGGGACACCCAAGAGTTATTATAGTGATAGCACGGGTTTTATTAACCATAAGTCCGTTGGTCCTGGACCAGTGATTTTTGGGCATGACCAGTTGATGTCTTTGGTAGATGGTCCTGCAAACCAACTGATTAAGAATTAAAAAAATTAAATGAAAACACATGATAACAAAGAATAGCCGAAACATCGTGAGGACCACTTAAATTGTGGATAAGTTGGTCCTGTGGACCACCAGTCATTCAGTCCTTAGCAAAATCCCTGTGATAGTGACATACCATGGAGGTTTCTGTACTGGCAGGACTGAAAGTTTTGTTATGTTCAGCTGTGTGAAAGTCCACTTTAAATCTCAACTTCACATAAATATGGTACTTTGTTCTACATAGCCAGTCATGGCAGTAGAAAAGATTCCTATTCCATAGTAACAACAAGCTAACCAGGGCTACTGAAAAAAAAGCGAAGCAGCATGCTCCTGTGCCCAAGCCGACATAGAGAATGATCCCGAGACCCACGAAAATTCGTCAACTGAATGTACAACCAGTTCGGCCCCTACAGATTCAGACACGGTGAATTCCAAGTCCAGAGAATTTAAGTCACACTGGTTGAAGCTTTTCAGCCGGCTTGTTTACAGTGATGAACACTACATGTACTGCTCTGTGTGGAAAGAAAAGCAATGGAATGGCCAAAAATTCAAAATGCGCTAATTTTTCAAATCACAACACTGTGCCATCATGCTGATTTAGCTGAACACAAATTACTGTTACAAGCCCCTCAATTGAGAGAAGATCTAAAAGCTATCCATAAAAAGTCTGAATCTAAAAAGGATGCTGCCATGAGAGTAATATTTAAAACAGGCTGCTGCGCTTTTGTTAGTAAACCAGTTATTGTTTGTTGTTTCTGGTCTAATTTAGCCTTTTTGTTTGTCGGTAGCATTGTTTAGTTTTGATTTCGTCTCACTTTGTAGGTAAATGTTGGGAAATAAAAGCTACTCATTGATTGGATAATCAAACCGAAAGAGCGAATCAAATTCAAGCTAAGAAAGCATTGTGGTAATAGACGCTGGATATCGATCGTCCTGTAGTAATGCAATATTGATTTAATCAAGACAGAAACCAGCACTCAAACCGGTGATATGGTAGAAAATATAAACACTGTACCGCATCAGACAGGACCGAACCGAATTTACGGGACGTACCGCCAACGAAATATGTGCATCACAAAGATGCACAATCATATTGTAAGGTTTTGCGTCATCAGTGGTTACTTTGCGTCACTGACGCAGGACGCACAGGTAAATGAAACACTGACAGTGTGAAAAATCACTGGTTAGATTTCCATTTTGTGTCAAGGAGAGCCTTCCTCTACCCTCTGAAAAAGTCCAGAATTCATTTCGGCCGGGTGGGGGGGAGGGGGAATCACTTGTTAAATTTTCATTTTTGTGTCAAGAAACTTGGTACACACTTGCGTCTGCGCAAGACTACCAGAATGCAATCAACTTTCATGAACTTGACATACTTGTCACAGTCCACTGACTTAACAGAATTATGGTTAACCAGTGCTAAGCATATGTGTTTTGGACAGTTTTTCAGTAATTGTAAGGGCTAGATTCATGATACTTGGCATTAATGCAGTGCTGGACACTCCCAAGATTAATGTGGTGGCCCAATAGTTTTCAGTGGCCCAAATTATCAACTAGCTAAATATCCAATGCATTTATAATTGCCAGATAGAAAAATTTGGGCCACTGAAGTTCATAATTTGAAGATTTTTGGTGGCCCCAGACAAAATTTAGGCGCATTTGGCCACCAGGCCACTGGTCGTTTCCAACACTGTTAATGCTGCATCTGGATAAGACCATTTCAACATTACCATCCATAATTGAATATGACCTACCGGTATATTTTGCGCTTCACTGGCATTATGCAATTCCTCAATCCCAATTGGGGTTAGGGTCATGATATTCTGCCTGTACTTGTAGCAGGCTTATGTGGCTGTGTACTGTCTGATCCAGTAGTCATGTAGTTAAGTAATTACCTTATCGATCGTCTTAGACACCCTTGGGACGTTGCATTTTATGAAAAGGGGCGTTGTTTAGAGCCTAAAGTGTAGTAATTGTCACCCGACGTAGGCGGAGGGGGACTATAGAAATGACCCTCGTCCGTCCGTGTGTGCGTCCGTCCTTCCGTCCGTCCGTCCGAAATCTTGTCCCCGCAACTCCTCCTACGTCTTTCATCGGATTGATTTGAAATTTTACAGATTGTATTCTTATGATATGAAGATGTGCATGTGGTTTTTTATTTTTGTTTCGGCCATTTTTAATGGAGTTACGGCCCTTGCTGACTTAGACCTTCTGAAATCTTGTCCCCGCAACTCCTCCTACATCTTTCATCGCATTGATTTGAAATTTTACACATTGTATTCTTACGATATGAAGATGTGGTTTTTTAGCTCGTCTGAACGAAAGTTCAGGAAGAGCTATTGTTGTCACCTTGGCGTCTGCGTCAGTGTCCGCGTCGGCGTCCGGATTGGATGTTTTGGTTAAAGTTTTTTAAAGACCTATATCTCCTTAACCCATGGATGGATTCTTTTGATACTTGCACTTTGTATTTAGATATTGGTCCAAATTTTAACAGGGTACCACCCCCACCCCACTCAGTGACCTTGATGTCAAGGTGATGGACTTAGAAAATTGGCGTTTTTTTGGACTGGATGTTTTGGTTAAAGTTTTTTAAAGCCCAATATCTCCTTAACCCATGGGTGGATTCTTTTGATACTTGCACTGTAGTTAGATATTGGTCTAAAGTTTTCCATGGTACTACCCCCACCCCCCTCAGTGACCTTGATGTCAAGGTCATGGACTAAGAAAATTGTCTTTTTATTGATTGTATGTTTTGGTTAAAGTTTTTTGGAAGGCCCATATCTCCTGAACCCATGAATGAATTCTTTTGATATTTGCACTGTAGTTAGATATTAGTTCTAAGTTTTACAGAGTACTACCCCAACCCCGCTCAGTGACCTTGATGTCAAGGTCAGGGACTTAGGAAATTTTTGTCTTTATTAAAGTTTTCTGATTGCATACTGATTCATAATGCTTGGCAGAGATATAGTTTACTCATGAACTGATGTTAGACACTTTTTTGAGTTTTTACAAAGCACCATATACTTACCCCATTGGATGACCTTAAAGTGAAGGTCATTTTTAATTTTATTTTAATACTTGTTTCTGAGATAGCTTTTGTTTATAAATGTGTTGTCCCTCAGTTCTTTGACCTCTAGCTCATGGACTTTGAAATTTCATGTGGATTGTTTTTTTTTAATTTTATTTTAATACTTGTTTCTGAGATAGCTTTTGTTTATAAATGTGTTGTCATTATGGACATGCTTGCCTGAAGTTATATGCATAGCAGTCCACACCACCATAGCGACTGTGCGATGGGCAAACACCAATTCAGGCGAGCTAAGCTGTCAGGCAACAGCTCTTGTTATTTTTGTTTCGGCCATTTTTAATGGAGTTACGGCCCTTGCTGACTTAGACCTTGTCCTCGCAACTCCTGCAACATCTTATATCAGATTGACTTGAAATTGTGCAGAATGTTTCATCATGATCTGAAGATGTGCATGTGATTTTGGAATTTCAGTTGTCCTATTTTTTACAAAGTTATGGCCCTTTGTCATTTTTTGGCATTTTTCCAACTTTTGAACCGTTTGACGGAGAGAGCTGAAATTTGGTATGCTATTAGCATTTGGTAAATTGATTATTCTGATTATTGTTAGGATTTGCTAAATTATAAGTGACAGAGTTATTCCCCTTTCATAGATAATAGACATTCACTTAAAGGTAAAGGGATAACTCCAGAACTATTCATATTAATGGGCTGAATTTTCATAAATGCATTGTTCATTTTTCTTTTCATCAGATTCATATAAGCAGGATTATGGCTCTTGTTATTTTGTTACTGGGTATACAGTCTTGATGTTTTGGTCATTTTGTAAGGGCCTATAGTTTCAGTAACCTGATTTTACACATATATGCCCCGTTCTGAACTTAAGTATTTTATAAAGAGGCCCAGTAATTGGGTATATGTCTTTGCTTATGTTCAGTTATCATTTGCTTACCAGGTTCTGTAATATATATATTTTCTGTTTTTGGCCATACATTTACTCTGAAACAGAATAAAGGGCTGTAGTTTGTGACACATTTCAAACGTCGGGTGACACTTGGCCGATGGCCTTTTATTCAGCCATTGCCGAAATACCTCTGATAAACCGTATTAAGGTGAAGGAATTTGCAAGCAACTCTGCTATTTTTTTTGCCTCTCTTCTTGTTAGTAGGGGGGTGGATCAACTCTTAAAGAAAAGAATTTGCTCCTGTAGGAGCAAATTCTTTCCTTTAAGAATAGACTTCGTTTCAAAGCACTACTTTATCCAGAGAAGCAAACAGGAATTCATTTGAAATAATACAAACATTTTTGTCGGAAAATAGGCGGGGGTGTTTATTAGGATTAATACGGTAAGTTCATCATTGCATTGTTGATGTTTTAGGCTCTGGGAGCAGGGTTGATAGAGAACTATGACAATCAGCTGACAGAAGCCCCAGAGGAGGAAGGCGACTTCGATGTTCTCAATGATGAGACATTTGGTGACTTCGGTGGTGGTGAGTATGCTAGATATTGGGACATGCTATGGTGTAGGGAGGAAATATTTGTCCTCTTCTCCCAGGTGGGGTAAGGGGTAGGGTGAATACATCAGTTTCTGTCAGTTAACAGCCTTCTCAATCTTGGAGCACTGTAAACAAGAAAAATCTTTTTAAAAAAGATAATCAGCGCAGATTAAATGGAAGTATGTTCTGTGATATGTCTCTAGGTGAAGAGTTGACAATGACTCAAGTGAGCTATGTCGGTTGGCACCTGCAACAGTAATTTTGACACTGGGTAGCGACAATGACCTGTCTGAAGATTGAGCTGTCCAATATAGAATTCCAAAATGGACCCTGGTCAATCTTGAAATTGGCCTGATTCCAAAACAGTTACCAACATCATGCAATGTTTGTTTGTGTGTATTAAACCAAAAGTAGAAATCAAAAGTAGATCTACAACAAAACAAAGTAAGTTTTGAATATCTGCGTCAGTTTTCGATGAAATTTCTATTGTAAAAATTTTTGAATTAACATCTGACAGAGTGCTAGTATTCACGCAGTGTACGACGGGAAAAAAGATTAAATATTCAATGACCTTTGACATTTTTGACCAAATTTTGACATACACATTATTTGACCAGTGAAATCTAGTGAAACTTGGAACAATACTGAAATTATATGTGGCTGTACCGCAAATTTTTAAAAAAAAATGGACAACTAACAAAGTTACCATAGTTGACCTAAAAATGGAACAGTTTATTGTTACAATGAATAGCTATGTCCAAAAGATGCAAGTCGAATAGCAAACAGTGTTGACCATGATCAAACTGCTCCTTCAGGAGCAGTCTGAACTGGATCTGCACTGCTTGCTCAGACCGTTCTGTCTCAGTTATACTAAAGAATTTTTATGGTATGTCATGTTAAAGGATGCACAAAACAAAGTAAAAAAGATTTAAAGTTTTCTAACTGTTGGAATTTTGTTGCTTGAGATTTGACTTATTTAAAAAACACTTCAGCCTTTGTCAAACTTTCTTAAAGTTTTTGGGAGATTCCAAAATTTGTACCCCCGTATTTCACTGTGTACTTCCGGAGTTCACAAAGGGGCTACGAAAACTCTAAACTAAAGTTAATGGATTACTGCCTGAAAGCTTACTGCCGTTGGATATGTCATATAGGGGTGGTACAGTTTGGAGCATGACCAAAGGGTCCAGAGTTCTAATCCAGCCAGGTCTTTTGCATTTTGACCTTGAGGAAGTCGCATGGCCACAGCATATAGAAATGTACCACATTGTGATTTCAAGCAATGTGGCATTGGTGACAAGCAAAGTCTCAGATCAGACTGCACTACAGTACAGTCTGATCAGAGCCTTTCCTTGTCACATCAGCCTTTTGTGGAAAAGGCACAAGCCATAAAGCCAGTGGTGAGGTTTCTAATTACCTTGTGTAAACAAGAAGCATGTTCTGAATATCAGACAGAGCCCTAGATAAGAGGGAGTATGTGGTGATAATTAGGGATAATTTTTGTTAATTCTGCATAAAATCATATGTTGTGACCCCTCATCTGAACCGTCTCGTCGAGATGGTTCAGATGAGGGGTCACAACATATGGTTTCAATGAGAAATAAAAAAAATTATCCCTCAATTATCATCAAATTCCGCTCTTATCTAGAGCTCTGAATTATCACATGACAAAATTGCCACATTGTTTGAAGTCACTTGACACAGCTCAGATCAGTTTGTTGCCTCGACTTGGGGTATCGCTTTTTCAGATTTTCTTGTCTCATTTCAGATGATGTTGAGTTTGACTGGGAAGAACAACATGAGAAGTTTGCTGAAGTTTTTGATGGGAATGGAAACAGAACTAATGACTCCGGCTTCAACACAGCCGAGAAGAGTTATCGCACACAGGAGGTATGATGCTAAGTAGTAAATTTGGGATTTAGATGGGGAGATAATCTTGAAGGGGTTTGCATGGGACTAGTTGGTAACAAGTAGGGGCACGACCTGTCAGGTCTGCATGAAAACATGTGACCCCTCACCTGTTCAGATGAGGGGACATAATACATGTATTTGAGGAAAAAATAAATAAATTACCCCAAAATTATCATTAGATACCCCTTAACCTGGAGCACTGCAAGAACAAACTGGAAAAACATAACTGAGCCGCGACACGAGAAAACCAACAATGTGGTTGTCCGCCCAGTGCAGACTCAGATCAACCTTTGATTCAAACCAGTCTGGGCAGACTCTTAGCTAAGTGCTTAACAGGTAGCTAAGGGTCTAAGCTAGCTCCATGCGGACAGGGAAGACTCTGATCAGACTGGGCGGATGCCCAGGCTGATCTGAGTGTGCGCTGGCCGCACAACCACTTTGTTGGTTTTCTCGTGTCGCGGCTCATATCAAATCTACTGAACACGTTATGGCCCCACATAACAATTGAAGCAGTGAAGTTATTATGATTAGTGGGTTTCAGCATCGTATTATATCATGGGAAAATACAGAGACTTGTCCCCGATAGGGCTTCTACGTGTACACGGATAAACAGTAACGGTTTGTGTATATGTGCTAAACGTTTACAAAATTCACACATTGTAACTGAACCTGAACACAGCTAAACCACCAACAAGTTATGATATCTTAAACAGTTGTCAGTAGTCTATCTTAATGTACTTGACGGCGTTCTCGGAAACGTCAATTAAAATCTTTATTTTCTAACTTGATGTGTACCTTACACAAAGCACGACATGTACACGTTTTGCCAAAAAATTGCTACGTCATAATCGGCAGCTAATTTTATAAGGTACATATCAAAGGCAAGGTTTATGTCTGCCGAAAACATGTGTTGTGCAATAAAAAAAATTAGGACTACCTCGGTACCTGTGTTTCATAGGATAAGCTTACCACGAAGGTGAGATAATTGCAGCTTGTAATGTTAACAGTAATTATCAATTAACAGGATGATTTGTCCGATGTTTTGTAAATCTAATCCATGTAATTATCAAATACGGTGGAATAATTGCTGTCATCGGAAACTGGTCAATAGTAAATACATTTTCTTTTTTAATACCGTCGGTTACTGTACACTTCGAGTTGACGCCCGAAAATGACAGCACATTATTGGATGTCACTGTGGTAGCATAATTATAATAATTATAAGGTATGGGGGGCGTCTAATAGATGTCCGATACTAAGAACAAAATTTCAACGGTAATGGTCATTTAAACGGAATCGTTTTGTTTTCTAGCGCTCGTGTAAACGTTTACAATATTTTGTAAACGTAGAAGCCCTAGTCCCTGACAAAGCTCTGCTATACTGAGTGAGTGAACTTGGGTTTCATGTTCCACCTTGCTCTGTAATAAAGAGTATGTTTATTTGAGCAGGAGTTTATGGAGCACAACATCCGTCAGCTGGTGATTGAGGATGAAGATATACAGGACGATCCTGCCATTGTGAATATACGCAAGGCCAGACAGATTCCCAAGGTAAAGAAACAGATACATGGATGGATGATTAGGGGTTAACTGGTCCTTTAAATAGTATTTCAGTTACTTTGGGCTCAGGGCATGGGTTAAAGTGTATAGAGAGACTGATGGAATGATCTGGAAGTGGGAACAAAATCATACCCTGGGTTGGACGTGAACCCATGATCTCTGGATTATGAGTACATGTACAAAAGACAAGAGCCTCAGATCTGCTGCGTGACATACTTCTCCCAAATGTTAGGACACATCATTTCAAACCTATTCTTCTAACATGAACAAGTCTATCTAGTATCAAGGGGTTTGTTAAAAAACAGTTTGCAAACATTGCAGACCAAAATCATGCTGTTCCTCAGGATCATTTGACTTCCAACAATGTGGTAATTTTGTCATGTGATAATAAGATCATTCTTCTGCTCGACACAGGGTAATCAGAGACCACACTGTTGGCTTTATGGCTTTTGCCACTTCCATAGAAGGCTGGGGCCGTATTCATGAAACGACTTAAGTGGTTCCTATGCTGTTGCTAAGGCTAAATTTCTTTGAAGGAGATTCCCTACAACTATGAAATTTGCTCTGGAGGAACAGTCTTACAAAGACTGTTCCTCCAGACCAAATTTCATATTTGTAGGGAATCTCCTTTATAGATATTTAGCCTTAGCAACCGCATAGCAACGACTTAAGTGGCTTTATGAATACGGCCCCAGATGTGACAAGCAAAGGCTATGATCAGACAACTCTAAAGTGCAATCTAATCAGAGCCTTGGCTTGTAACCAACGCCATGTTGTTGGAAATCACATGTCATGATGCAGCTCATTTGCTGATAACTTGGGATAATTTCTGCTAATCTCCACTAAAACTCTTGGTCAGAACTCCCCTTGACCCCCCTTGTCAAGACAAGAGGTTCTGATGAGAGTCACAACATATTTTTTCATGGAGACATTACAAGAGTTATCCTACAGTTATCATCAAATACTCCTTTTTATCTGAAGCTTGATAACTCTAGGATTTCTACATTAAAGCATACAATGTGACCGTAGTTATGGGTCTCAGCACGTTTCACTGCAGAATAAATTGCAGCAAAAAAAAAATGTGTGAGTACTATCATGAAATCACTGTCATATGTGGGGCTTGGCTCACTATTCTTTATTTTATTTTTCAGAAGCAACAGAGCCTGGATGCCTTGTTTGGTCCTTCATCTCCTCCAAGCTTACTAGATGCAGAGTATCTGGTATGTATACTTAACATCTATAATACTTCCTCAAGTTTATATAAATTTGTAGCCTGGGAAATAAATAAACGTTCATAAAAGAATAAAGTTGTCACCAAAACAAAGAATGCAAAAATGTAAGATACATCTATTTATACCTTATTTGAAAACAAGGGGCCAGTTGTTTAAAACTAACAACGTCGTTAGTTAACGAGAAGTTAAATTTTCAAAACACAGCCATTTTTTGCTGAAAATCTTTTTGGCAAAAATATTAGCATACAAAATTTTGTGTGTGCTAAAAGACTATTTATCCTTGACTGACAACTTTGTCAAGCTAACCATGTTTTGAACAACTGGGCCCAGGACTATTTCACAAAAAAACTGGATACTAAAGACTATAGAGTGTTTTGAAATTTTTTATTTAATTTCAGAAAAATTTGCAAAAGTGAAAATAATGGAAAATAATTCTTGCAAAACTAATTCACAGAAGTAGTATTTTGGAAAATTTGCTAGTTTATGATATATTTTCCCTGTCATTAGATAGTTTTGTGGATTGGCTGCCAGGTCATATTTATTTGGCTACAAGACATTGTTTAACCCTCCAAAAGAAACCCAGAAAAATTAAGATCTGTCTTTCAAGATGGATCTAGAGTTTTGGGATAGTTATGGGAAGTAAACAAAATCGGAGCTCTAGATAAGACGGCGTATTTGATGATAATTAAGGATAATTTTTCTTATTTCTCATCGAAACGATATGTTGTGACCCCTCATCTGAACCGTCTCGTCGAGACGGTTCAGATGAGGGGTCACAACATATGTTTTTATTCAGAATTAACAAAAATTATCCCTAATTATCACCAAATACGCCCTCTTATCTAGAGCTCTGAAAATCATACAGAAAAATTGATTAATAAGACTGCTTTACATATTTTGGATCATTTAGGAGGGGGGAAATGCGTGCTGTTACAGCCAAATCAATATGGCAGAGCCAACAAAGTGGCATGTGCACCATGCAAAGACTCAAATCAGCCGGGGCTTCTGCCCGGTCTGGTCAGAGTCTTGGCTGTGGGCTTAAATGGTAGTTAAGGGTCTAAGCCAGCTTCATGCGAACAGCAAAGACTGATCAGACAGGCAGATGCCAAGGCTGATCTGAGTCTTCGCTGGGCGCTCATGCCACTTTGTTGGTTTTGTCGTGTTGCGGTCAATATTGCAATGTTCCGTTTTGCAGGTATCACCAACAAGCAAGAACATATGGGGTTCACCTATTGTTGATTCTCCACGGGCACCACGACAAGAGTGTAATATACAGACACTGTTTGATTTCGCCAAATCAGCATCCAGAGTGAGTAATATATTGATCCTAAATCTTCATTTTGTTCTGCCATTTTCCGTGGCCAGTGACTTGCAGAAGCGAGATATGGGTGTTTTGAAAGTTGCCATCACTGCAAAGTTTGTGTATATTTTTAGCATTATGCTATGCTATGTGACAGTGTGCAGACAGGAGAGCCACAGCCTTCCACAAAAATTCTTTTTTGAGGGGGAGTCAACTTTAAGGGGCTTAGGATATATAAGATAGGCTTTCTCATAAGAAGAGCTCCTTCTTCCCCCTGCACCCACCTCTTTCCCAACCCCACCCACCCCCACACTCACTAAAGGGGTCATCTTTTTAAAAGAAAGAATTTGCTCCCCATAGGAGCAATTTTTGTAAATTGGCCTCCACTGAAAAGGGAAGAAAATGGTAGAGTTGCTTCCTGTGAAAGTGTTCCCATTCACCTTAATATTAGGACACAGGAAGCTGAGTAAACAGAGTATATCCAGATAAGAACAGAGCACTAGATAAGAGGGGTATTTGATGATAATTGAAGGATAATTTTCTTTATTTCTCATTGTAACCATATGTTGTGACCCCTCATCTGAACCGTCTCGTCGAGACGGTTCAGATGAGGGGTCGCAACGTATGTTTTTATTCAGAATTAACAAAAATTATCCCTAATTATCACCAAATACTCCCTCTTATCTAGAGCTCTGAAGAAGAAAGTACATTGGCCCTCTCTTATGTCTTGGTTTTCATGAACCTAAACTTTTAAAAGATATCTTGATTCTGATAATTCTTCAATGTTTTAAGTTATTTGTACAAAATAATGTATGTTTTGGTCCCAGTTAGTACTGCCCCATTACATACAGTGCCAACGAAGGCCACAATGTCTGTCTGTGGAGAAGTTAACAAAAAGATAGATGCAACTCTCCTACTTGCAGTGGTGCTAGATGCATATGAATTTTCTTACCTGACCTATATTACTTTACCTGACCTCTATTACTGGGGCAGTATTCATAAAACGACTTAAGTGGTTGCTATGCTGTTGCTAAGGCTTAATTTCTTTGAAGGAGATTCCCTACAACTATGAAATTTGGTCTGGAGGAACAGTCTTTGTAAGACTGTTCCTCCAGACCAAATTTCATAGTTGTAGTTGAAACGAGACGGTTCTAATGACGGGTCACAAAATACGTTTTTGTGGAGAAATTTGGCTAATTATCCCCAAATTATCTCTGTTACCCCATCTTATCTGGAGCACTGATAAGCACTCAGCTTTCATTCTAATCCCAAGATTATATTGTATGTAATGTATGTATGTAAAAATTTAAAAACAAATAAAATATGTTTAAACCAAGAAGTGACCCAGCAAAGACTCAGATCAGCCTGGGCATCCACCCAATCTGATCAGTCTTTTTGCAATCGGCATGGAGGTAGTTTAGACCCTAAGGTACCCTTTAAGTGCACAACACAGACTCTTATCAGACTGGGCTGACGCTCAGGCTGATATGAGTTTTTGCTGGGTGCACATGCCACTTTGTTGGTTTTGTCTTGTCACAACTCATTTAAGCTGCAACTGTCGACAATCTGTCATTCATGATGTACTGGGTCTACCAGTTATTCTAGTCCTGTTTGTATTACCTCTCTACAGGAACCTCATGGATATATTTTCAGGCATCTCCTGTACCCACTATCCATGGCCCCCACTCTAAGGCAGCTCCCATGGTTTTACCGATGGCTCAGACATTGGAAGAAATTGAAGGCTCTATGATCCCTAGACCCAAAGTTCTCACAGCTGAAGAGCTAGAGAGGCAGCTAAGAGGAGAGACAGCTCAGGCAAGAAGAGAGATACCTCCAGCTGGTGCACCTCCATTAATATCAAATGGTCATCCACCTCCAGGGAACTTTTCTGTACCTCCACCAAACATGAATGCAACTCCACCAAGACCTATGGTAAAGACTTTGTATAGGAGGGAATATTTATGGATAATTTGTGGATAATGAGGGCTTTTTCAGTCAAATATTAATGGAAACATGTTTAACTCGTTATCTGAATCACGTCAGCACCTTAGTGAGGTGGTTCACATAAGTCACATCATATGAGAAATAGCATGTGCAGAAATACTTTGTAAACATTTACACTCACAGACATAACTTATATGGTATACTGTATTTTCAAACAGCTCAATCATTTCTGTAGTAAATTGCCAGTCCTTGCATAACAAATCTTGGTAGCAATTCTTGTTTTGTTTTTTTCCATGATGTCCTTCATAATTCTGATCATTGGGGATGTATTGATGTTAGTTTTGTTCTTAGCCACAGGAGGGATCTTTAGTCATTCCAACTTTATCTGTTTGCCCTCTTGTAACAGCCTCCACGAGTACCTACAGTGAGTTCGGGGATGTTGCCAGGGATGGTAAATGGTCGTATATCACCTCTCCAGAGTAGTCTTGGTACACCAATACCTCCTGGCAGTACTCCGCCATACAGAAATATGGGGACGCCTCTCAACAGACAATCACCAGGTAGGGACTATTCCAGCGAAATTTCTATGGGGGATGGTGAAAGCACTTTTTAGGAATACCTGTATGGCAGTAAACCATCAAACAGAAATATGGAGATGCCACTGAACAGACAGTATCTAGGTTTCTTTGACTTTTGTTGTAGATTTTGATAAGCATTTAATGAGCGGCAGACTTCTTTCATGCCTTTTGAAAATGGGGTGCAGTTTAATTAACCAATAGAAAAGGGGACATGTTTCTTAAAGGTAGGTTCCTGGAGTTTGTTATGCAGCATATAATTTTGATTATTTTTTTCTCAATTGTCTGAAAGCATTTATAACAAGGAAATTAACAAGATTCACTGAAAAGTGTAAAGCATAAAGTATGAGATAAGTCGTTTTGCTAGGGATTCCCTAACTCTGCTTCGCACACTAGTTAGGGCTATTTTTAGTTCAAGCTAAAAATAGATAATGCGGCTGCCGTCATGCTGCAGTGCATCTTGGGATAGTATTAACCCATTCCCCATGCTGGGACCTCTAGAAGAGCTCACGACAAGGGAATAAACTGACCTTTGGAAAATGAAATCAGAAATCACGCCCTTGTAGATATATGACAAAATTATTTTTAGAACTGGAATTCCAAAACATTGTGAAAGTAAAGAAACAAATCTGACAAAAACGACAATTTTCAACAAAATCCAATAGTTTTCCCATTAGCAACAGACTCTAAATAATAAGATTATTCAATACTATGCAGAAAAAGACAAAATTATTTTTTGAACAAAATTGGTATTGTTTGTCCAGGAACCTACCTTTAAGGAAATGATGAAAAACCTTACGTTTGAAGTTCAGGGCATAAAATCAAGTTTTAGTCAAATTGCCTGATCAGGGTATACTCTGCCATTCTGCTAGCAATGATTCGAAACAGTATGCTGATCTATAGCTCATTGATTTAGTATGCATGTAAGTGTGAACTTTAATACTAAGTTGTTGTTAGGGAGCAGGTGTGCTTATTATGGAGAGTGGGTGTGGTGGGGGTTTGTTGGAAGAAATACGTACTTGGCTAAAGTTGTAGACAGCCATGCATGTACAGTCAACTCTTGATATTTGAAACACTATATATCAAAATACTACTTCAAAGAATATAGTTTGGAGTATTTTCCAATATTTATTTACATTTTAACTCCTGTTATCACAAATTACTCATATCTCAAAGTAAGTTTTCTAGGACCAAAAAATTTATTTGAAATATCAATAGTTTGAGGTGAACTATGACTTTGAGATATCAAGTTGAGTGTAGTAGTATTAAAGCAATTTTTAGCTCGCCTGTACGAAAGTACAGGGAGCTATTGTTGTCACTCTGGCGTTGGCGTGGGCGTTGGCGTTGGCGTCACACTTTAAAGTTTTACGTCAAAGTTTTTTTATGTGATGGGCGAGGCACTGCAGGCGAGCTATCCCGTGTGGGGACAGGTCTTGTTTTTTCAGCAACTAAAAGATGAATAATCAAATGATATAAGCTGCATTGTGCATGTGCAGTGTGATCAGGGCTTATGCTTCCCTCATTTTTGTTGCACCTGCTTTATGTAGGTGCAGTATAGGAGTTTGGTTTATGGTAATTGTGTTCTTCCATCTGTACTTGCATCTGTCTGTGTGGTTATGATGAATGCTGCAGATCTGTGTCAGAGTATGATTGTGTATGATATAATTTGCATGGCATAGAATTTAAACTTTTAACTGACATAAGCTGTCACCGACACTTTTATTATTCCTAGTGCTGGGTTTGGTGTCAGAATTGCTTGCTCGCAGGTCTCCCACACCACCACCCGTAACTCCTACACAGTCACCATTTCCGTTCATACCGGCTAGATTTGTCTCCCCTTATGCTCAGGGAAATCAGCAACAGTTTATAGGTAAACTAAAAGCAGTGTTAGAAATTATTTTCCGCTTGTTTCCGAGTTACCTGAGGCTTCAGATAAAGAATTCTAATGGCTTTAATGATTGTACTTAGCTTTTCATCAAAACTTGTGTTGTGTCTGTATTTAGGACTGCCTATCTGAGGCATTTCTAATGATAGGTCACAGCACAATACATACTTGTTGATCTAGGGCTCGAAATAAAATTATTGTTAACACCAGTTTCAGAAACACTTTTTTGTCATGAAAATTTCTTGTCTGTTACACGAACTCTTGTACACTAGTGTATGTAGCAAAAGTATTACCGTATACGCTGTAATTTCGTGGGGTTCCATTTTTCGCGGTATTTTGAGGTCACTTCGAAACCGCGAATATTAAAAATCGCGAAATAATTTCCCGTTTCTGACAAAGTATCTTCAATAGACACTGTGTCCATATATTTTTTTATCCCCCGACCGAAAGGTTCGGGGGATATAGCGATGAGCCTGGCGTCCGTCCGTCCGTCCGTAAACACTTTCTTGTCCGCTCTATATCTTGAATACCCTTTGGAATATTTTCATGATACTTCACAGTTATGTAGAACAGGTCATGGCGATGTGTCGCGTACAAGAATGGTAACTCTTGCTATTGTACTTTTTGAATTGTCTCCCCTTTGGTGATTTTCGTCCGTCCGTCCGTCCGTCTGTCCGTCCGTCCGTAAACACTTTCTTGTCCGCTCTATATCTTGAATACCCTTTGGAATATTTTCATGATACTTCACAGTTATGTAGAACAGGTCATGGCGATGTGTCGCGTACAAGAATGGTAACTCTTGCTATTGTACTTTTTGAATTGTCTCCCCTTTGGTGATTTTTTGGCAGATTCGTGTCCGCTCTGTAACTTGAATACCCTTTGGAATATTTTCATGATACTTCACAGAAATGTAGAACAGGTCATGACGATGTGTCGCGAACAAGAATGACAACTGTTGCTTTCTTACTTTTTGAGTTATTTCCCCTTGATAGTTTTAGGTGTGATTTTTTGACACATTCGTGTCCGCTCTATAACTTGAATACCCTTTGGAATATTCTCATGATACTTCACAGTTATGTAGAACAGGTCATGAGGGTGTGTCGCGAACAAGAATGATAACTCTTGCTTTCTTACTTTTTGGGTTATTTCCCCTTGATCATTTTAGGTATGATTTTGTGTCCGCTCTATAACTTGAATACCTTTTGGAATATTTTCATGATACTTCACAGATATGTAGAACAGGTCATGATGATGTGTCGTGAACAAGTATGACAACTCCTGCTTTCTTACTTTTTGAGTTATTTCCCTTTGATGATTTTAGGTGTCCGCTCCATAACTCGAATACCTTTTGAAATAATTTCATGATACTTCACAGATATGTAGAACAGGTCATGACAATTTGTCTCATACATGAATGATAACTCTTGCTTTTATACTTTGTGAGTTATTTCCCTTTGGTAGTTTGAGCTGCTGTTTGTATAACCCTGGCCAGCTCCAGAATTTGAATAACCTTGTACCTTTTAGAACATTGATGACCATGCAGTGATATCTTATCAGTGTTGCTAACTCTCTCTGACCCCTCCACATTCCCATGCCCCGTTCCGCATACCCCCCCCCCCCCAAAAAAAAAATATAAATATTTTTCCAGATTTGGATTCTTTGTCCAAATTCACTTATTAGAGAGCTCAAAATTAGGTTTGTAGGACTTGTACTTTAGAAGTTATTCACACATTTTGAAAGTTGAATGTATCGTATGCTATATATTTGCGTATATGGTGGCTGTTTGAGATATTACCTCTTTTTAGCAGTCAAGCATACTGTTTTAGTCTGAGTGTTATATAAGCATGCATCTGTTAACAGTTAATGTCAAACAGAAGCATAAAAAAAGACAATATATTACTAATATGTGTTTTGAAGTGCACCCTTTTTACCAAGGCCCATGGGGGTCTTCGGTCGGGGGATTTGCCATCTCTTCTGATGGCTATTTTTCCGTTTGCTTCAGTAGTTGCTGGTAATTTTCACTTGAGCCAGTTCTTTCATTTACCTGCGGCGGCCCTGCCGCAGGTTAATGAAAGAACTGACTCAAGTGAAAAAGAAATAATTTTGCTTCTTGAGCATGAAGCTAAGCGCGAAAATTAAAAATCACGAAAATTAATATTTATGTTTTTGTCCCTTAACCGCGAAAATTTGAACCCGCGAAAATTACCGCATATACGGTATACCATTACTCAGATTTTGATAGCAGTAAGGATAACATGTAAAATTTATAAGCATTTTGCTAGGCCATTATATTTCTACAACCTATGTAACTAATACCTTTCACCATATTGTGCAAGCAAGGAAACTATTTATCATCTTTTTAATTTCAAGTGCATTGGAAGAATCACTCAGATGCATGCACTAGATTTATTGAAATTTAGTTTCATAATTTAGCATAAAAGTATATTACTAGCTGCTGTTAATTTCAAACACTGTGAAAAAGTTTATTGTATTGCTGCATGCTTGTTTATTTATTTGCTGCATGCTTGCATGTGTCTGTTTCCTCAATACTGTTCAGTTTCCCTTTTGTCACAGAGATGATGCTTTATCTGACATCTTAAAATTTACTTTGTACACATATTCTGTGAACAGAACTACACTAACAAGAGCAGAAAGAAATGCACTTTAATAGTCATTGTAAATGCCTGGTCAAACTGTTGTGCTGAACACTTACTGCTTAACATAACATGCAGATAGCAAAACCAGCTGCACAGTGTGATCACCAGTATTCATATTCAGTTTCTTGGCATTCATGAGCAAAATAAGACAAACAATCTAGAGATGATTTATAAAACTAAACCCAGATGACTGTGAAATTCATCAGTATTTTGACATTCATGTATTACAGAGCTGTAGATAAGAGGGAGTATTTGGTGATAATTAGGGATAATTTTTGTTAATTCTGCATAAAAACATATGTTGTGACCACTCATCTGAACCGTCTCGTCGAGACGGTTCAGATGAGGGGTCACAACATATGGTTTCGCTGAGAAATAAAAAAAATTATCCTTAATTATCATCAAATACTCCCTCTTATCTAGAGCTCTGATGTAAATTGTGTAGAGCCAGGTTAAATGAAACCCTGTTAGACTAGGGTCTGCAGTGCTTGCCTTTTAGCTAATAGTAACCAGTTTCATACAGCATAGAATAATGCAGGTGGACTTGTCTAAATTCAAAGTGGCAACAGTCCATTAGAAACATTAATGAGAATTTGGTTCCCAAGGTTCTCACTAGACTATGAAAACAGGAGTCCCAGAGCCACTTTTTGCATTTTGGAGAAAAAAACTAGGAATTCCACAAGTTAAGGTTGATGAAATTCTCTGAGAACATGAGTCCAAAGCAAAAACTGGGAGTCAGGGACGTCAAATTTTGTTCCCAGTCTATAAAATTATTCCACTGAGTCATCAGAAAGAAAAAAAAAGCACACACACTCACTCACACATAGAAAAAACTTTAACTAATCAGTTACCTGTTTCTGCTTCTCTGTTTATTGTTTCATTCTCTGCTTTGATAATATTATTTTATGATTTATGATACTAACAAAGTTATACTGGCAAGATGAAAAACTCACTTTGCTAAGAGGCACAGAAGAAAAATTCCCTTGATAAGAGTCAGTACTGGAAGATAATTCTAAGGTAATTTTTGTTCTTCTTTTAAAAATATACTTTGTGACCCCTCATTAGAACCATCTTGGTGAGATGATTCTAATGAGGGGTCACAAAATGTGTGTATATGGAGAAAGAAGAAAAATATCCCAGAATTCTCATTAAAAGCTCTGAACCTATGCAACTGTGGTGCAGCTTATTTTTATCAGTACATGTAGATGTTAACTTTAAATATTTGAGTCACTGCTCAGTTGTTTCAGACCTTAGATAAAGACAAAATAAAGATAACTGGGAAAAAACTGTTAGTTTACCAAAAACAACAACAACAAAAAGCTTATTCCCCTCATTGCTCAGTGTATGATTAAATGCCGACTGAAGAGATTGGTAGATGAATGGCCTCTTAAAGGGTATTTCAGTAAGAAAGGGTGATTTTGAAATTAAAATCAGAGTTCCTTTGAGAGCGGAGAACACATTCAGAAGAAGGAACATGGGCCAGACTATGTAGTAAGGCTAATGAAGCCTCCTCAATGACCCTGACGATATCTGGTGACAAAACCAGAGAAAAGCATACTATAATTTCTTAATTTTTATTGGGCAGTTGATTCAAAGACTGATTCGTATCAAAATGGGGTTCAAATAATGTAAAAGATGATGATCTAGAATAAGAGTCTAAACCAATCTAAAGTTTCAGATGTCTCAGAATATATCATCTGATCTCAAAGGAGGAAAATAAAATTTAATCTGCACTTTGTGAAATGGGATCTCATTTACGCTTGAAAAGATTTCTGCTTTCAGCAGGAATAAAACCCAGACCACCAGTTTAGGAGACCAGCACATAATCCACTGAGCTCTCGGGGCTCCTGAGACTGAAGAAAAATAGTTTTGTAAACGTTGAAAACAGTGCTTGTCCAGAGGTCTGGGCTTACAAGAAATGCCATACAGACTCTCAGTATTTGAGCCGGGACACGACAAAACCAGCAATGTGGTTGTGTGCCCAGCGCAGACTCAGATCAGCCTGGGCATTCGCCCAGTCTGATCAGAGTCTTCGCTGTCCGCATGGAGGTAGCTTAGATCCTAGCTATGCTTTGAGCACTTAACAAAGAGTCCGATCAAACTGGGCGGATCTCCAGGCTGATCTGAGTGTGTACTGGGCGCACAACCACATTGTTGGTTTTCTCGTGTCGTGGCTCATTTATCTGATTTTGTGACAAACTCAGACAGGCAAGACACAGTGTTCAGTGGATGTCAGCTAATTCTATGTGAAACCATAAATTATGAAATCTCATTAGGTCTGCCTGGGTCAGATAGGTTTATGTGTGATATGAGGGAGAGAAAAAGAAACCCAAAATTACATTTTTTTCCCCCACCATTATCTGTATAGCCCAGCCCAGAGTTGTGTTTGATTTGATTTCAAAGTAAGTCATTTCAGAGTTTCTTCCAGGTGCTAGACCAGAATATGAAGATGTTAATTAGATTGTTTTATAAGTTTTAAAAGTTTTGACTTTGATGTCTAGCCACTGAAAACTGGCACCTATACAGGGCTTTCTTTGGATGCACTTTTCATGTGTGTACATGTATTGTTATGTATGACTGAACAAACTGTCATTTATAGTGGTCTTGAGGACGTTAGTCCATGTAGTAACCTGATCCCATTTATTCAAAACTAAAGATGTTGTTAGTTTACGAGACGTTATAATTTCAAATGTATTGTATGCAAAAACACTGCCATTTTTTGCTGAAAATATATGAGGAGCTTTTGCTGTGCAAAAGCTCCTCACATTTTGTTAGCAAAAGTTTTTTGGATACTTGATTTTGTGTGTACTAGACAACTGAATCCTTGTCTGCTTTGAACAACCAGACCCAGGTCTGCATTTAAGACTAATCAAATCCTCTGGAACAGCAGATAAGGGGAGTGCTTTATGATAATTTTGGGACTACTCAAGACTATTCTCCAGACTATTCTTCATGGAAACAAATGCTTTTGGAACTTATTAGAATCACCTCAGCCAGGCAATTTCAGCTTTTATCCTTAACATATTCTTTTATGGAAAAAACTTGTTACGAAAAAAAACAACTTGTTTCTAATTTATGCGTCTCGCTCCTCCCTATTTAAAATGTAAGTTTTTCCTTACATTTGTGACTGTTTTATCATGTACCACTGTCTAAATCATTTAGTAAAGCTTTGTCAGTACAAAATTCTGTAAGCTGGTCTGTGAATTTGAATGTTGTTGAACATGAAATCCCTGGTTATATGGACAGAACACATTGTAGATTTAGTCAAAATTCACTGGCAGGAAGGAAAACAGTCTGAATTCAGATTAGACGGGTTCTTCTAGATAGCAAATCAACTTGTTTGAATGTCATAATGATTTAAATACATCCCAGTATAAGCATCATTACAGCAGTATGTGTATGTGCAACTAAATGATGTTTACCTTTGTTATTTCAGCCACTCCTGGTCGTGGTCTATCACAGCCAATCGGAATACCTCGTGGTGCTATGAGAGGCCCTGCCCCTGGTACTCCAGGCAGCCCCTTTGACAGTCCACAGGCTCTGTTTGGTAGTCCTCAGGGGTCATACAACAGTCCTCATAATAATAGGTGAGAAACTTATGATAGTACTACTTTATCAGGGCTCTGGATAGATAGATAATACTACCTTATCAGGGCTCTGGATATATAGATGGATGACTCAGTTTTATGACCCTTTTGACAGCATTTCAGTAATATTGAGCAGATTGAAGGTTGATAATTAAAGACTTTGTGCAGTTCAATTCTGCCTCCAGTGGGACTAGACCCTGGATTGCTAGCTTAGCAGGCCAGCCCTTAATCCAGAGGCAAAAGAAAGTAAACTTTATAGTCTGTCAGCCATGACTGTAGTGCATTGTAAGACACAACTGGCTTCGAGCAACTAGTCTGTAACATCCAACTGACATGATTACTCAGTGCCACTGAGAGCTTTGCCATCAAGAAATATTTACACTTGCCACTGACTTTCCATAGGTAAACCCTTTAGAGCATCTAGCTTCATACACAGATGAAGGACAATTGATCATGTGACGTTGTCGTCAAGCGACGTCGTATGTAAACAAACGTCTTGATTGGTTCTTGCAACGTTCGATTGACGCCACGTCAGGGCGACGGCTGTTTAACATTATGGCCGAACACGTCGTTACCAACTTTTCTTCGACCCATATTTTGCCTATTCTACACCAAATTACCGGTACCACTAAAAACAGCACAGAGAGGTTCACAAAGAAAGTGTAAATATAAGAACAAAAATTTGATTTTTAGCTCACCTGGCCCGAAGGGCCATAGTGAGATATTGTCATACCAATGCGTTGTGCGTCCGTGCGTCGTCCGTCAACACCTAAAAACAAATATTCAAACATCTTCTTCTGTAAAACTACTGGTCCCATGGTTCTCAAATTTCACATGGAGCATGACCTGACATCAGGGTCTCAGAATTGTAAAATTGGGTCAGGTTGAAAATCCAAGATGGCCGCCATTACTAAAAATAGCACAAACAACAAAATAAACTTCTTCTCCAGAACCACTGGGTATATTTGTCTGAATTTTGGCATGGAACATCAGTGAAACTTTGGTATTCAAAATTGTAAAAATGAAAAAAATCTGTAGCGGAGTTTTGTCACAGTGACCTACTTTCTGTTTACGTGTGTAATTTTGCTCAAACTCCAATGTCAAAAAATGACCTATTTAAACAACTTCAAACAACTTCTTGTCTAAAACCACTGAGCCCATGGATCTCAAATTTCACATGGAGCATGACCAGACTGCAGGGTTTCAAAATTGTAAAATTGGGTCAGGTCAAGAATCCAAGATGGCTGCCGTTACTAAAAATAGCAAAAACATTAAAATCAACTTCTTCTCCAGAACCATTTGGTATATTTGGTTGAAAGTTTGCATGGAACATAAGTGGGACCTTGGTATTAAAAATTGTAAAAATAAAAAAAATCTATAGCGGAATTAGGTCACAGTGACCTACTTAGCGTTAACAAGGCCGATTTTGCTCAAATGTCAATATCTAAAGAAAATGCAGCCAATTCTGACCAGATTTGGTCAGAATCTGTTCTTAAATGGAATTATTTCAATTTTGTGCCAGTTGACTATCCAAGATGGCCACCATGGGGGCCGTTACTAAAAATAGCACAAACATAAAAATGACAATTACTCAAGAACCCTTGAATGGAATTGGACCAATTTTGTGTCAGAATGTTCCTTGCATGAAGCCGTTTCGATTAATTGCAATTTGGCATCCCAAGATGGCCGCCATCTGGTGTTACTAAAAATAGCACAAACATAAAAATGACAATTACTCAAGAACCCTTGAATGGAATTGGACCAATTTTATGTCAGAATGTTCCTTGCATGAAGTCGTTTTGATAAATTGCAATTTGGCATTCCAAGATGGCCGCCATCTGCCGTTACTAAAAATAGCACAAAACATGAAAATGACAATATCTCAGTAACCGCTGAATGGATTTTGACGAAATTTGTGTCAAAATGATTCTTGCATTGAGATGTTTCAAAAATATCTAACTGTAGACCATTCATATTGGCCTCTGTTACTAAAAATAGAAAAATGTAAAAATTAGAAAATCTCAATGGAGTTGGATTAATTTTGTGTCAGAATGGTCCTTTCATTAAGCTTTTTCGATTTTTTTGCATTTTGGCATTCCAAGATGGCCGTCATTTGCCGTTACTAAAAATAGCACAAAACATGAAAATGACAATATCTCAGTAACCGCTGAATGGATTTTGACGAAATTTGTGTCAAAATGATTCTTGCATTGAGATGTTTCAAAAATATCTAACTGTAAGACCAGTCATATTGGCCTCTGTTACTAAAAATAGAAAAAGGTGAAAATCAGAAAATCTCCATGGAATTGGACCAAATTTGTGTCAAAATGGTCCTTGCATGAAGGCTTTTCGATTTTTTGCATTTTAGCAATCCAAGATGGCCGCCATCTGCCGTTACTAAAAATAGCACAAAACATGAAACTGGCAATATCTCAGTAACCCCTGAATGGATTTTGATGAAATTTGTGGCAAAATGATTCTTGCATTGAGGTGTTTCAAAAGTAAATATATAAAGACCAGGCAAGTTGGCCTCTGTTACTAAAAGTAGCAAAATGTGAAAATGAAAAATTCTCAGTGGAATTGGACCAATTTTGTATCAGAATGGTTCCATTGCACAATAGCCAGGTGAGCGATATCAGGCCCATTTGGGCCTCTTGTTCAGCGTTCATCGTGTGAAGAAGCTAGTGATCGTCGCTAAAATTCTACAAGAAGCACTTCACGCTTCATGGAATTTTAGCTCCGCCCACTGGCTTCATCACACGATGAACGCTGAAAAATCAAATTTTAATTCTTAAATAAAGAGAGAAGCTTGATGATTTGCTTAGAAAAGAACAAGTGAGAGTTCAAATACTCATTAGCATCTAAATCTTTTCATCAGATATGGTATGTGTGGGAAAAACTACAAAACTGACATGTTCACTATGTGTCACAAGGCAAGCACTTTAGTCAATAATTTGACTATACTACAGTTCTGTTTGTTGAGTAAGAACATCTGTGCTAAATTTCAGATCAGTGCAGTGCATGGTGGGTAATATGAGCCGCGACACGACAAAACCAACAAAGTGATTGTGCGCCCAGCGCAGACTCAGGTCAGCCTGGGCATCCGCCCAGTCTGATCAGAGTCTTAGCTGTCCGCATGGAGGTAGCTTAGACCCTTAGCTACTGTTTAAGCGCTTAGCGAAGAGTCTGATCAGACTGGGCGGATGCCGAGGCTGATCTGAGTCTGCGCTGGGAGCACAACCACTTTGTTGCTTTTCTAGTGTGGTGGCTCATATGCTGTGACTGTCAAGCTTCCATTTGGCATACTCCATCGTCTTCTGACTAACTTGTATTAATATTTCAGAATGCCCCCACCAGGTGCTTTCAGTGACCCAGGCTTTCATAGAAACGCTCAGCATGAGAGAAATAACAGATATCAGTAAGTGTTCATTAAAAAAAAAAAATTCTTTCCCAGTAGGCAGCAAACATCAAAATGAATTTCATATCAATGTTGATGAAGTCTACAGCAAGCATTCGAGGTAGAATGGCCAAGATTTCTCTCTAAAATATGCCTTGTTAAATCACTTACTTTCAGGAAAAACTCATTTTGAGCCATGACGCAAGAAGACCAACAAAGTGGCTTGTGGGCTCAGCAAAGACTCAGATCAGCCTGGGCGTCAGCCCAGTCTGATCAGACCATTTCCTAAGCACTTATAGGGTAGCTAAGGGTCTAAGCTACCTCCATTTGGACAAGGAAGACTCTGATCAGACTGGGCGGATGCCCAGGCTGATCTGAGTGTGCGCTGGGCTCCCAATTACTTTGTTGGTTTTCTCATGATGCGGCTCATTTCATATAAATCAAAAGCAAAATTTAACAAATGAGACTCTTCATTGATTCAAAAATAAAACATAGACTGAATCTTTTGTTCCCTTCTTTTCAGATCTCCACAACAACGAGGTGGTTTTCATAGCAACAGAGACAGAAATAATTCAAACAATTCCAGAAATGAATACAACAGAGAGCATAGGTAGGTTTTAGAGGGAGGAGCCAGCTCCTGTCTATCTGTTATATATGAACCGTGTCATGTGACTTCCAACAATGTGGCAATGTTGTCATGTGATATTTAGATCATCCTTCTCATTTACACAGGGTAACGAGAGCCCTGGCCGTTGGCTCTGTGGCTTGAGTAACTTTCATAAATGGCTGATGTGACAAACGAAGGCTCTGATGAGACTGCACTTCAGTGCAGTCTGATCTGAGCCTTTGCTTGTCACCAATGCCACAGTGTTGGAAATCTCATTAGGTGGCTCATAAAATTATGTGTTTCTGCCATTCTGATAGTGGTTACTTTCAGAAGTTGTGCAGTTTGCATTTTTCTCTGTCTTTGAACTTATATTTCACAAAAAATAAAACTTGAATAAAAAATTCCCTTCGCAGTTTGCATTAATGCATCTACATACTTGGTCATTTAGTGTTCTAGATACAGCAGTATGCAGAAGGTTCATGAAGAAAGAACTTTGATTAAAAAAAAGATCTGAGGTGTAAGTCTTTTACTAGTTTTAACCATAAGTATTCAGATATTTGAAAGGTGTGTGAAGTTAATTCCTCAGATTGAGTAATAGATAATATAAAAATTTCTGGTTCAGCTCTTTTAACAGCGTGAAATTTTAAGTGTTATGACTCAGAGCTCCTACTATTCCAGATATCATCGACCCCCCTTCAATATACGTCGGGAGGAGCGTGAAGGTGTACATCCTTCCCAGAGACGGCCGAGTAAGAGTGAGGATGATTTTGAGGGAATAATGACACAGAAAGAGAAGGACTGGATAGTGAAAATACAGCTACTACAGCTACAGACTGATAACCCATACCTCCACGACTACTACTACACGGTAAGACAACTGTAAACAGTGCTCCAGATAAGAAGGGGTAACAGAGATAATTTACGGATAATTATCTTTATTTCTCCACAAAAACATATTTTGTAGCCCATCATTAGAACCGGCTCATCGAGACGGTTCTAATGAGAGGTCACAACATATGTTTCCGTTGAGAAATAAGAAAAATTATCTTTGAATTATCCTCAATACCCCTTCTTCTCTGGAGCTCTGTACAGTAAAATTTCAGCATCTTCGCAGTTCTGGAAATGGCCGATGGCAAGTGGCCTGATGTGCTTTACTTTTGTCTGGAGCCACCAGAAATCTCTAAAATGGGAAATTGAGTCAGCCAAATTCATCCTTTTTGCTACAGAAAATGCATCTGTAGCTAGTGGCCAATACACAGTTCCGAGCCACGCCCAGAAAGTCACTCAAAATTACATGATAGCATATACCTGGCCAATGCAACGATAACTTAGCACGTGACATAGTCTCACAAACAAACCGCACGTGGTCAATATCAAACATAAGTCCGTGATTTTGCTTTACAGTTAATGGAGGGATGTATACCTGTTTAAAGAAAAAAAACTAACACCACTTTTAATAAACTTGGCCTGCTCTGCAGGAACAGAATGCATCGGAAATGCATGATGCGCAAATTGCCATGTGTAGGTCATGAGGAGGCTGATTCTTCGCCTTAGATCGCCAACATTTAGCAGACACTTGCATTTTTCATTTGTTTTTCCGCCATACATGTATTTGTGTAAGCTTGTGAGACGTAGTAACAGTAACTAAGCAGGCGGGGCTTAGCGGCTATTCTCGGAATTGTGTATTAGTACCTCTGGAAGTTTGGTCTGTAGCCGGGCTGTGTACCCCAGTCGGTAGCACGTGTGACTAGGGAGCCATAGGTCCCAGGTTTGGTACCTGGTCCAGCCACTTACTATCATTTCCCCTTCCACTTATTCAAGATGGGCAGTTGTCAGATATCGTCTACGGTATGTGCACTTAGTACTGGTTAACAGCTTAGGAGGTATAAGCCTGCCCAGGAATAGTGTAGTTAGGGTTTAAAGCAACACAACAACAAAAAGTTTGGTCTGTTCAGCTGTTTGGGCCTCTACATTAATGTTGCACGTTTTTACTGCTGCTTAGATATACAAATTATGATGATGATCGTAATACACAGTTCCGAGAATATCCGCTAAGCTCCGCCTGCTTAGTTACTGTTACTACGTCTCACAAGCTAGCGCAAAGATGGCGGAAAAACAAATGATAAATGCAAGTGTCTGCTAAATGCTGGCGACCTATGGCGACGAATCAGCCACCTCACTATCTACACATGGCAGTTGGCGCATCATGCATTTCCGAGGCGTTCTGTTCTTGCAGAGCAGGGTAAGTTTATTAAAAGTGGCGTTAGTTTGTTTTCTTTAAACAGGTATACATCCCTTCATTAACAGTAAGGTAAAATCACGGACTTATGTTATATATTGGCGACGTGCGATTTGTTTGTGAGACTATGTCACGTGCTAAGTTGTCGTTGCATTGGCCAGGTATGGGATATCATGTGATTTTGAGTGACATTCTGGGTGTGGCTCGGAACTGTGTATTTTCAGTGAAAAGACTGAAATATTTTGAATCATATAAAAGCTTTGTAAGGTGATTAAAAGACTAGACTAGAAGGTGAATGTAATGAGGTTTTGAACATACACAGTGCTTCAGATAAGAAGGGGTAACAGAGATAAATATGGGATGATTTTCCTTATTTTACGGTTGTGCCAAGACGGTTCTAATGAGGGGTCACAATGTAGATTTTTGTTGAGAAATAAGAAAAATTATCTCTGAATTATCCCTGTTACCCCCTCTTATCTGGAGCACTGTAACATTCCATGAAAAAAGAAAAAAAAATGGAAATAATGAGAAATATTGTCAGGAAACCTCATGTTTTAAATAAAAATAATTTTTGCTGGCCTGTAAAATTCTCTTATTTGACCCATGATCAGGACTGCATTTCTGAGAGGTCATAATATGAGCCGCGACGTGACAAAACCAACAATGTGGTCGTGCGTCCAGCGCAGACTCAGATCAGCCTGGGCATCCGCCCAGTCTGATCAGAGTCTTCGCTTTCCGCATGAAGGTAGCTTAGTCCCTCAGCTACCCTTTAAGCGCTTAGCAAAGAGTCTGATCAGACTGGGTGAATGCCCAGGCTGATCTGAGTCTGCGCTGGGCGCACAACCACATTGTTGGTTTTCTCGCGTCGCGGCTCATATATGAGTCGTGACAACAAAATGGTTGTGTGCCCAGCAAGGACTCCGATCAGACTGGGCAGATGCCCAGGCTGATCTGAGTCCTTGCTGGGCACACAGCCACTTTGTTGGTTTTCTCGTGTCATGGCTCATTATGTTGTGTACCAGTTCACATTGAATGATTTCTGCAGACCTACAGTATGAAGAAAAAAGCCAATGAGCGTAAGAAGGACGGTGAGGATGATGATGATCCTAAGCTTGTGATACCAGCTATGGCCAAAGTGGAGAGCAAGTCTTATAAACCTGGTATGTTTCACCTCGAATTCTTGAAAAACAAAGACAAAAAAAACCCAGTGAATCCTCACTATAAAGGTCAGGGTTCATAAACTTTACTGGTACCTGGCAGACAAGGCTAAGTCAAGGCGGAGAATTGCATGACTTATTGTACCTGTAATCAGACAGAACGGGAAAGAAAATTGTTTCATTTTTTCTGTAATACTCAGTGAATTTTCATGCGGTACAGCAAGTGACTATTTAAGTGTTTATGCTATGGGTTGTAGTTTTAAACATTGCCTCAAGCAAGACTTTCTGACTTTCTTTGCTTGAGTTTGTGTGGAGAAATACAGCATGCATGGAAAAGGCTCTTACATAGTGGCTTGCTGCAAAAGCAACATGGTATTTGCACTTAATCACAAGAAAATTCATAGAGTCTTGGAGCAGTAATAATCAATTTTCTTACCCATTCTGTCTTGAGTGTAGGTACGAAATAGCACATGATTCCCCACCATGTAAGCTGGTGAAATATTTTGTGTTTTCTGTATAATTTTGTGATCGTATACAGGAATAAGTACTGAGAAGAAGAAATTTCTTTTTGATGGGGATATTAGTTATTTCACATGGATGGAAAGTATTTTGGGGAAGAAGAATACCAACTAGCAATTTCCTTTCAACTTATCTCTATTACTGTTAATGACATACTTTCTACTTGTAGTAAACAGTGTCTGATATTAACTCCGATATTCTCTTAATTGTGGACTGAACTATATTGCCATGGCAAACAGTGTAGGCCAGGAGGAGCAGTCTGACCATGATCTACACGGGTTGCCAGTCAGCCAAAAGTTTCATAACATCTGATAAAACAAATGAAGTCGTTAGAAAGTCTGTTTATACAGAAATCAGTGGGCAAATGTATGAGAAGCCCTGGTATAAAAAAAGTGCTATTGATGAAGACTTATTTAGGTGAAGAAAAAAAAGAACACTTTGTAAAATTGAGGAGAAGTAGCCATGCCAGTCTCATTTTGCCTCCCATCTCAGTAGGGGTCAGCTCTTAAAGCAAATCATTTCATTTAAGAGTAAAACTTTTTTGAGTTTGGGCTGTTCCTAAAATGAGTCTCAGCTGACTTAATTTGAAAAGAATAGCAGAAAAAATACAGTTATATCAGTTCACTTTTAGAAGGAATTGATGAGACAATATGTGCTTTGACCGTACAGCTTGTTTTTGAAGGATTGTCTGTGCATGGACAGTGTGGAGGTGCATTATGATAGCTTTTGTTATGACATGGCTTATCTTTGATTTCAGCTCATTTTGAAGGATCCCTTGGTAGGCTGACAACGTCAAGCGTTCACAACCCAAGACAGATCATAGATCTTCTCGCTAAGAGTGTGTCAGAGACTGCGGGTAGTGCAAAAACAAAGACAAATGTTGGAAAAGAGCTCAGAAAGTCAAGACAGCTGTTGTTGGATATAGAAAAGGTAAAATAGCACATATAAATATGAGCCATCAATATTTTGTGATTACATGCAGTACAACTTTCTGTTCAGTCTTCATTAAAAAGTAGAATGCAAAAACTATTTTGATCACTTGTTTAGATAACTGTCAATGAAATTAGATTTCTCTTGACTTGTATACATTCCTGTTTTGTCATACTGTTAATTAGTTTTGAAGTATAAATTGATTGGATTTCTATATAGAGCTCCCTGTTTTAGGCTTGTAAAATGTTATGAGAGATATGCATGTCATATTGGCAACAGAGAATAACAGTCAGTGAATATCCCACTGTTGGAATAAGTTACATAAAAATTGGCCCAGTATAAGAGCAACAAGATTTTTTTTTCATAAAAACAAAGGAAAGGATGCATATGGCCAATAAAAATGTTGCAGACAGTTTAAAACATTACATTTCATTCACTGTGTCATGTGATTTCTCTTACAGGGATATAATCTACTGTTGCTAGTAGATGATATAGAGAAACAAATACTGGCTCTTCCAGAGGAATCAAGGTATGCTACAGATAGAATGGGTTTGATGAAAAGTATGTTGGATGAAATTCAAGGACAATTTAGCCTACTGTAATGTGTCTAATTTTGAGGACACCTAAAATAATCAATTTTCCATTTGGGACAAATGGAAAATTAATTATTTTAGGTGTCCTAATGCTTATGCACATTGCCGTATTTGCTTAAGTTTAATGCAGGTTGTTTGGATATGAGCCGCAACATGACAAAGCCAGCAAAGCGGCATGTGCGCCCATCGAAGACTCAGATCAGCCTGGGCATTCGCCCAGTCTGATCAGAGTCTTTGCTGTGTGCTTAAAAGGTAGCTAAGGGTCTAAGCTACCACCATGCTAACAGGGAAGACTCTTATCAGACTGGGTGGATGCTCAGGTTGATCTGAGTCTTCACATAGAGCAAATGCCACTTGATTGATTTTGTCATTTTGCAGCGCACATCTTCATTTCCATAAAGCTTTATTTCCATAAAGAATTCTTTCTCAGTAAATATTGTCTGTGAGTGAAGGTGCATGGTTGCATCTCTGTATTTTTTTGCCATTTTTATACGCCCGTTTAAAAAACGGGACGTATATTGTTATGGCGCTGGCGTCCGTCCGTCCGGTGTAAACTTTTCGTTTCCGGATAACTCCTCCTACAGTTTACATCCGATCGAGCTGAAACTTGGTATATAGTAAGACTATGAGGTGGACCAGCGCATATCGTTTCGAGGTTACGCTCCAATAATTTTTAGCGGAGTTACAGCCCTTTACTTAGAACTTTTTTGGGTGTTCGTTTCCGGATAACTCCTCCTATAGTTTTCATCCAATTAAGCTGAAACTTTGTAAACAGTAACACTACGATGCATAATATACGGAAATTTTGCTCCGACGATTTTTAGCGGAGTTACAGCCCTTTGAAAAAACGCGTCTATGGCAGTTTGTATGGCAATTCTTTAGCATTCCATAACTTGGTTACTCTTTGGAACATCATGATGAAACTTTATAACAAATAACAATGTATATGAGGTTAAGACAACGTGTCTCATACAAGAATGGTTACTCCCCTTGACTTAGATTTTGAGTTACCTCCCTTTGATTATTTTGTCAAACTATATTTGTACACCTCATATCTTACTAACCCTTTGGACTATTGTGATTAAACTTGATAGTGATGTATATCAGGCTGACACAATATGTCACATATAAGAACGATTGCCTCCCCTTACTTTTTTTTGAGTAACCTCCCTTTGAATATTTTCTAAGGCTATTCTTATGCAAGCGATAAGTAGGCAACCGTATGGAATATCTTGATGAAAATTTATAGCAATTGTATAAGGCTGAGACTGTGTGTCTTATATAAATATAATTGCTCCCCCTTCCTTATTTATGGAGTTACATCCCTTTGATTAATTTCTACGTCTATTCTTGGGCAAGCCATTACTAGGTAACCGTATGGAATATCTTGACGAAACTTTATAGCAATGTGTATTAGGTTGAGACAGTATGTCTAATAAAAGAATAATTGCTTCCCCTTCCTTATATTTTTTTAGTTACATCCCTTTGATTACTTTTTTAAGGCTTTTCTTTTGAGAACCATAATGTTAGGAATGTCTGATAAACTTGATAGCAGTGTAGACAAGGATGAAACGGTGCAAAAAAAACCATTCAGAAAAGGGCGTACATTGTCCCGCTTGCGGAGCTCTTGTTACCAAAATGAATAACTTTCTAGACTTCCTATAAATTCGCTTCTCTCACTGATGAAGTGCTTTTAAAATGGGATCTGCTCTTAAAAGAAAGCTTTTGCTCGTGGTGAAACAATTCTTTAGTTGACCCCAAGTGAAACAGGAGGCGAAAATGAAAAAAGCAGAGTTTCATTGCCCGAAAGTGTACCTAGCCACCTTAGTTAAGGTCTCTGTGATCTGGAACTATTTTCTGAACGAGATAATCTTAGAGAATATGTGCTGTTAGATAGAAATAATTCTTTACATTTGAACACTTATGGAAAAGGGGCTTATCTTCCACCACCCGGTTGTTCAAAACGAACAATGTTGTTGTTAAGAAGATGTTATATTTTCCAACATATTTTGCTTAAACACAGTGCCATTTTTTTGCCCCCAAAAATGTGAAGTGCTTTGCATTGCAAAAGCTTTTCTCATTTTTTTCTGCAAAAATTGTAAAAGTTACTCGCATTTTTTCTGCCAAAAATGTTAGCACACTTGATTTTATGTGTACTAGAAGCCCCTACGAAACCTTGACTAACCACTTCTTTAACTTCAAGCTAACGATGCTTTAAACAATTGCTCCCAGGAGTACAATTTAGTTAAAAAGTATTTTTATCTCATGTAAAAATGACATCATAACCATTAAGGTATAGCCATTCAACACAATTTCTCTTGATCCAGGCCTTGCATAATATGAACCATGACAGGACAAAACCAGCATAGTGGCATCCTCATCCATCGAAGACTCTGATCAGTGTGATCATCCACCCTGTCTTATATATGCATGGAGCTATTACACTTAGCTACCCTTTAAGCGCACAGAGAAGACTGTTCAGACTGGGAGGCTGCCCAGACTGATCTGAGTCTTCCCTGGCTGGAAGTACCACTTTGTTGGTTTTCTCGTGATGCAGCTTTCCTACATGTGTATATCAAAAGCAAACTATTCATTAAAAGTGGACAAGGCTCAGTATTTAACACTTTTAGCTTCTTTACACTTTGTACAGCCTTTCTTAACATCCTTTTCACATGACTGTTAACAAGCTTCAAATTTTATAAGAAAATGAAACCTCTTAATAAGTCTTCTTTTAATAAAAATTTCAAACAGTTTGACCACTGTATCACAGCAAGATGCTGCATTAATAACAGATGTTACCATTCATCAATTGTTTGTCCATGTAAACAATTCATGCCAAAAAATCCACCAGAATCTCAATCATAAAAATGAATATCTCAAACCTGAAATTCTAATGCACTTACAATTATATCATGATATCTTAATGTGCTTAAGTTTTGGGACCCTTAAAACCATTAATTTTCCAATTGTCCCAAATGAAAAATTAATGCTTTTTAGATGTCCCAGTATTTACGCACATCAGGGTTATCTGATTGGATAATGTCAAACCTTTGTGTAGTTTACCCTGTGATAGTGTAGCATGTAGTTTGCTCTTGAAATCTGATGTAATTTCAAATTATTATCCCCCGACCGAAAGGTTCGGGGGATATAGCGATGAGCCTGGCGTCCGTCCGTCCGTCCGTCCGTCCGTCCGTCCGTCCGTAAACACTTTCTTGTCCGCTCTATATCTTGAATACCCTTTGGAATATTTTCATGATACTTCACAGTTATGTAGAACAGGTCATGACGATGTGTCGCGTACAAGAATGGTAACTCTTGCTATTGTCCTTCTTGAATTATCTCCCCTTTGGTGATTTTTTGTCAGATTTGTGTCCGCTCTGTAACTTGAATACCCTTTGGAATATTTTCATGAGACTTCACAGAAATGTAGAACAGGTCATGACGATGTGTCGCGAACAAGAATGACAACTCTTGCTTTCTTATTTTTTGAGTTATTTCCCCTTGATAGTTTTAGGTGTGAATTTTTGGCAGATTCGTGTCCGCTCTATAACTAAAATACCCTTTGGAATATTATCATGATACTTCACAGATATGTAGAACAGGTCATGACGGTGTGTCGCGAAAAAGAATGACAACTCTTGCTTTCTTACTTTTTGAGTTATTTCCCCTTGATCATTTTAGGTATGATTTCGTGTCCGCTCTATAACTTGAATACCTTTTGGAACAGTTTCATGATACTTCACAGATGTGTAGAACAGGTCATGACGATGTGTCGCGAACAAGAATGACAACTCCTGCTTTCTTACTTTTTGAGTTATTTCCCCTTGATGGTTTGAGGTCTGATTTCGTGTCCGCTCTATAACTTGAATACCTTTTGGAATATTTTCATGATACTTCACAGATATGTAGAACAGGTGATGATGATGTGTCGCGAATAAGAATGACAACTCTTGCTTTCTTACTTTTGGAGTTATTTCCCTTTGATGATTTTAGGTGTCCGCTCCATAGCTTGAATACCTTTTGAAATATTTTCATGATACTTCACAGATATGCAGAACAGGTCATGACAATTTGCCTCATACATGAATGATAACTCTTGCTTTTAGACTCAGTGAATTATTTCCCTTTGGTAGTTTGTTAGACTCAGTGAATTATTTCCCTTTGGTAGTTTGAGCTGCTGTTTGAGTCTCTGCTCCATAACTGTATAACCCTGGCCAGCTCCAGAATTTGAATAACCGTGTACCTTTTAGAATATTGATGATCATGCTGTGATATCTTATCAGTGTTCCTAACTCTCTCTTACCCCTCCACATTCCCGTGACCCCTCCCGCACCCCCCCCCCCCCCCCCCCCCCCCCACACACACACACACAATTTTTTTTTTTTTCCAGATTTGGATTCTTTGTCCAAATTCACTTACTAGAGAGCTCAAAATTAGATTTGTAGGGCTTGTACTTTAGAAGTTATTCACACATTTTGAAAGTTTAATGTATTGTATGCTATATATTTGTGTATATGGTGGCTGTTTGAGATATTACCTCTTTTTAGCAGTCAAGCATACTGTTTTAGTCTGAGTGTTAGATAATCATGCATCTGTTAACAGTTAATGTCAATCAGAAGCATAAAAGAACAACAATATATTACTAATATGTGTTTTGAAGTGCACCCTTTTTATCAAGGCCCATGGGGGTCTTCGGTCGGGGGATTTGCCATCTCCTCTGATGGCTATTTTTGTATTTCATTGGATGATGTCTGGTATTATTAATGCTGCTGAAAGCGCTTGCTTTGAGGGCATAGTACAGTGTAGTATACTTTTAAAGATAAAGATATGCATTAGAATGGGGATAACTGTCTCAAAAATCGTCATTTTCCAAGGTTAATCATCAATTCTAAGATTGCAAACTGCATTTTATGGTTTTGCTAAAGTGTTGCCATAAACCAAATTTTTTTACCATGCCGGTAGTTTATCTACCCCAATGACAATTTTGCGTACTATTATCCACAAAGTGCACTTTATTTTTCTCTGTGTTTTGTATTGGGTAATTATCTTACAGGCAACCGTTGTTTGAGCACAGGTCCTACACAATAGACCTGTTGTTTCACTACCTACTCTGTGATGGTAACTCTAAGGTATTTATGCAGAACATGGATGTGAGAAAGGGAAGAAATTTGACAGCTAGAGCACTGCCCTTGCTGGATAAGGTGAGTGGTGAGGGTGTTCAAATAATGTGAAATGAACATTAGGGCCCAGTTGTTCAAAGCATCATTAGCCTAACACCCTCATTAAGAGGTCATCTCAAATGTTTTATGACCTTGCAACCAAATACACTGATATTTTTTGTTGAAAAAATGAGAAAAACTTTTGCAATGGAAAAGCTTCTCACATTTTTTGTTGATATTTTTTATTGAAAAAAATGAGAAAAGCTTTTGCAATGCAAAAGCTTTTCACATTTTTTCAACAAAAAATGTTGACGTATTTGAGATATTAATGTTTGAAATTTTAACAAAATGTGAATAACCAGGCCCTTGTCTTAGAGTTTAGGCAAGATCAGGTCCCCACCTTAAGGTGCTATTCAGAACTATTGGAGTAATGTTAGACAGAGTAAAAGCTGTGTTTACTTTGGTCAAGTTCTCTGATTTACCTCTGTTTTGTGACAAACTGACAATGCACAGACTGGCGACACACTTCATTCCGCAGAATTTTTGTCTGTGTTGCTCTTCAGATTATCGTATATGAGCCGCAACACGACAAAACCAACAATGTGGTTGTGCGCCCAGCGCAGACTCAGATCAGCTTGGGCATCCACCCAGGCTGATCAGACTCTTTGCTAAGCGCTTAAAGGGTAGCTAAGGTACTAAGCTATCTTCATGCGAACAGCGAAGACTCTGATCAGACTGGGTGGATGCCCAGGCTGATCTGAGTCTGCGCTTGGGGCACAACCACATTGTTGGTTTTGTCTCGTCGCGGCTCATATGTTCATGATAATTTCTGTTCCCATTACAGTTCTGTAGTCATTATCTGGAAAATAAGTCTGGTTTGGCTCAAGGTAGTCTGCTATAGCCTGTGTAATATTTCATTTAATCATTTTCCCATCAGCCAGCCATACTGTTGAAAGAGTTGCATAGCCTGTGTAATATTTCATTTAATCATTTTCCCATCAGCCAGCCATACTGTTGAAAGAGTTGCATAGCCTGTGTATTATTTCATTTAATCATTTTCCCATCAGCCAGCCATACTGTTGAAAGAGTTGCATAGGCTGTGTATTATTTCATTTAATCATTTTCCCATCAGCCAGCCGTACTGTTGAAAGAGTTGCATAGCCTGTGTATTATTTCATTTAATTATTTTCCCATAAGACAACCATACTGTTGAAAGAGTTGCATAGCCTGTGTATTATTTCATTTTATCATTTTCCCATAAGCCAGCCATACTGTTGAAAGGGTTGCATAGCCTGTGCATTATTTCATTTAATTATTTTCCCATAAGCCATCCATACTGTTGCAAGAGTTGCATAGCCTGTGTATAATTTCATTTTATTATTTTCCCATAAGCCAGCCATACTGTTGAATGAGTTGCATAGCCTGTGTATTATTTCATTTAATCATTTTCCCATAAGCCAGCCATACTGTTGAAAGAGTTGAATAGCCTGCGTATTATTTCATTTTATCATTTTCCCATCAGCCAGCCGTACTGTTGAAAGAGTTGCATAGCCTGTGTATTATTTCATTTAATTATTTTCCCATAAGACAACCATACTGTTGAAAGAGTTGCATAGCCTGTGTATTATTTCATTTTATCATTTTCCCATAAGCCAGCCATACTGTTGAAAGGGTTGCATAGCCTGTGTATTATTTCATTTTATCATTTTCCCATAAGCCAGCCATACTGTTGAAAGAGGTGCATAGCCTGTGCATTATTTCATTTAATTCTTTTCCCATAAGCCAGCCATACTGTTGAAAGAGTTGCATAGCCTGTGTATTATTTCATTTTATCATTTTCCCATAAGCCAGCCATACTGTTGAAAGGGTTGTATAGCCCGTGTATTATTTCATTTAATCATTTTCCCATAAGCCAGCCATACTGTTGAAAGAGTTGCATAGCCTGTGTATTATTTCATTTAATCATTTTCCCATCAGCCAGCCATACTGTTGAAAGAGTTGCATAGCCTGTGTAATATTTCATGTAATCATTTTCCCATCAGCCAGCCATACTGTTGAAAGAGTTGCAAAGCCTGTGTATTATTTTATTTTATCATTTTCCCATCAGCCAGCCATACTGTTGAAAGAGTTGCATAGCCTGTGTATTATTTCATTTATTCATTTTCCCATAAGCCAGCCATACTGTTGAAAGAGTTGCATAGCCTGTGTATTATTTCATTTTATCATTTTCCCATCAGCCAGCCATACCGTTGAAAGAGTTGCATAGCCTGTGTATTATTTCATTTTTATCCCCCGACTGAAAGGTTTGGGGGATATAGCGATGAGCCTGGCGTCCGTCCGTCTGTCCGTCCGTCCGTCCGTCCGCCGTCCGTCCGTCCGTAAACATTTTCTTGTCCGCTCTATATCTTGAATACCCTTTGGAATATTTTCATGATACTTCACAGTTATATAGAACAGGTCATGACGATGTGTCGCGTACAAGAATGGTAACTCTTGCTATTGTACTTTTTGAGTTATTTCCCCTTTGGTGAGTTTTTAGGCAGATTCGTGTCCGCTCTGTAACTTGAATACCCTTTGGAATATTTTCATGATACTTCACAGATATGTAGAACAGGTCATGACGATGTGTCGCGAACAAGAATGACAACTCTTCCTTTCTTACTTTTTGAGTTATTTCCCCTTGATGGTTTGAGGTGTGATTTTTTGGCAGATTCGTGTCCGCTCTATAACTTGAATACCTTTCAGAATATTTTCATAATACTTCACAGATATGTTAGAACAGGTCATGACGATGTGTCGCGTACAAGAATGGTAACTCTTGCTATTGTACTTTTTGAGTTATTTCCCCTTTGGTGAGTTTTTAGGCAGATTCGTGTCCGCTCTATATCTTGAATACCCTTTGGAATATTTTCATGATACTTCACAGATATGTAGAACAGGTCATGACGATGTGTCGCGAACAAGAATGACAACTCTTCCTTTCTTACTTTTTGAGTTATTTCCCCTTGATGGTTTGAGGTGTGATTTTTTGGCAGATTCGTGTCCGCTCTATAACTTGAATACCTTTCAGAATATTTTCATAATACTTCACAGATATGTAGAACAGGCCATGACGATGTGTCGCGAACAAGAGTGACAACTCTTGCTTTTTTACTTTTTGAGTTATTTCCCCTTGATTGTTTTAGGTGTGGTTTCGTGTCCGCTCTATAACTCGTATACCTTTTGGAATATTTTCATGATACTTCACAGATATGTAGAACAGGTCATGATGATATGTCACGAACAAGAATGACAACTCTTACTTTCTTACTTTTTGAGTTATTTCCCCTTGATGGTTTTAGGTATGATTTCGTGTCCGCTGTATAACTTGAATACCTTTTGAAATTTTTTCATGATACTTCACAGATATGTAGAACAGGTCATGACGATGTGTCGCGAACAAGAATGACAACTCTTGCTTTCTTACTTTTGGAGTTATTTCCCTTTGATGATTTTAGGTGTCCACTCCATAGCTTGAATACCTTTTGAAATATTTTCATGATACTTCACAGATCTGAAGAACAGGTCATGACGATTTGTCTCATACATGAATGACAACTCTTGCATTCATACTTTGTGACTTATTTCCCTTTGGTATTTTGAGCTGCTGTTCGAGTCTCTGCTCCATATCTGTATAACCCTGGCCTGCTCCACAATTTTAATAACCTTATATCTTTTAGAATATTGATGAACATGCTGTGATATTTTATCAGTCTGGCTAACTCTCTCTCTGACCCCTCCACTCCCCCCCCCCCCCCCCCCCCCCCCCCCCCCCAAAAAAAATATTTTTTTTTCTCCAGATTTGGATTCTTTGTCCAAATTCACTTACTAGAGAGCTCCAAATAAGGTTTGTAGGGCTTGTAGTTTAGAAGTTATTCACACATTTTGAAAGTTTAATGTATCATATGCTATATATTTATGTATATGGCAGCTGCTTGAGATGTTACTTCTTTTTAGCAGTCAAGCATACTATTTAGTCTGAATGTTAGATAATCATGCATCTGTTAAACAGATAATGTCAATCAGAAGCATAAAAGAATGACAAAATATTACTTATATGTGTTTTGAAGTGCACCCATTTTACCAAGGCCCATGGGGGTCTTTGGTCGGGGGATTTGCCATCTCCTCTGATGGCTATTTTATCATTTTCCCATCAGCCAGCCATACTGTTGAAAGAGTTGCATAGCCTGTGTATTATTTCATTTTATCATTTTCCCATCAGCCAGCCATACTGTTGAAAGAGTTGAAAGTGTTTATAGCTGTCAATCTCATTACACACACTCACGTTATTTCATTGCAGGTGCAGTCTGTAGGTATTGTTTCCCTGATATGTAAGAATTTACAACAGTTGATGAAGAAAGATGATGAAGAGGTAAGCAATACTATCATTTCAGCCACAACATGGATCTGGACAGTCTGATCCCAGCCTTTACTGTCCATACACACAAATGAATCTACAGGCACATAGCAAGGGTCTAGCTAGACTGGTTGGGTTCACAATCTGGTTTGAACTTCACTGTGTACATATGAATTGATTTTAGAGAGTCACACATTGATGACTTATTTGCAGACACTTTGAAGAGCACTTAGAAGCAAATTCTTTAAGAGAGAGTTTGCTCTGCTACAACCAAGGAGTGTATCCTAAGTATATATCCCATTTTCAAGAGGCTCTTTGTCCAGGGACACAAAAGTATACTCAGTTTGATAAAAATGTGGCATGATATATAGTCATAAGCATTTTTAGCATGCCTGTACGAAAGTACAGGGAGCTATTGTTGTCACTTGTCGGCGTTTGCGTGGGGGTTGGCGTCACACTTTAAAGTTTTAAGTCAAAGTTTTTTTTATGTGATGGGCAAGGCACTGCAGGCGAGCTATCCTGTACGCGGACAGGTCTTGTTCTTAAAGCTGTGAATTTAAAATCTTCATGATAATAACCTGAGCTCCACAATGGGGGTCAGTAGTCTGTACATCCGTAGCCTTTAACTTTTAAACAGTTCAGACAGAGTGGACATGCTGAAGAGTCTTATAAGTCTTTGATATACAGAATTGGCTGGTTTACAGTAGAAAATTCCAAACAGATACATAAATAGTAGAATTCTTTTGCCATCTTGACTGCATGTAACTGACCCTTGAATTACCAAAAATTAGTTTCAGCCAACTTCTCGAAACCAACAACTTGTGTATTCAGATAACTTATGTAGACAAAAACTGACACACTGAAGCAGCTTCTAATTGGAAGGGCTGGTATCACACAGTGATGAAGGAATTTCTAATTGCTCATTAAAGAAGGCAACTAATAAAATCAGACAAATGTGATAAGAGGAGGAATGGCCACACAACAATGCTTCTTTTGCCTGGCTAGAAAGTGAAATATAGGTATTTTTTCCAGAAGGCCTGTGATTGGCTGTGGATGGAAATGCAAACCTTGCTGAGTTTTCTCATTTCAACCCAATCCTTCTGTCAGCTTTTTAACAGGCAAGTGACGTTGAGCAGTCTGTGGTGTTCTTTAACTGTATGTGCATATTATACTACTTCAGGGGTTGATGAATGTGTTTGAGCCATGTGCTAGAGTGATAGACTCGTGTAACCTAGCAACTGTTGTTATGTTTGCTGAAGATATACAACAAGAGGAATCTCAGTCCAAGTCAAAACCTATTGCCATAGCCATACAAAACAAGGTAAATGCCAAATGCCATATTATCTAAGGTCAAGTGCATCTCAGCAACCATACATGGGGAATATACCGTAATAGAGCATAAGTTTATGGGGATAAAAGTTCCGGGTTTCACAATTTTACACAATTACAACTGCTAAAGGTGCCATAGTCGAGTGGTTAGAGACTCTCGGTTATGGTGCAGAAAGTCGCCGTAAGGTCATGAGTTTGCGGCACACCTCGCCATCCAATGACTGGAAAACTTTCTCTGCCAACCCATCAGTAAATGGGTAACTTTTTCGAATCAGGGAAGGATAAGGCAGCGAAAGGAGAGGGATGGGCTCCACCTTTCATCTCCTGAGCCCAAAATACAGTGGGTCTCTAACCCCCACTGCCCCTACGGCTAATAAGCTATGGGAAACCTTATCCTTAACCTTAAAGTTTGCCAATTAGTTAAGGTTTCATATCTATCCTTCTCAAAAAAAAAAAAAAAAAGAAAAAAAAAACTTACTGGTAATTCCTTTTTGCAGTATGCTGATTGCAATGATCCTGAAAATCTTTACAGTTACATTAACAAACCTGAAGATTTCATGACGTGATGGTTACACTTGTTTCATTTTGATAGCTACAGCTTCACATATAGCAGCTGCGTCAAGACAAAATCAATAAGTGGCATGAGCTCCCAGCAAAGGCTCAGTCTGGGCATCAGCCAATCTGATCAGAATCTTCGCTGTCTGCATGGAGCTGGCTGGGACACTCACCTACCAATTATAGGTGCACAGTGAAGAGTCTGATCAGACTGGGTATAAGCCCAGGCTGATCTGAGTCTTCAATGAGCACACATGCGGCTTTGTTGGGGCTCATAGGTGTTCCAGTTAGGTTTATATTTTAGATTTATATAAAATAAAATATGTCAGTGACAACATTATGTTTTCTTTTGAAACAATGTCCTATTTGAATATGACAAACAGAATCTTAGTTCGTGGTCATTTGACATGAAAAATTATGAAACTTGCCAAAGCCTTGTTTAAAAAATTTCATGAAAAACAATCACTTGAGTATATTTAATTTACATAGACAAATGCCGTATCTAATTATTACATATATGGTACCCGGTCTGGCCACATACTTTCGTTTCTCCTTCCGCTGATTCAAGAAGGGCAGTTGTCAGTTTCTGGCGAAAGTATGTGCACTTAGTACTGGTTAACCGCTTAGGAGGTCTAAGCCTGCCCAGGAATAGTGTGGTTAGGTTAACTGACCATCCCGACAGGACCATAGCTGTTTACCATGGATGTTAAGCAATAAATCAATCAATCATTACATATATGGTATATGTATTTCAGTTTGGTAGCTCTCTATGTGCTAGTCTTCTACACCGGGGAGAACAAATCTATAGTACCACCTCACCTGTGGATCTGGATAGCAGTCTGCAGAATGAATGGTTAGTATCACTATTATGTCCATGAAAAGTATGATTATCACCGTTATTTAGCTGTAAGGCAAGGCTGTTGCCTCAGAAATGTCCCAAAATATCTTTATCAGGCTTATAGAGGATCTTACAAGAGTGGTCATTTTATATGAAATTTATGAAAAGAGCCTTCGGCAAGTTTCATAAATTTCATATGAAATGACCACGAGTGTAAGATCCTGTTTATCATATGATCTTTAAAATGGGATTTTATCGCCTTAAAATGAACATTAATTGAATTAGAAAATGCACTGTTGACATGGACATTGTCAATGATGTTACCTGTATGAGTCAAAGTGTTATTACATATGTGGTCATACGATTTTTATGACACGGCTTATCCACTGAGTAACAGCGACATCATGTGATAAATGTAATTCTGCTTCAAGATTGGGTTTTCTCTTCCTAAACAAATCCAGAAAATCTAGATTAGTCTTACAAGATGGATCTGGTCTGAAAAGTTTGATCTTGATTTTCAGGATTGTTTTAGATGTGAAATCCCCATCTTCAAGGCAAATAAATATGATTTGACCCTTGATTCTTGGATAGAAGTGCCTAAATACAGTCATAAAGTATTAGTCATTGGATACGACATTGTTCAGATCACAGCATACCTTCACAGCCAACAATAATAGCATGCCTAAGTATTGGACAGAATTGCCTCAGCAAATCAGACTGCAACAGCAGGTAGTGAAAGCAGCTTGTTAAGATAATTACAGCTTCGCCATTTCTACACATTTTCTGTGTTCATCTGATAAAACTGATATTAAAAAGAACAGCTCTTATCTATTAAAAGTGATATTAACCCTTTTGCACTCAGAAAGGCCAAAACTCGATGGAGTTTTGGCCATTCTAAGTGCAACAGGGTTAAAAGGAACCAACGAGAATTTTTGTCTCCAATTTATCTTGTTTTCCAGGTCTCAGTTTGTGCAAGAGTTTGCGGGTATATTAGCTGTAGTGCCAATAGAATCTGTCGTTCCACCGAGAACAGTTTATCCTGATATAGCTGATCATCTAGACCGCCTTCTCAACAAGAGACTTATTGCCGTCGTGGAAGATCAGTTGAAACTGTTCACAGAACCTTCAGTTGAGAACGAATCCTGATGCAATATTTAAGTCTGACTATTGTTGTTGTGGAGGTTAAGTCTTTCATAATAGCTCTTGTTATTTATGAGATGCGTTCAGAGTGTGGATTTACGTAAAAGTAAAAGTTTGAGAGGGATAAAAAGCCAGATTTTTTTGGATGAAAACTTAAGGTACATGGGTATAACCCCATGTTTCTTCAAAAGGGGACAACTTTCACGAGTTCCTGATTATTTCCTGGATGACAAAGACCTTCCAGAATGAGGTCTACTTTGAAAGGAAAGAATTTGCTCCTACAGGAAGTGACTGTGTACCCATTCACCTGAAGCTGTTTGAAAATTTGTCATTGAATTTCAAAGAAATTGCCTCAGTGAAACTTTTTATGTGTATGGATATACCTCCATGTGTTTCTGCCATTTTAACAAAGGGGAACAACTTTCCTGACTTCCTGTTTGGTTCTCTAGAAGATAAAGCCCTTTCAAAATGACTGTTAGAGGAAAGAATTTATCCTGCGGGAGCAAACTCTTCTCTTTTAGAGGTAAGCCCAATATAGAAGGGAGGCAACAATGAAAGTGGCAGAGTTATTCTCCCTGAAAGCATACCCATACACTTCAATGTGGTATGACAACTATGTCATGTTATTTAGGACAAAAGTGATGCTATTTATCTTATTTTCTGGAAGCATAAAGTTGTGGAACCCAGTTGGAAATTGAGGCAATTATGTTGATATTTCATGGCATATATACTAACAAAGTCAAGTGTGATAATTTGGACACAGATCAAATTTACTGGTTGCTTTGATATATTTAAACACATAGCTAGATAACAGATATTAGGGAAATATTACCTTTACATTTTCTCCTCCTTATCAGTGAGTTGCAGCTATCCAGATTAAACATCAGAGCTCTAGATAAGAGGGAGTATTAGGTGATAATTAAGGATAATTTTTGTTAATTCTGCATAAAAACATATGTTGTGACCCCTCATCTGAACCGTTTCAACGAGACGGTTCAGATGAGGGGTCACAACATATGGTTTAATAGAGAAATAAAAAAGAATTATCCCTCAATTATCATCAAATACCCCTCTTATCTAGAGCTCTGAACATGTATTATTTGATGGCTGTTTGGGATGCTTTCCTTAGAATTGCCAAGGTTGCTTTTATGGAACACTTACATGCATTGTGACAGGATTTGCATTGGTCAAATTAGTAGCCACAATGCATGTTAGTGTGGAGAATTACAGATATTATTTTTGGTTTAGCTACATTTTGAGCTTCTATATTAGAATTGGTGCAGGATTTTATCCACGTACAAGTATAATGGAATATCCCCTGTATATTCCATTTCATGCCTTCTCAGACCTTTTGGTCATGCAGCCCTAGGCCCTGCTGTAGACCTATGACCCTTAAGGATTAACTGGAGTCTTGCTTGGAGCATTTCCTAATATGCTTAAATATTGGGACCCCTAAAAACCATTCATTTTCCATTTGGGACAATTTGGGGTAATTTGTATCCTACTCTTAGATCATTTCATCCCTACATTATCAATTCACCAGAAAAAAGTTGTTGAGTTGATACTTTAGTAGATTATGAAGGTTTTCCCGTATTTTGTCTGGATAAATTGGTCGCTCGCACATCATATACATCTTGTAACTTTGTTCATGTTACGGCTTTTTGTTGTACATTGTATTTGGTTAATATGATAGAATTTTCTTATAGTTGATCCACCATAGTCTCTGTAACTTGCTTTGTCTTGCACTGTCCTGCCAGTAATAACATTGGTTCAAAGTACAATCTAAACATCATCTTACATTACAGTTTGCAGATTATGGTTAATTGTGCTCTTTCACTTATCGAAGTGACCCTAAAAGTTTGGACACCCAAAGTTGGACAATTATTGTTCGAAAATTCTTAGAAAGTAGATTTTTTTACATGTTAATGCATCCAAATATTGCTTAGTGACTGGCAAATGTTATAGACCCTGATCAAACTGCTCCTTCAGGAGCAGGGTCTACAGTGTTTGCTCAGACCTGTTTGTCCAAACCTTTAGGATCATCATGGTATACACTCAGAAAGGTCATTGTGATCGACATAACAGAAGTTCTTATTCTCTGTTTTGCTTAATGCAAGCGAGACATAATGTTATTTCCTTGTACTTAACACAGCTTTGAAGGTGACTGGATACACATCATTGTTTGTTTGCCATGTTTTTCAAAGGGAAACAACTTTTATGATTGCATGTTTGTTCTGGAAGATGTACCCCTTTCTAAGTGGGATACTCTTCATAGAAAAACTTTGCTCCTAGGAGTTAATTTGTTTTTTCAAAGTCACTTTGAAAAGGGAGAGAGTTTCTATTCACCTTTAGCTTATTGAGATGTACTGTATGAATCCTAATAATTCGCCTTCTCTAATAAATGCCTCCTCCCTCTTTTCTAGAAATAATGTTATATTGACTTGCTAACCTCCATGTTTACCATCAGTGTCACAAAGGGGAACAACATGAATTACAGTTTCCTTCTCTGGAGGAGACAACTCTTCAAATTGGGTCCACTCTTCAAGGAAAGAATTTGCTCCTGCAGGAGCAAATTCTTTCCTTGAAGAGCTGACCCCTTTTGAGAAAGGAGGCAATAAAGGAAAAAAGGTAGAATTGCTTCATCTGAAAGTATATACATTCACCTTAACGCTGTTTATTACAAGTATGTTGGCAGTGGCTGATCTACTACTGTGTAGGCTCTAAATGAAGCCCCCCTTTTGTAAAATGCAAGGCCCTGGAGCGTTTAATAGGATTAATATAGAAATGAAACTTTGATTTTTATCAATAAAGATTGTTATGGGGATAAAAAAAAACAAAGACATTTCTAAAAAAAAAAAAAAAAACATTTTCTTTGAACATTTTCCCTTAATACAACATAGAGACATATTGCTACAACATTGATCATCTGACAGTAGGTAGTACTTTTATATTTTCTTTTTTGCTGTTTATTTGCAATAACCATATTGTCTAATATGACAATAAGCACCATTCTTTCAAATGTGATCATCTGTGATTTATCATTTTGTGCTATTGACTGTTGTGTGAGTTTATGTACAAAAATTTAGTTTGTTCATGCAAAACAGTTTAACTCTTGTAATATGGTCAGCCGTTCCCACTTGGAAATAATGAAGAAAAAATCAAGCTGTTGCAGGTAGCCAAAATATGACAATGCTGTTTCCCTCATTACAGAGGATTAAATTATCTGAGAATGAACTATAGGGTTGAGAAAATCACACTTTCCCATTTTAACAATTCTTTCAGATAGCTCTCACTTATAATTTGAGAGAAGCATGGCATACAATGTATGCCATGCTCCTCTTGAATTTTAAGTGAGATTACATCATAGATCTGTTACCATAGCAACTGTGGAATAACCAACTGTTGTGCTTAGTACATTGACAGAATAATGTCTCGATGAGGTCACTTGGACATCTATATGAACTCTTAGTTGCTCAGGCAACAGATATATGACTTCATTGGTTCCGGAGCAGGGCAAACAGTGTATGCCATGCTCTGCCATTTTTTTCAACAACATTACAAACTAAAATTCTTTCGATAGAAACTTCAGATTTTCTCAAACAATTTTTCTCAAGTCATTTAATTCCGTGTTTCATGTGTATGTAAGGCATGTCTCCTGAAATTTCCATTTGGCCACTTTTTAGAGTATTTTTTATGATAACTCTATTTTTCATGTGGGACAAGTTTTTGAGGTGATTGGGTACACTTTCAGGGGAAGCAACTCTGACATTTTCATTTTTGTCTCCCTTGTTGGGGGGGTGGGGGGCACTCTTAGAATAATTTGCTCCTCTGTTCTTCTCTTTATGAGTAGACAAATTTTTGAAGGACTAAGTCACCTAAGGAAAGCTAACTGGAAATCTTAAAAGTTGTTCCCTTTTGTAAAAATGGTGCAAAAACATGGAGGTTTACCCAATCACATTTGAGCCGCGACACGAGAAAACCAACAATGTGGTTGTGCGCCCTGCGCATACTTAGATCAGTCTGGGCATCCATCCAGTCTGATCAGACTCTTTGCTAAGCGCTTAAAGGGTAGCTAAGGGTCTAAGCTACCTCCATGCGGACAGTGAAGACTCTGATCAGACTGGGCGGATGCCCAGGCTGATCTGAGTCTGCACTGGGCGCACAACCACATTGTTGGTTTTGTCGTGTCTCGGCTCATTTATAGAGCACCTAAGCCAGTAATGTTATATTGTGTGATTTTCTTTGTGCTTGTTTATGGATTTAGGGCTTCATTTAGTTGAAATTTGGAAATGAAATTATGATAATTTGTTAATTTCTTCAAAAACATATGCTGTTAGATATCATAAGAATATGGAGGTCATTCTGATGAGAGATTGCAGCATGCTTTTTTATGGAGAATTTACAAAATAATATTTCATTGTCCAGAATTTCAGCTTAATTGGAGCTCCTGTGTGTATATGTTTGTACATAATTGATAGCTTGATTATTATATTATAATGAGTCATGCCATGAAAAACAAGCCATGTTGCACATAGGAATACTGGTAACCTAGACTCAGGTCAGCCTGTACATCTCATTTTGATCAAAGTTTTCATTATTTTAGCTGCAACACGAGAAAATCAACAAAGTGGTTGTGCGCCCAGCGCAGATTCACATCAGCCTGGGCAACTGCCCCAACCTGCTCAGACTCTTTGCTAAGGGCTTAAAGGGTAGCTAAGGGTCTAAGCTTCCTCCATGTGGACAGCAAAGACTCTGATCAGACTGGGCAGTTGCCCAGGCTGATCTGAGTCTGTGCTGGGCGCACAACCTCTTTGTTGGTTTTCTCTTGTTGCAGCTCAGTTTTGATTTTGTCATAACTTTGTATTAATACAAGAAAGGCTGTTCATGCTGTGTCTTCTAAGCCGGATGGAAATTTTTTTCATACCCTGAAATTGAAAAGATTAGTGGTTACACTTTCATGGGAAGTAATTCTGCTATTTTCAGTTTTGCCTCTCTTAACAATTAGGTTCAACTCGAAAAGATAAGAATTTGCTTCCTTAGAAGCAAATTCTTTCCTTTAAAAGTAATCCCATTTTGGAAGATTATGTTTCCCAGAGAAGCAAACAGAAAGTCACAAAAGTTGTTTCCCTCTGTAAAAATGGCACTAAAAAGTGGAGGTGTATCCGTCTACCTTTATGCAAAGTGGGAAGACTGATCAGACTAGGCCTGCACATTCTTATCAGTTCTCACTGTTCACAGATGATGTAAGGTCTGTTTTTCCCTGGTATGGCTCACTTAGAAGATAAGCATATATTAATCTATGTGATATAAAATGAATTCGCAGAAGAGTTTAAGGATGCTTTTGTAAGAAAGGAAACTACTTAATGCTCTTCGAATCATGGATTAACATTTTATATTTTGCTATGTTTCGGCAGTTTTGTATGATAGCTTTGTGGTTGTGTAAATAAATGTATTTTGAAGGCTGTCTTGTCACAGTGAGCTTCCAGGTTACAGTAAAAAGACATGGCAGGGCCGTAAATTTATGATATGTCTAAGATTATTTTTCGTTTATTCTCTATAGTTATATATTGTGATATCTCACTGTAACCAGTTCGGGAAAGGGGTTCATTTGTGGGGTGTTAGTATATGTTTTTTAGCTCACCTGGCCCGAAGGGCCATAGTGAGCTATTGTCATACCAATGCGTCCGGCGTGCGTCGTGCGTCGTGCGTCGTCACGGGATGTGTCCGTCAACACCTAAAAACAAATATTCAAACATCTTCTTCTGTAAAACTACTGGTCCCATGGTTCTCAAATTTCACATGGAGCATGACCTGACTCCAGGGTCTCAGAATTGTAAAATTGGGTCAGGTTGAAAATCCAAGATGGCCGCCGTTACTAAAAATAGCAAAAACAACAAAATAAACTTCTTCTCCAGAACCACTGGGTATATTTGTCTGAATTTTGGCATGGAACATCAGTGAAACCTTGGTATTCAAAATTGTAAAAATGAAAAAAATCTGTAGCGGAGTTTTGTCACAGTGACCTACTTTCTGTTTACGTGTGTAATTTTGCTCAAATGCCAATGTCAAAAAATGACCTATTTAAACAACTTCAAACAACTTCTTCTCTAAAACTACTGGTCCCATGGTTCTCAAATTTCACATGGAGCATGACCTGACTCCAGGGTCTCAGAATTGTAAAATTGGGTCAGGTTGAAAATCCAAGATGGCCGCCGTTACTAAAAATAGCAAAAACAACAAAATCAACTTCTTCTCCAGAACCATTTGGTATATTTGGTTGAAAGTTTGCATAGAACATAAGTAGGACCTTGGTATTAAAAATTGTAAAAATAAAAAAAATCTATAGCGGAATTAGGTCACAGTGACCTACTTAGCGTTTACAAGGCCGATTTTGCTCAAATGTCAATATCTAAAGAAAATGCAACCAATTCTGACCAGATTTGGTCAGAAATGGTTCTTGAATGGAATTATTTCAATTTTGTGCCAGTTGACTATCCAAGATGGCCACCATGGGGGCCGTTACTAAAAATAGCACAAACATAAAAATGACAATTACTCAAGAACCCTTGAATGGAATTGGACCAATTTTGTGTCAGAATGTTCCTTGCATGAAGCCGTTTTGATTAATTATGATTTGGCATTCCAAGATGGCCGCCATCTTGTGTTACTAAAAATAGCACAAACATAAAAATGACAATTACTCAAGAACCCTTTAATGGAATTGGACCAATTTTGTGTCAGAATGTTCCTTGCATGAAGTCGTTTTGATTAATTGCAATTTGGCATTCCAAGATGGCCGCCATCTGCCGTTACTAAAAATAGCACAAAACATGAAAATGACAATATCTCAGTAACTGCTGAATGGATTTTGACGAAATTTGTGTCAAAATGATTCTTGCATTGAGATGTTTCAAAAATATCTAACTGTAGACCCTTCATATTGGCCTCTGTTACTAAAAATAGAAAAATGTGAAAATTAGAAAATCTCAATGGAGTTGGATTAATTTTGTGTCAGAATGGTCCTTTAATAAAGCTTTTTCGATTTTTTGCATTTTGGCATTCCAAGATGGCCACCATTTGCCATTACTAAAAATAGCACAAAACTGAAAATGACAATATCTCAGTAACCGCTGAATGGATTTTGACAAAATTTGTGTCAAAATGATTCTTGCGTTGAGATGTTTCAAAAATATCTAACTGTAGACCAGTCATATTGGCCTCTGTTACTAAAAATAGAAAAATGTGAAAATCAGAAAATCTCAATGGAACTGGACCAAATTTGTGTCAAAATGGTCCTTGCATGAAGGCTTTTCGATTTTTTGCATTTTAGCAATCCAAGATGGCCGCCATCTGCCGTTACTAAAAATAGCACAAAACATGAAACTGGCAATATCTCAGTAACCCCTGAATGGATTTTGATGAAATTTGTGGCAAAATGATTTTTGCATTGAGGTGTTTCAAAAGTAGATATATAAAGACCAGGCAAGTTGGCCTCTGTTACTAAAAGTAGCAAAATGTGAAAATGAGAAATTCTCAGTGGAATTGGACCAATTTTGTATCAGAATGGTCCCGTTGCACAATAGCCAGGTGAGCGATATCAGGCCCATTTGGGCCTCTTGTTTAGGGATAAACAAGAAAAACATATTTCAGAATTATCAAATGCTGGGTTCTCTAGGGCTGAAATTTCAGCAGCACAAATAGGAATGGATCAGACGTGAAACACTGAAGACCCAGATCAGCCATGGCAGCTTTTGAGACGGGTATAATTCCTTTTGATTTTTTTATAGCTTGTTGAACGAAAGTACAGAAGAGTATGGTTGTCACTAAGGCCTCCTCATCCATGTTACTTCTGTCAAGCTGGCCTCCTCATCCATGTTACTAACATACTTATGTTATTTCATATGATGGGCAAGGCACTGTCAGTCCAGCTATCCTGTATCCAGAAAGGGGTTGTTTTTCCTTTTGTAGTAGTACTGAATAACTGTGGAAGCTCACTGTCCTACTGTAAACTGGAAAATATTTGCCAAAGTGTAATTTTCACGTAATTTTTCTTAAACCTATCACAGACTGGTTTTGCTTGTTACGAAAATACTGGGGCTCATTATTATGCTGTTATTTATAGTGCTATTGTATAGTGCTATTGTGTATATAATGCTCTCTCATCATGGCTGCTATTGAGACTAATTGACAAAAGAATATTAGGTGAGGGAGAGTTTCTTACTGATTTGCACTTCATTTTTGTCGAGCCCGCTTGCGGTGAGCGAGACATAGTTGTTACAATTTCAGTTCGGTGTATGTCCGTGCGTGCGTTAGTGCGTGCGTGCGTCCGTCCGGATTTGTCCGGGCCATAACTTCTACATTTATGCATGGATTTCAAAATAATTTGGCTCAATTGTTCTCCTCGATGAGTAGAAGTGCCTTTTGAAACATTTGATCAGGTAGGTCAAAGGTCAAGGTCACACTTGAAGGTCAAATGATAAAATGGCCATAAATTGAGCTTGTCCGAGCCATAACTTCTACATTTACTGATGTATTTCAAAATAATTTGGCACAATTGTTCTCCTTAATGAGTAGAAGTGCCATTTGAAACATTTGTTCAGGTAGGTCCAAGGTCAAGGTCACACTTGAAGGTCAAATGATAAAATGGCCATAAATTGAGCTTGTCCGAGCCATTACTTCTACATTTGTGGGTGGATTTCAAAATAATTTGGCACAGCTGTTTTCCTTGATGAGTAGAAGTGCCATTTGGAACATTTGTTCAGGTAGGTCCAAGGTCAAGGTCGCACTTGAAGGTCAAATGACAAAATGGCCATAATTTGAGCTTGTCCGAGCCATAACTTCAATATTTACAAATGGATTTCAAAATAATTTGGCACAATTGTTCTCCATGTTGAGTAGAAGTACCATTTGGAACATTTGTTCAGGTAGGTCCAAGGTCAAGGTCGCACTTGAAGGTCAAATGACAAAATGGCCAAAAATTGAGCTTGTCCGAGCCATTACCTCTACATTTATGCATGGATTTCAAAATAATTTGGCACAATTGTTCTTCTTGATGAGTGGAAGTGTCAAGTGACATACATGTGTGGGTAGGTCCAAGGTCAAGGTCACACTTGAAGGTCAGATATTGTAATTGTCATAAATTGAGCTTGTCTGGATCATCACTTCTATTTATTTTCCTTTGTGAAAATTTGAAAAAAAAAAAGAAATATGCTTGCTAAGCATGATGTTTTTTGGCTTCTTTCCAGAGTGTAGCAGTTACTTAGTCTTGACATACTTATAGGTCACTATAGCAAACAGTGGGCTCAACCAGTTGTCCCTGGACAACCTTCTAGTTGTATAGCTTCGTCTCAATTCTGTTTTTCTTTGGTTATAAGACAGGTTTGTTTTCTTTTCCAAAGTTGCCGTATATCTGTAAAAAACAGTCTTGTGTTATTCAAATATAATACCTTTTTCTCTTCCAAAACAATCTAAAAGATCTAGATCCATCTTACTAGCTGGATCTAGATCTTGAGATTATTTTGGAATTGAAAAAACCTGATCTTAGAACCAAACAAATACAGTGCAACAATATTCTCTTATAATGCTATTCCAAACTTAGCATGATAAATAGGGCAGTACTGTACAAGGAACCCTGAAGAAAATTACTAATTCAAACATTAAATATTTACCTTAACTCTAATTTATGAAAATAAACGTTAGCGGAATTTTTCCAGTTTACTGTATAGTATTGTATATCCTATATTATAACCTTGATCTGCTGTGTGAGACCTGTGGGGCGATATTAGTTATGCCCAGGTGACATTGGTTATACCTTAAAACACAGGTGCTACTTATATTTTCACAGTTATTTGTCCTTGTAGAATGCATATTTCATTTTGTAAGCCAGTTATGGCATAGTAAAAATTTATAATTCCTTTTTGTTTGGTGGTTTGTGGACCCCCCCAGGGCCATCATGCTATGTTGGAAGGGAAATACATATTAAAAGTATACCCCTACCTCACATACACACATGTATATACACACAAAAATTAATAAAAAGAAAACAGACACAACAGTATGCCCCGTTCAAAATATGCATCTTGCATATAGAGGTTATTGCTTTAACCACTACGCCAGGGCTGTCTGTGTAATTATTGGTATTATCAGAAACTATACCATATAGTATGCTAATGGATAACAACAAATGCATTAGAGTATATTATGTAGAAGGGTTGACAGTTGTTTTGCAATAGGTATAGTCATGGTTACTCAATTATGAGGTTTGAATGGAATTGGTGACCTTTTGACACAACAGGGTAGAAAATCTATAAACACAGAATATTCGTAGAGGCTTTTGCAAAGATTTCTACAACAGTGTAGCTTTTCCAGCTCCTTGAATACTGAAATGTTGGTTTTTGAATACGCTGCCATTTTCAGCACTTTAAGAAATCCACTCCTAATGACAAAACATTTTGTAGGTATTTTGAATGGTGAGAAAAAAAATGCAACTTATAGTGCCTTGATAAGCAAACTGGTGCATATGTGATACAGTTTGTGAGCATCCACACATTAAACACACGTGACAGATCTGTAATGTACCAGGCACATCCTGGTACACTGTGACAATCACTTGTGATATACTTCTGATATACACCAAGCACACACGTGTACACTGTGTGATATTGAATCACTTGCGACAAACTTCTGATATACCAGACACAAACTTGTAGACTGTGTGTTGACCACATGACAGACTTCTGATATACCAGACACAAACTTGTAGACTGTGTGTTGATCACGTGTGATAGACTTATGATATACCAGGCACACATTTGCACACTGTGTAAAAAGCATGTGATAGATGGTGATATGCCAGGCACATACTTGTGCAGTGTGATAACCATGTGTGATATACATGCTATGCCAGGCACACACTTGTACACTGTGTGATAACCATGTGTGATAGACGTGATATACTAGACACATACTTGCATACTGTGTGATAACCGCATGTGATAGACATCTGATATGCCAGGCATACACTTGTACACTGTGTGATAGACATCTGATATGCCAGGCACACATTTGTACACTGTGATAACCACGTGTGATAGACTTCTGATAAACCAGGCACATACTTGTACACTGTGTGATAACCACATGATAGACATGTGATATATATAGACACATGTGATAGACATCTGATATGCTAGGCACACACTTGTACACTGTGTGATTACCACGTTTGATAGACTTCTGATAAACCAGGCATACACTTGTACACTGTGTGATTACCACATGTGATAGACGTGATATGTTAGGCACATATTTGCACACTATGTGATAACCACTTGTGGTAGACTTCTGATAAACCAGGCACATACTTGTACACTGTGTGATAACCACATGTGATAGACATGTGATATACTAGACACATACTTGCACTTTATGTGAGAACCACATGTGATAGACATCTGATATGCTAGGCACACACTTGTACACTTTGTGATTACCACGTTTGATAGACATCTGATAAACCAGGCATACACTTGTACACTGTGTGATAATCAAGTGTGATAGACGTGATATGTTAGATGCATACTTGCACACTGTGTGATAACCACATGTGATAGACATCTGATATGCCAAGCACACACTTGTACACTGTGTAATAGACTTCTGACAAACCAGGCACACACTTGTACACTGAGTGATAACCACATATGACAGACATCCGATATACCAGACACACACTTGCACACTGTGTGTCAACCACGTGTGATAGATTTGTGATTTACTAGTCACATACTTGTATACTCTCAGATTACCACGTGTGATAGATTTGTGATCTTGTATATTGTATGATAACCACATGCAACAGAATTCTAATATTCCTGGCAGTTGGCAAACAGTTTCATCTGGACAAGGCAATTTAACACAGTAACATATCTGACCTTGACCTGTATTTCAGAGGTCAATATTTGTTTGAAAAAGTTACATGTACTTCCTAAGTATAACCAAATACTTGGTATACGAGTGTTGTCCTAGACATGCATGGCAGTTACAATTCAGAAACACAAAGTCATTTCAAAGATTTACAGAAAACATGTATGAAATAACGCGCAAAATGATTCATAAAGGGCAATTTTGCTTAATATTGTCTTCGAGGAAGACATACGTTGCGTAGGTCCAAAGTCATAGTTCGTGGTTTTACTGTTAAAACGAGCATAAATATCTTTGCACCTATAAGTTTACAATGTCGTTTAAATGAGTTTATTATCAGTTCTATTTGAATAATACTGTAAAGTTTCAGAGAAGTCTCACCTTTTTTCATGATTCTGTGATTTAGTTTACCCACTGTCCATAAACGTCTATCAAATATGACGACATCAGCTGCAAAGGCGGCGCACAAAATCATGCTAAGGCTGTATATGCGACCAGGATGGTTCTGTTAAACTATAATGCACTAAGATTCTTTTTTTATAATTTTATTATATACAACTGGAAAGAAGTTAAGCACCCCCAATAGAAATTCATTGTTTTCCATCGAGCATCATAGAAAGAAAAACCAGATGTTGAAATAGATGCTGACTGCATGTCAAATATCGGAACATCTAAGATGTTCTGACTGAATATGGGGCCATCATTTGTAAAAATGATCATACTTTGTTCCGGAATAGCAAGGTGATCCTATTTTATGTAGGGGTTGAACTTGACACCCTTAGTCACGGACTCATTGAGTTACATAACTTTAAGAAGCTTTAGACTCATGTGCTTGCCAGATCAGTCACTTCTGGATGTGAACAATCAATGCACAACAAAATTCCTTGATTGCAGCCCCAAAGTTAAACAAGCCACAATGTTCATTCAAATCATACCGCACGCTTTCGATTAAAAGTTTTGACTGATTTCCTTCCAAATGATGCCCATTTACTCGGATATCAAGAAGCAGTATATCAAGGCTTAATAATTACGAAAGTAAATGGTTTTGAATACTATCAGTGACAAGTTATGGAAAGTTTAGACAATAATTGGTGGTGCTTAACTTTTTTCCAGGTGTATATCATCATATGGCTACTCGGTCATGTCTGACCACTTTGCGTTCTGTTTATGCATTTACATTCTATGCACTAGCAAACTACTTAACTGAAGATGTTTTGTTCTGTTTTTCAGAAGATTTCACACTTGTAGCATGACAAGAGCAATTTCCATTTGAAGTAGTATTAAAATAAATTCCCATACACTAAAATAACTACAGAAGGCGGAGCCAACGGTACAGAATAACTGAAGAGGCGGACCCTAAAACAGTACAATAACTTCCAGTTTTTGGAACTTATTGTACCCATTTATCACATCAGCAACATTGACAAAAATCAATATCAGGGCTCCAAAAAAAGCCAAAATTTTGGAGAGAAAAAATGTTGCTCACACAATAAAGCATGCTCTGTGGGATTTCCTCTAGAGCAGCTTCAAACAGGATAAACCCTTCTCTTCAGTGACACTGTCTCATATAGACCAACATTTGAGACTGGGTTGGTCATGCTACAAACTAGTTATAGATTGTCAATCACTCTGTATGTTATTTCAAACTCGGGGCTCCCCCCTCGTTCAGAAATAACTTATTTCGTGATTAACATACTATAACTATGACATATCAATCATGGATTCTGTTTCATGATATTAAATTCAGATGTCCATCTCAGTTACGGGAGTAACCATTAGAATTGTTCATGCAACACAGGTAAACAGTTTGCTAAACCTTAGATGATATATACTCAGAAAACCAGTTGAAGATATTAAAATTATGGCATATTTCTTTCTTTCAAGAAAATATACTGAAGGGATTTAAAAACTTCCACCCTTTAATTTTGAATATCTCAAAAAGTAATGCAGCTACGTCCATCAAAATTTTATAACATATATATTTTCTTATACCTGGTTATTTCCATATGCCAAACTTGAAATCGTTCAACCAAAACGGTCAGGAATAGGCGCGTGCCCCTCGTGTCATTTGTACAGTTTACATACAGATAAATCACTTCATGTAAACAGTTTTCAGAGAAAACATTTCTCTTACAATATTAAATTGAATTTTAAAAGTTTGAAGTCAGTCTGTGGCTTAATTTGGCATACAGCGCCTAATTATTGCAAACAGGTTCAGATTTTTGGGCCAGTTAAGGTGGGGATTTATGGTAAATGTAAACATCTGCATAAAACCATAAAAAAGTAAGGTATCTCCCTGAAAGTTAGCAGACTTCTTATTTTTGTTGTTCTTTACAGTTTAGAATACAAAATAGACGTACATGCTGCTTAAAAATGTGTTTTTATAAGGAAAGATCAAAGGGTAGTTTTCTGCGCAATAATCAAAAAAATTAACATCGTTTTTGAAAATTTACGTAGTACTGAAGGTGCTTTATTGCATAATGAAGAGCGACCTAGCAATTATTTATTCCAACTCTTTCTCAAATTGTAATGTAGACCAGATGAAAACGGTACCTTTTTCTCAAATGTTCAACCATGTATAAGGTAATGTACACTGGATGCATTTATTAAATACATGTATAGGGTAGGCAAGCATACCTATGTAACACCTACAGTATAAATAATACATTACTTACATGATCACTGGTGTGTAGATGAAATTGTTCAACCTTGTTAAAATAGTCTCACCTGTTTCACCTATATGTTTTGACAAAAAAATTTGGACACAGACGGCATATTTTTTCATCTGCTCAGCCTGATAATGTGTGAAAGAGTTTAAAAAAATAATTGCTAGCTCGCTCTCCATTATGTAACAAGGAACTCTCAGCACTAAGTATAGTTTCAATAACAATATTATTTTTTCAGATTATTGCGCACAAAATTACCCTTTGATCTTTCCTTATAAAAACACTTTTTAACATTAACAAACGCTGCATTTTGGGAGTCTGAATTGTCAGAAACAACATAAAGAAGGCATATGCTAAGTTTTGGAAAGAACAGTGGTATTTCGAGCGTTTTATGCAGATTTTTGTCTTTGCCCCAAATCAGTGATTACCACCACCTAATATGCGGAAATTTAAAAATTGACTTGCAAGACAATTTTATGAGTCAGTTACGGCAAGTGTCAATCTCAGACAACGTGCAAGGTTTGCAGGAAGCCCAAAAGACCGTCAAAAAGCAGCTGACCGAGGTTTAAAACCAGAAGTATGACATTAATTTACGTCGACGCCGTCTCCATAATTAATACGTCTTGCGCTAGTGCGTCGACTGCAATGATAATTGCAAACCAACGTGGATGACCTCACGGTATAAAACCAGGAAGAAATTGCATAAAAGCGTAACCCATAAGATAACGACGTCATTGCCTAATGCATTTCAGAGACGTAACGCTCTTTTTCTGACGCCATTTAAGTAAATGATATGAATAAACTGCGTTGTTTTGAAATTTGATAAGTCAAGTATTTTGCTGTAAAATGTTAAACGCTGTCACGAGTGAAAGGATCATCAGCCAGCAATAAAAAGTGGAAGTTTTTAAAAACCCACAGTATATTGTATACGGTCTGAAATATACATACACTAAGAATACGCAATTTTAGAGAATTTGAAATGCAATCCACGCTTCACTGGTTGCAGTACACCACTGCTCCAAATGGTCTTACCTTTTACTAGAAAACTTCACACAAAATTAAATTTGAAACTTCACCCATTTCTCAGGCAATGTATCCTAGATTACACTTTTGCATAATTATTACAAGATCAGTAATCATAATCCGGTGTCTAGTGTTTCACTCGAGATAAACAGAGAATACCATATTAGTGTCTTTTGATATCAAGTTTATCAGGCGAGACCAGAAACAGCGTAGGAGTGGCGAGGCTTGCCGAGCCAGTCCGACGTGTTTCTGGTCGAGGTCATGGTTTTCTATTTATCATGCACCATTAAAAGGATTTAAGGTTTACAGAGAGTCAAATAAATGAAAAGCAAACGCAGCTTTGTTCAAACTTGCTGACGTCGCGAATGCTTTAAGACGTATGTCGGTGACATCGTTCTACCAATCAAAAGCTGTTATCAAGGCCAACGTCAGTATACAGCCAATCGTCTCCAGACATCGCTTCTAAAGGCATGACCTGATAACTTTTGCGCAAGCGCAGTTCTAAAGTGACATGATATCATATCATGTTATCATACGCCTGTTATCAGGTGAATTTTGCAGCATATGCATGATAAAAGCTGTTTTTAGGAAAAGAACCAAATAAGCAAGTTGTTTTCGTTCCAATCCTAGTAGATTTTGAATGTTGTAGTATATATGTAATATGAAAAAAAGAGAGAAATAAATGTGTTTAACCCAAAGCTTTTTTACGGATCTGACAAGGTACATGTAGTCTGGTTCGTATCTTCTCACTGTACCCGTATTAATATCAGTTCATGTTCATGTTCATGACGACTTAATGGTAAATAAATAAGCCCTCTGAAGACGGCGTTTACAACCACGCAAGTTTTACTCATGCTGTTATTCTCAGAAATGTTGTGCTTTTTGTTTCTTCCAACGGATTAGAGCAATCCTTATGCAACAATTCAAGGGTTGCTACAGGAACTATTCATGGTTATTTTAGCCAATGGCTACAAACCAGTTTGATAGACTTACATGTAATGTCCACACTCACAAGCATATTGTCGGCACGCCGAATACGACTGAAATAGATTGGCACTGTATGGAATGAATTTTTCTTGTTTCAGTTATACAACGCAGCCAACTGAGCAGTTTGAATAACATTTTTAAGTCTGTTTAAATATAATTGTCAATCTGGAAGAGTTTCTGAACTAAACCACTAATATGACAAGCTCGTGTGTCACTTGTTTCATAAGTTTGCAAATGTATAACGACTAATAAAATCGGTAACTAAAGACTGGTCTGGCACATTAAATTATATATACAGCTCTCTCTTTAATTCTTTCAATTTTTCATATCCTAGCCGAAAGAGGAAACCATTTGGGATTGGAGGCTCTACGCCATAATGATATAGCTGCAAGATTTTGTTTTACAGAAATATAGGGTCGAGTAGGGTAACTTCGGACAGCGGGTAAATTCGGACATACTATTGCAAACACTGAAAATCCAGATGAGACGGCTTTCATTCTCAACCATATGTTCCTTTCCTTTTAGTTTTGGCTTATCTATCACTTTCATAGCATACTCCACTCCTGTTGCTTTCATTTTACCAATTCATAATGATGAGCCGTCTCAACAGGATTTTCACTGTTTGCCCAGTTTATTTTGTTTTAATACCAAACAACTGACACATAAAGGAAACAATGTCACTGTCCGAATTTACCTGCTGTCCGAATTTCCCCTATGCGTAGTTCAAATTATCATGGTCAAAATCAACACAACTGTCCCTATCTCTCAATGCTTTTAAAATTATAATGACTTCTTGAAGTTGGGTATCTTTTACGGCGTATTTTAGGATTACTAGAATTACTATTCGCTTGTCGAACTATAGATATAAGTTTCAAGTCTTTATCATTGACAGGCGGCTGTTCTGTTTTGTCATTGTCTGCGTAATAGGCAACTGCGGTATCTTCGTTGTTTTGAAAAATAGCTGGAAGAAAACCATTCATTTCCGTATGGGGCCTGTCTAAAGGATGTTTTCGCTTCTTTGGACGACCTCTACCTGGCGAACGTTTTCCCTTTTCATGGGTTGGTTTACACAGAAAAGTTCTCCCTTTAACAACTTTAGCAGTAACATGCTTATCTGTGTCTTTATCATCTGCTAACACACTTACAGGTGCGCTCTGGGTTTCTCCTGCTTTAGCTTTTCTGCGTTTCTTCACTTTCTTACTCTCTATTTTCCCCGTTGAGTTACTTCTCTTTTGCTCTTTTGGTTGTATTCTATCACCAACTTTTACACCGTGTATATCCAAATCAGAAGAATAATCAACATTTATTCGAATGTCCTTTAGCTCTTTCTTCACCACGTCTATCTGCCGCTCAATCTTCTCTACGGATTTCTTTTGCTTGAAGTTGATTTCCGTAATAGACCTTTGCAGTCTGTCTTCTACTATTTTGTTAACCCGTCCCACCTCAGTTGTCGCTGACTGGAGGAACCAAGGGGTTTCAAACACAGTTTCGCCACTCATAATTAAGTATTAATCCGGGTTCGTTCCATTGTTTTCTATGTTTCTTCTCTCTATGCTACGCTGTTTTCTCTGTACTATGAGAAGTTTGAAAATGTAATCTGTTGTTTTTTTCTTTCTTTCTTTTTTTCACTTAAAACATCCTTTTATACACACCACAATGGGCTCGTTTACGTATCAGTCCATGCCATTACTGGAGTAAAATGAAGCGCAAACTATTATTCCGTTCACTTCATTTAATAAAATTTCAATTCAGATATTGTTCCAGATTAGAAATGTCTTTTTACTGATTCATTGCCTGCAGTTTATAATATAATATGGTTTATTGTAGGCTATCATATAACACAAACAACTCCGAAATTGTGTCTGCACATCATTGTAAAGGTGCTTTAATTAAATGATCCCGCAAAAGTCAGAACAATATATTGATCAAATGCTTGCCAACAAACTTAAGTTACCTAACGGTACAGGAATAATACCAAAGTACAATTACTAATTAAAGCTAATCTCTTTTGCACTTATGTCGAGTTCTGCATCATGACAAAATACACCTCGTAGAACTTTGAGATCCACAAACAATATTCTAATCGATAGCCGATGAACACAAAAATTATTAATTGAAAAACATCCAAATCAAATGCCAATAATAACCTGGTGGGATAAATTTACACTGTGCGCATAATTATTCGTAAACCGCTGAGGCAAAAAGTGTTAGAATATAAAGTCAGTATATAATGAATGGAGGCACTTAGGTCATGCAAATTTTTATTGTAGGGTATTGTAGTAATTTTGATGCCAAGTGAAAAGGTACCTTAGAGACACGTAAGTTTATGAGCTTAGAAGCTATATGAATGAAGAGTTAGCAGCGAAGAATAACAAGAACAGTATTCATAGGCTCTAAGTCTTCTGCTCACACATTCAATAAGACGTGTCCTCTTCCATTATAGAATCTTCATGACATATGGTAGCTGTGCATGCCAGTATTAGTCCGCACAGCGGTGAACAATTAATCACTTCTAGACGACCTAAGTTTTTCTTCTTGTAAACAGTAAAGGTTTCGCGAAGCCTTGTGGTGGTAGGGGCAGTGGGTGTAAGAGAGCCTATCATATAATGAATCAATCAGGGGATAACTTATACCCAAAATTTCCTTTGCGGAGTTCCCCGAGGAATCGTCTCAGCTAAGCCAGAAGACCTTGAGATGTGGCCAAACTAGCTTAGTTTCTATTTCTTGATCAAGGTCATGTGTTTGTCATATTCTCCAATGGCTGCTTGGATCTTTCTGCGAACATCCTCATCGGTTACATGGTCCTTGTAAGAGATGCTCAAATAACCTTGAACAGCATCTCATCTCAAAGGCATACGTTCTTTTCTCTAACTCTGTTATCAAGGTCCACGTTTCCCAGGCATACAAACGGACGGATACAACAAGGGAGCGTATTAGTTTCACATTTGATTCAAGATCAAACATCCTCATTAGTTACACAGTCCTTGTAAGATGAAAACTGTAACCTTCGATAGCATATCATGTCTGCTTTCTTTTGTCTAACTTCCACTTCCGTTAAGGTCCGCGTTTAACAGGCATAGATATATATGACAAGGGAGCGTGTCAGTTTCATCTTCAAACTGGCTTCAGCTTTGATTGGGCTGCTGTGGTCTGTGCAGTCCTTGAGAGATTCTCAGGTTTAAATTCATCATCTGAGACACATGCTCCAAGGTATTTGAAACTTCTGTCCTTTTACCTTGATCTCCCTTTGAATGCCGTTGGTGCAACACAAGCAATAATGTGCCTTTCGATTTGACTGAGACCAATTAAGGTTTAATCAACATCGTTGTTTACTCCATGTGAATTGAGCTCTCATAAAAGCTACATTGTAAGTTTACGATAATCAATACGATTAATCAGAAATGCCTTTGGTTTTGGACTACTCGTTTATCCTCTGAACAATCAACTCGACACGGGTGAGAGGCTGTAGCCTTATCAGATATACCACTATTTCCACAAACATTTGGACACTTTTACCAAATACTACAAACATAATAAAATTTCATTTTAAAGTTAATAAGAACATCATCCTTCGGTGTGTCAGTTTAAAGCCTACGACCACGTGTGACCCTTATCAGACTGCTTCTGGACCAATCAAATCTGGGTCAACATGCTTTGCACCGACACTCAGCCTAACTGTTCCTATTTTTAAGGTAGGTGCGCAATGAACGACCTTAAGATATGCATACCAATAAAGTACAATACATGCTTCTTCGCATGTACCGTTCTCCACGCTAAAGGTCTGCCAGGACACCGAAGAGGTTTCCGCATGATTATAAACGAATAGTAAGACAAACTACGCGTCCACAACTTCTGGTCCGAGTCTGCCCTGTTCACACCAGCTACGTATTCAGAGAAACCATCGTCTGAAAATTAATCGCAGTCTGATCAGCCAGGTCACTTTGTCATGTGGGCCAGTCCATTTTATACTTGATTTAATTTTTTTATCGTAAGTTATATTTACTTCTCTTTTATTTATCAGACTTACCCTTCTATAATAAAAATAGAAAATAGGTAAAAATAGTTGTAGAAACGTTTTTCGTATAATTTGCTTAGTCTGTTGTAACCCTTCCTGTTGGTCTAAATTATTTAGTTCAATAAAGATAGCTGAGTTGCCACCTATTTGGGAAAGAGCTGCTGACTCGCCTTATCACTTGTAATTTATTTTTTGTTGGGATGTCTTTGTCAATCTTTCCCTTTGATGTTGGGGATAGGGTTTGGGATCTGATTCAGTCAGTTCCTGAAGTGTAGTTACTCTTTAAATTTACAACAGTATTTTCATCATATAGGACTTACTGTCGATACTGTTGCATAGAATTGTATAAAACTTTCTGGTGGCGCAAGCGCCACTAGAAATTTCCATACAATTCTATGCCACTGAGCCACGTCGTGTGACTTCCAACAATGTGGCAATTTTGTCAACCCGACACGCGTGAGAGGCTGCAGCTTTATCTTACACTGTAAAAAAATACTGTAGAATTTACTGTAGAATAACTGGAAACCGGCTGCCAGTCCTTTTACCGTTATTTTTACGGGCGTTTGCCTGTAAGACATTGTTAGAAATCACGAAATGGAAGTTTTATGCTAACTGGCCGCACTCGAAAATAACTTTGTATTGTTGAAGGGCTATCAGACCAAAACGACACCTACTCTATTCTGTCCCAATCTGCTTGATGATTCCTGCATTTTTTACGGGCGCCCGTAAAAATAACGGTAAAAGGACTGGCAGCTGGTTGCCAGTTATTTTACCGTAAAATCTACGGATTTTTTTTACAGTGTATGTACCATTGTGATATTCAGACCATCCTTCTCATTTATATACAAGGTTATAAGAAACCTCACCACAGCCTTCCTGGCTTGTGCCACTTCCATAGAATGATGATGTGACAAGCGAAGGCTCTGATCAGAGTGCACTTGCAGACTGATCAGAGCATTGGCTTGTCACTAATGTCTTATTGTTTGAAATCGCATGATGTGGTTCGTATATGGACAGGTAGGAATGAGAAAATACAGTGAATTACTGTAGATGTCCCAATTTTAAGATTTTTTTTACGGTAGCCTATTGCAGTCCCGGATCCAGACAATCACATACTGGTGGGGCTTTGGCTAACTGGTTGGGCTGGGAGGTACCGAGATGTATTTGGGAAGGGGGTGGGAGGGGGACGGGGAGTGGGGCCACCACATACTGGTGGGGCTCTGGATAACTGGTGGGGCTGGGAGGTACCGAGATGTATTTGGGAAAGGGGTGGGACGGGGACGGGGAGGGGCCACCACATACTGGTGAGGCACTGGATAACTGGTGGGGCTGGGAGGCACCGAGATGTATTTGGGAAGGGGTGGGGGCGGGGGAGTGGGGCTTGAAAAAATATGACAGAACTAGGGATCAGTTTAATGAGAATTTTCGATAATATCTTTTTTTGCCTTGAAATATATGTTGTGACATCTCATTAGAATCGCCTCGCCGAGGCGATTCTAATGATATGTCACAACATATATTTTGATCTAACCAGGCCTAGGTAGTGGGGCTGAAGCCCCAAAGCCCACCCCCTGGATCCGGGGCTGTATTGCATGAGCAATTCTCATCAGCCGTGACTGCTACCTTGTTTAAATGTACAATATAGCCATCCTAAGGAATATATGAAGTTAGAATGCCTAATATATGAAGTTAAAAGCCCGGAAGATTCTTGTCGTGGCTGTTTACATAGTTACAAGTATGAGGAATATTTTCTGAAGGAACCGCTCAATCTACTAATATAGTTACCCTGAAGTTTGGGCCACCCTCTTCTATTCTAGTCTAGTCTATTCTATTCTATTCTAATCCACAACCCTATAAGGTCGATGGAGCACCACAGATGACTTAACAACAAAACCTCCACCAAGTCATGTTTTCGGTTGCCGCGATGATTATTTAGCTGGCAAAATCCATCCCTGACCATTCTTTAATATTGTCTTTCAATCTAAAATGCAATTACAAATAAAATTAACAAAGGTTGAATTGCCAAACACTGTTGATTGGCTAAGCAAATAATTCAGACTCTGATGAGACTGCTCTCCTAGACCTTCACTGTTTGCTCTTTCGTAAAAATATTTGGGGTTATTAAGATCATAAGAAGCATTTTGTTCGATAAGAATAGTTTGTTGTATCACACCTCGGTTAAAACAAATACAGCTCCATTAAATCGCTGCTAAACCTACAAAATCAAACACAAATGGCGTCTTCCTTTAATCATAATTTAAAATGAATAGTTAAATAAATACTTAAAGTCAACCAACGCTAATATCTCCTGTTCTATACACATACCCTAATGATCTTTATTTTGGACAGGAGTTACGGTACAGACCAGACTAAACTGCTCCCATTGATCAGTCCAGACAAGGGTCTGCACTGGTTGTCTTTCCGACAAGTTTGGACACATCACAGTAGAGCTATTCAGCTTGTTCAGAATTTAGGAAAATTAAAATTTTCCCAATACTTCGGCTAAATATGTTAATTATGGATTATTTTGTCTTCTTCTGTTGCTATTAGCATTCTTCAAGGTGTAATGGGAGTTACCTGTGCTTTCTACCATTTGGAAAAAAGGGAGACAACCAATCGGAAATTCTTTCCCTTGTTCGGAATCGGAAAACCGCTCGGCCAATTCCGTGAGTAGATCCTTGTTCGGAATCGGAACACCGATCGGCCAATTCCGTGATTCTTGTTCGGAATCGGAACACCGCTCGGCCAATTTCGTGAATCAAGGAATTGGCCGAGCGGTGTTCCGATTCCAAACAAGGATCAAAGAATTTACTCCTACTGGAAAAATAAAAAAGGAAAACGGTAGTTGCTTCCCTTGTAAGTTAACAATTCATCTCAACAAGGTCCATGTTGTTGCAGGACGGAATGGTCGTTCAATTGGACTCGGATGTATTTTGACAGGGTCGTATTACCTTCTTTCACTAACAAAAGGAAGTAGGAACACTCAGGAACAGACACAATTCAATCCCAGATCCCACCTAATACTTCATGTGGGAAAGAGACAACACAAAAGTAGTCACCACCAAAGACATCATCAGCGGCAGCCATGTGTACAGCCATTTCCCATGTAGGAGGTCAAGGGGCTAGCCTGAACATCACAAACAATAAACAATGTATCAATAACAGACACAGCGACAAACAACACATAAAATAACCTAGAAGAATCAAAACAGAACTGCCGCCTTCGGACGGCCAGTAATGAAATTACTGGGGGGGGGGGGGGGGGGGGGGGGGGGGGGGGGGAGGGGGGGCGAGGCCTAACCGGTCTGTGGTCAAGTTCCGATATTTATTCCGTTCGTAACGCGGACAAAATATGCCCTTCGCGGACAAAAATTCTCACCTTTTTCAACGAATTTTGCGGATAAAATGGAAATGAAGGCCAAGAAACAAGTATTTTGGACGGACGCACAGTGCCAAAGAGTGTGCAACTATGGATACGTTCCGCTGAGCCTCCAGGGGCCCTCCTTCATAGAAATTAAGCCTTAGTAACAGCATAGCAACGACCTAAGTGCTTTTATAAATACGACCCCTGGGAAAGATCGTTATGAGAATGGAAACAACAACAGAAGCAAATTCGGATATTTTCAACAAGTTCTAGAGAACAGTGGAAAAGCCTACACCCAGGAATTAGTCTCTGATAATTGCACTTCCTAAAATACCAATCAGAGGAGATGGCAACCCCCACCCCCACCTCGACCGAAGACAGTAAACAGGGTGCACTTCAAAACATATACATGTATAAATAATTTTGTAAATCGTGTATGCTTCAGATTGACATTATGTATTTCACAAATGCATGATTATCTAGCACTGGCAAAATGCCAAAAAGCCAAAAGAGATAAATCCCGAACAGCTACCATCTACATTAACAAGCCCCGCAACTCCGATTTCGAGTTCTCTTGTAGGTGAAGTTTGACAAAGGATCAAAATAAAAATAGGTAAGAATGCTTTCTCTCACCCACCCTCTTCAACATTTTTCTCGAAAGGATTATTCCTGATGCTCCGAAAGAACATGATGGGAAATTTAGCACAGCGGCAGAACTATAACCAATCTGCTGTTTGCCGATGGCATTGGCACTTCTGCGGAGGAAGAGCAGGACCTAGAAGCCCTAGTTGAAAGTCTCGACCAAACATGCACACGGTATGAAATGGAGATAACCCCAAAAAGATTGTTCGAAGAGCACTGATATAGGTAGCGGATAATGCAGTACACGTCGTGTATCAATGCGTCGCATCTATTCCGTTCGCAAATGAAAGCCTGCCGGATCCATAGGACACAGGTGAAATTAGATAAATATACTAGCCAAAAGTTCTAACCGGCCACTTACATTTTATCGATTTTCTTTAATTCTCCAAACAATCTTGCTGTTCTTTTTACGTCCCCAAATGGGCAGATGTGTCAGTCAGCTAACCATCAAAAGGTTTGACAAAATTTTTAACATTACATCCAGGATGCGCCGACGAACACGTGTAGACCCATTTTCAAAATTCACAAAATTCAGCATTTCGTCAGAATTTGTGAAAAAATATTTTGGAAATACCCAATTCACGTTAGCAAAACTACTTAATTACGAATTCAAATGACTGAAGAAACAGATTCATGCAGAAATGAACACTCTTCCTGCAAGCCAGTTGTCGCTTTGGGTAAAAATGTTAAAACTTACCCCACCACTCAATGTAAATTCTTGTTAATTTTGAAAATGGGGGTACCCGTATTCATCTGTGCCTCCTGGATACAGTGTACCGAATATTGCTTAACTTTTTAGTGATATGGTTTACCGACATATTTGCATATCTGTGGCTGTTAACAGAATGTGAGATTGCTAAGAGCAATGAGGAAAATTGATTAAAACTAAGTGACTGGTTAGAACTTTTGACTAGTATATTAGGTGTTAGAGAAATATATAATTTCACACAACAGTACTTTCGAGCTACAAAGCATCGAAACTGATACAATGAACATTGATATAGAGAGATATACACTGTAAAAAAAACCGTAGTTTTTACGATAGAATAACTGGCAACCAGCTGCCAGTCCATTTCCCCGTTTTTTTATGGTCGCCCGTAAAAATTGCAGGAATCATCAGGCAGAGTAGGATAGAATAGAACAGATGTTGTTTTGGTCATAAAGCCCTTCAATTCTATAAAGGTATTTTTGGTTGCTGACAGTAAACAAAACACTTCCAAATCGTGATTTCTAAAAATGTTCTACAGGCAAACCCCCGTAAAAATAACGGTAAATTAACTGGCAGCCAGCTTCCAGGTATTTTACCGTAAAATCTACAAAAAATTTTACAGTGTAATAAATCAACTATGCCGGTAAATGCTGAAAAATATTTTTAGGCCCGTGCGGGATTCGAACTCACGACCTGGACTACTTCGCCTACCACTGCACTATCTGTCAACTCTACCGCTGCGCCACTGAGACAACCCCAAAAGTAGCACTGATAAAAGTAGCGGATAATGCAGTACACGTCGTATATGAGTTATTCTCAATGCGTTGCATCTATTCCGTTCGCCAATGAAAGCCTGCCGGATCCACAGGCTACAAGTGAAATTAGGTAAATATTCGGTGTTAGAGAAATATAATTTCATACAACAGTACTTTCGAGCTACATAGGATCGAAACTGACACAGATTTACAATGAAGATTCATATAGAGAGATATAATAAATCAACTATGCCGGTAAATGCTGAAAAATATTTTTAGGCACGTGTGGGATTCAAACTCACGACCTCGACAACTCCGCCTGGCACTGCAATATATATTAATTAGTTTACCAAGATAAACTTACAGAAGTAGGTTAACTTTTCACAAAGAATAGAATAGGTAGCCCCTTTTCAAACGATTGAAAGTAAAATTGCCACTATTCCTAGAAAGTATTTGTTCCAAAATTATGCGAAGGACATATCAGTACAGGGATCAGTTACCCGAGCCATTGTGATAAAAAGTAAAACATTTGAACACTTTGTAAACTAGTCTAATTATCCTCTAAATAAGCCCGCTCATATTATCCTCCAGCAATTATAACAGCTGTTGGAGGAACAAAACGCAATTGTAGGCCCTGGTCAGACTGCTCATCAAGGGAACATAACTGTTGATAAGAAAGACTGTCGCTCAGATTTATTCGAAACAAAAGTCTAGAACATGACTTTTACCTCTACAATACCTTTGCCCAATTAGCATACAAAAATGTCAAACTAACAGAAAACAATAAAAATGCAAGTAAGTCTGAATGTTAAAGTGCCCAGCTCAGGACGGCCTAAAACCCACACAGAAAAACGCCGCGGGTCAAGTGAAAGAATACGCTGATCAGGCTTCACATGAGCCGCGACACGAGAAAACCAACAAAGTGGTTGTGGTCTGTTCGCATTTGCTATCAGGTGTTCGCTCAGCATATCTCATATTTTTACAAAGGGGAATAACTTCTGTTTGCTTTCCTGGACGAGGAAGACTTTAAAAACAATTGAGCCGTGACATGACAAAACCAACAAAGTGGTTTTTGTGCGCCCAGCGGAGACTCAGATCAGGCTGAGCATCCGCAAAGTCTGATCTGAGTCTTCGCTGTCAGTAATAGAGTAATTTAGAACCTTAGCTATCCTTTTAGCGCACAGCGAAGACTCTGTCCGGGCTGATCTGAGTCTTCGCTGGGCGCTTATGCCACTTTGTTTGTTTTCTTGTGTCGCGGGTCAAATAAAGTCTAAGTTAGGACTTTTCTCTTAGGAAAGCACATTGATTTCTGTAAAAGTGACCCCCATAGACAAGGGAGACAAAAAGCTGGTGAAGCTGCTTCCCCTGAAAATGTACCCATTTACCTTAATGTGCCGTTGTATTTAGTGTGATTATAGTAAAATTTTCATACTGGCTTATACACATACAAATGTAGGGTCGAGTCGGGTAACTTCGGACAGCGGGTAAATTCGGACATACCATTGCAAACAGTAAAAACCCAGATGAGTCTCATCAGGATTTTCACTGTTTGCCTAGTTAATTTTGTTTTGATTCCAAACAACTGACATATAAAGAAAACAATGTCACTGTCCGAATTAACCTGCAGTCCAAATTTACCAGACTTGACTCTAGTAATGGTTCAACCGATGCCCGGGGCTGTTGGAAACCCTAAACTTCTGGGGAGTGTACACGGGCTGAGGGACTGGAGTAGCGGACTCTGTGGCTGCTGCGATGACTGCAAAGGAACACTGTAAAAATCCGTAGATTTTACGGTAGAATAACTGGCAACCAGCTGCCAGTCCATTTCCAGTTATTTTTACGGCGTTTGCCTATAAGACATTTTCGGAAATCACGATATGGTAGTGTTATGTTAACTGGTAGCACTCGAAAATAATTTTAGAGAGTTGAAAGGCTTTATGACTAAAACAACACCTGCTCTAATCTATCCTATTGTGCGTTATGGTTCCTGCAATTTTACGGGCGCCCGTAAAAAATAACGGGAAAAGGACTGGTAGCTGGTTTCCAGTTATTCTAGCGTAAACTCTACGGACTTTTTTACAATGAAGAATATCTCTTTCTACTAAAGAAGGGTACACTTCAATGCCTTACAGCGCATACCCCACAGCTAGTCTTCATAACATACACAAAAATAAACGTGTTTGTGTATTATTCAGAGAAGCGAAGAGGAGTCATAAAAGTTGTTTCCCCTGTCAAATAGCACCGACAAGCCCAACAATCTAGTTGCTTTTAATTAAAAAAAACTATTCTGTCTTAGAATCCATGACTTTGATGTTGAAACCAACACAGTCTTAAATGATATACAAACAGACAAGTTTCAGATCAACGTTCGAGGTTATAAAACTTGGGAATAATCTCAAACTCAAAATAAAGCACTCTGATTTGCTGCTTCCGAGCACATGCTCGGAAGCAGCCAATTAGTGTGCTTTATTTTGAGTTTGAAAATGTACTCAAGTTTTATAACCTCATGGCCTGCCTGTGCAGCCGTGCTATTTTAACCGATCGGAGAATCCAACATACATAGATGAGCCGCCACACGACATAACCAACAATGTGGTTGTGCGTCCAGCGCAGACTCAGATCAGCCTGGGCATCCGCCCAGTCTGATCAGAGTCTTCGCTGTCCACATGAAGGTAGCTTAGACCCTCAGCTACTATTTAAGCACAGAGCAAAAACTCTGATCAGACTGGGCGAATGCCCACGCTGATCTGAGTCTGCGCTGGGCGCACAACCACATTGTTGGTTTTCTCGTGTCGCGGCTCAGATGTTTTTGTCCAGAAGCACCACATTTAATAAAATAATCTGGCAACTTTTATTTGCAGTCAGAGTCCCAGCAGGCACACATGTTTAATCAATACTGAATCACATTGATTCAACGTCACGATGTTCATTCAACGTTGATTCAATGATGATTAAACGTTGTTTACCCAGTGGACCCCTTTTACGTTATTGCTTGTAGGCTATGCGCTTTAAAATCCTCGTGAATGTTGAGATCTTTAAGACTGTCAAATTTGTACGGTTCAATTATATCAGGACTCGAACATTTTGGTAGCTTTACTAAAGGTGAGAGGAACATTTCTTTAGAATTTATTGATTTATTAAATTGATTTAACTGGTTCTAAAACTTTTTTAAATAAACAAATATTGTTCTTGTTGTTTAAATAAATATTAAAAAAAAAATGAAAAAATATTTACAAAGTAAATAACAATAAATAAAATAGTCGTTTGATTCTAGTTAGTATCAAAATATTATTCTATTTATTGTTATTTATTTTTTTCTCTTGGGGGTTTTACACGAAAAATAATACTATTCTATTTTATTCTATTCCATAACCTTACAAGGTCGTTGGGACACCACAGATGACTTCGAAACAATCCCTTTCCACCTTGTCTTGTCTTCAGCTGCCCTAGTTGAGCTGGCAAAGTCCATTCTTGTCCACACTTTAATATTATCTTCCCACCTCTTCTTCTGTCTACCTCTTCTTCGTTTTCCTTTCACTGTGCCGTGAAGAATCGTCTTTGCTAAACCAGAAGAACCTGAGACATGGCCAAACCACCTTGGTTTCCGTTTCTTGACCAGCGTAAGGAGTTCATCATATTCTCCAATGGCTGCTTGGATCTTTCTGCGAACTTCCTCATTGGTTATGTGGTCCTGGTATATGAAATGTTCAGTAACCTTCGGTAGCATCTAATCTCAAAGGCCTGCGTTTTTTCTCTAACTCTGCTGTCAAGGTCCACCATTCACAGGCACACGGAAACATGGAAATTACAAGGGAGCGCACAAGTTTCACCTTTGATCCAAGAGATATGTTGTTATCTCTCCAAATTGGCTTCAGCTTTGTAATAGCTGAAGTGGTTTGTGCAATCCTTGAGACAATCTCCTTTTTAGAACCATCATATGAGACAACTGCTCCAAGGTATTTGAAGCTTCTGCCCTTTTACCTTGATCTCCTTCTGGATGCCATTGGCGCTGTTTGTCATCAGTTTGGTCTTCTCAGCACTGATCCCCAGCTTATACCTTGTGCAGGTTTTGTCGAAACTGTCAACTAGGGCATCTAGTTCCCGCTCTTCCTCAGAGCGTCTATATTATCGGCAAACCGCAGATTGGTAATGTTTCTGCCGTCTATGCTAATCTTACCGTCATGTTCTTCCAGAACATCAGACATGATCCGTTCGAGAAAAATGTTGAAGATGGGTGACAGAAGACATCCTTGCCTTACTCTAACTGTTGTTCTGAATCATTCTCCCATGCTGCCATTCATCAGGACTGTAAGTGTAGCCTTGTCGTAGAGCTGCTCAATGGTGCGAACTAGATTTGCACTGATATTGTACTTCCGCATAGTGGTCGACAAGGCTGCATGCCAGACCCTGTCAAAGGCTTTGAAGCTATGCTACAGATTCTGCTGATGTTAGAGATACTTTTCACACAGGATTCTAAAGCCCCAGTCACACATTCACGGTTCAGGCTACGGTTTACCACGATTCACCACGGTATGACCTAGACGGCAAACCGGGGTGAACCGTAGAAAAATCCAGCATCTCTACGGTTTGCCAGGGTTCCATTAGGGTTTCTTACGGTGTTTGTACGGTGTCTGTACGGATCATCTACGAATTCACGACGGTGCAAGGCGGCAGCACTACGGATAACAAGGGTATTCCACGGTCGCATTACGGAAGCTTACGATGCTACTACGGTTCGATACGGTGCTAGTACGACTCAAGCCGGTAGCGCCACGGGCTCCTACGATTGTCTACGGTATAACGGTGGTCATGATAATGTTTTTTTGTTGATGATGTTTAATTTATTTGTAGGCAAGGAAAGTATTTTATCATATTATATAACACTAAATTTTTCGTAAAATGTGCAGCGAAAATTTTGAAATTCGGTTGACAAATAAAAATTTTATTCTAAAAATTAATTGTGAGTAGGCATTTTGCATTGACAAGGAAAGTAATCCAAGGTAATAAACTTTCGAGTCTGGGAACTTATTTCACTTGAATAAAAAGTGAGTTTTCGTAGTGACAAAATTACCACGGTTGTCCACGAATACTGACGGAAAGCCAGGGATAATCACGGATACACCTACGGTAGCGCTACGAACGAGAACGATTCTGTTACGGTTGCGCTACGGTTTAGGCCACGCCCACAAGCCACCACGGTTCACCACGGAAGTTTTAAACAGTTTAAAACTTCCGTAGCGATTCCCGGATCACCACGGTTCTTCAGGGATCATTACGGAACACGACGGATGCAACTACGGTGCTACTACGAATCACGACGGTGTGCTACGGTTTGTGAAACCGTGGTGAACCGTGGCCTGAACCGTGAATGTGTGACTGGGGCTTAAGGTTGAAGATCTGTTCTGTGGTGCTCCTTCCAGCTCTGAACCCAGCCTGTTCTTCAGCGATTATCTCTTCGGTTTGGGGTTTAAGCCTGTTCAAGATGACTTTCAGCATGAGATTGCTTGAATGACTGATGAGACTGATGTATCTGTCGTTCTAGCAGAGCTGTAGGTTGCCCTTTTTAGGGAGTGTAATAATACTAACGTATTATAAATCTGGATATATGCTGTCTCTGACATATCAACAAAAATGCCTCAAACTCTTTTGGCTAAATTGGGAGAATTGTGTTATTATGATATACACAGTTTTCTGTGGTGAACAGTCTCAAATATCAGCCGTGTCGCGAGGGAAGTTTTCTTGGTTTACTGGTGAACGACGAAGTCTTCAGCTGGTCTATCCACGTGGTCTAGCTGGAGCATTCGTGTTTATTCTGACGATTTCGCAGTACCTATGTATCATCGGATTCTTGTTAGCAGTTGGTACTTAGATCAGACTGCGTGGGTGCGCAGGCTGGTCCGAGCTCTACTGGAAATGCTATAAACTTCCACCATCCCAGCGGGCACATGACGTCGAAACGACGTCGTACTGACGTCCATGCGAGGTCACCACGTCGCATGGACGTCAGTCCGACGTCATTTCGACGTCATGTGCCTGCTGGGATCTGTGCCACGGCTTATATTAACTTTGCTTATTAATGTCATGAATTTTCATGATGATACACTTATACATGACACGTAACCATACATTTTGTACCACTCTTGTCACCCCAGAGGTATTTGAGTGGAGTTACATCGGCCTCGAGTCAACGTTATACATATTAATTAAGTGACGTTGCATCGACGTCGTTGCGACGTTGACTTGGTGTGGTATGGCGCCTGGTTACCTGTAAAGTTGTATAGGTGAGTCTTCGGACATAATCGTTAGCTGTAAATAATGTTCCTGGTCTTCCAATTACTACTCTATAATTCTTCTCTTGATATGTAATGTATATATTACATTTTGTGTCATGCATATATGTATTATCCTTTTGTTCTGTCATATGTCAGTTCCATGTTAATCTTCATATAATGGAGGAAATAAAGATTACTACTACATAATTACTGCGTTTTTTGTAGTTCCTATAAATAATTAAAATAATTACGGTGTTTTTGTAGTTCCTATAAATGATTAAAATAATTATAGAAAATCTTTTTACAATGAGACCAACAACAACAAAAAATCAATAAAAACAAGCAAACTCGGTGAGTTTATATCCCCCGCCGAAGTGGCCCAGATTCTTTTGTGGTTTATTTTAAGTTTCATAAAAGTTCGTTGAATGGTTACTTAGTTACGGCTGAACTTGTACACTGTCAATCAAATCAAGGGCTATAACTGTGGTATAAGTTAGGCATAAGCTGAAGCCATTCTTAAACACTTCCCTCAACACCATTGCACTATGATGATACATTTTAAATTCAGTTTCAAAAAATTTTGTTCACCGGTACCTCAGTTATGGCTAATTTATAGATTTTAATTCAAGGGCATTAAGTCATGCACTACTGATGCGATTATAACAAAACTTTATGTGCACTGCTGTGTCATGACAAGACATAATTATTTTAAGTTTCATGAAATTCCTTTCATTGGTTACTAAGTTATGACGCAATTTGCTGAGTTCTAACCAATTCAAGGACAGGAACCCATTCATTACTGAAGCAATTCCGACAAAACGTAAGATTCACCATTATGTTATGGTGATGTATATTTAGTATTAGTTTCAAACAATTAAAAACTTTGGACGGACACCCGGCGCCAGGTGTGTGCAACTATGGTTACGTACCGTTGAGCCACTTGGGTAACGTCGATACGAGAATTGAACAGAACAGAACAGAACAATTAAAAACTGATTCAAGGGCAATAACTCGTGCACTACTGATGCCATTCTGATGAAACTTTTTGTGCAAAACCACGTTATGGTGAGACATATTTCCTGTAAGTTTGACGAAGTTTCGATAATTAGTTACTGAGTTATGGCTCATTGTATTGATTTTAAGACGATTTAATGGGAATAACTCATGTATTACTGAAGCCAGTCTGACGAAGCTTCACGTGCATCAGCGGGTTATATATAGTGATGTATATTTATTTTGAGTTTCATGAAATTTTATCCTGTTGTTACTTAGTAATGGCTCCGGATGGACGGACGGAGGGAGAAACAGATAGACGGACGGACATGGAGAAAACTATATCCCTCCGCCTTCGGCGGGGGGTAAACATCTGAGCAAACAGTGTAGACCCATACCAGTCTGCTACAAACGGAGCAGGTCGATGCAGTTCTTCACGTCAAATCAGTTGCGGTAGCGTAATTATTTAAGTTGTATGGGTACAGCCCACATTTTCACCCCTTTTTCACAAAGGGTAACAACTTTTTCTTGTGACTTCCTGTTTGTTTTACTGGACGACAAAGACCTTCAAAAAATGAAGTCTTTTCTTAAACTAGTTAAAGTTAAGAATTTTCACCTAAGTGAGCAAGCTGTTTCTTTAAAAGTGATCTCCATAGAGAAGGGAGGCACAAAAGAAAATGGTAGAGTTGCTTCCCTTTTAAGTGTATACATTAACCATAAAATGGTGGCATTGCTTCCCTTGAAAGTGTATTCATTTACCATAAAAATGGTAGAGTTGCTTCCCTTGAAATTGTATTCATTTACCATAAAAATGGTAGAGTTGCTTCCCTTGAAATTGTATTCATTTATCATAAAAATGGTAGAGTTGCTTCCCTTGAAATTGTATTCATTTACCATAAAAGTGGTAGAGTTGCTTCCCTTGAAATTGTATTCATTTACCATAAAAAATGGTAGAGTTGCTTCCCTTGAAAGTATACCCATTTACCATAAAAATGGTAGAGTTGCTTCCCTTGAAATTGTATTCATTTACCATAAAAATGGTAGAGTTGCTTCCCTTGAAAGTGTACCCATTTATCATAAAAATGGTAGAGTTGCTTCCCTTGAAAGTGTACCCATTTACCATCATGGTAAATTAATACACCTTCAGGGGAAGCAACTCTACTAATAACTTTCATCCCAGTATTTACGGTGTTTATAGTAAATATTCTGTGCAAACCAGGAGAATGGCTTATACACATACAAATGTAGTAATGGTTCAACCGATGCCTGGGGCTGTTGGAATCCCCAAACTTCTAGGGAGTGTACACGGGCAGAGGGACTGGAGTAGCGGGCTCTGTGGCTGCTGCGATGACTGCAAAGGAAGTATGTCTCTTTCTTTAATGACACGAGAAAACGAACAAAGCGGTTGTGCACCCAGCGCAGATTCAGATCAGCCTGGGCATTCGTCCAGTTTGATCAGACTCATCGCTAAGCGCTTAAAGTATAGCTAAGGGTCTTAGCTACATGTACCACCATGCGGATAGCGAAGACTCTAATCATACTGGGCGGATGCCCAGGCTGATCTGAGTCTGCTCTGGGCGCACAACCACTTTGTTGGTTTTGTCGTGTCCGGGCTCTTTTTCATTATTACTCAAGGGATAAAATACATCAACATAACTGGGTTCTATACTATACAATACAATATGGGTTCTATGAAATGTACTGCAACATACGTCGCACTTTAGCATTTTATGCCATATTTTTTTCGGCCTGTCCATCTGTCTGTCCATCCATCTGTCCGCCGTCCGTCCAAATCACTATTGAGCAGCTTGATATTTTATACATTGAACTTGAAAAATAAGCGGACCTATCTTTTTGTCCTGCATTTGAACAACCTTGTCAACAAAAATATCGGACGAATCACCTAGCTTGGACCTGTATATTTTTTCTAAGTCGTATGACGCAAATTGGCTTAACGCGCGCGTTACTCTTGTCCTGGATTCAATAAATATACAATATTTTGCTCCGTGTGTTCCACGTTAATACCTCGAGGTTGGATGGTTTTTAATCATCAGATCAAATATATTTTTACACTTTTTTCCATATATTTTATTATATGTTTTCTTAGTGATGAAAGTATGGTGTTGCCTGGAGTGTGTGCTCTGTGAGATGTCGATAAGGACTGGGGAATGCTGTCTCATGCCATTCTGTGTAAACGGGGGTATCTTGGCGCTGAGAACCAGCATCAGAAGACTTGGAGGAATAAGGGTATGTTAATATTCAAAGCGCAGAAAATAAAAAACGGGTGAATTTGCAAACGGTGTAGATCGGGATGAGGCGGCTCATAATGAGCCTGCCTCATCCCGATCTACACTGTTTGCACTCTAGTCTTTTGGCCCATAGAAGATGCAAAGAGAATTAAGAGAGAAACTCAGATTTTATGGCGTGCCGTTTTACTATTAATTACCTATTTATAGATATCCGTAATTATTTATGTATATCCATAATTCGAAAGTGATATCTATAACTCATATTACGAAAATCCATAATTCTGCCTATTTATGAATATCAATTAATCGAAATAATGGCATCCATAATTCGAATTAGTGATATCAATTAACCACTTACATTATTGGATATCCATAGTTCGAATTAGTGATATCCATAATTCGAATTAAGGATATCAGTAATGCGGCCTATTTATGGATATTACTTATTAGAATTATGCATATCAATAATTCGTATTTGCAAATTATTAGTGTAAATAACGACTGCTCTGTGGTGATTTATGGATATCCATAATTAGAACTATAGATATCAATAATTCAGCACGGTTTATTGATATCACTTATTCAAACTGCGGATCTCCATAATAAGTATTATGGATATCCATAATTAAAATTAGTGATATTGATAATAAGTGGTAGACATAAATCGAGTTGAATTATAGATATCCATAAATCGAATTTGTGATATTCGAATTAGTGATATCACTAATTCGAATTAATATCCATTATTCGAATTAGTGATATCAATAAATGAACTGAATTATGGACATCATTAATTCGAATTTGGGATATCTATAAATCAAATTATGGATGTCTTATGGATGTCTTATGGATGTCTATAAATGGATGTCTTATGGATGTCTATAAATAGGGAATAGATAGAAAAACGGCACCACATAAGATCTGTCATCAAAACCTTACAATGTCTTAAACACTTCTCTCGACTAACGACAAAATGAGCCGCGACACGACAAAACCAACAATGTGGTTGTGCGCCCAGTGCAGACTCAGATCAGCCTGGGCATCCGCCTAGTCTGATCAGACTCTTTGCTAAGCACTTAAAGGGTAGCCAAGGGACTAAGCTACCTTCATGCGGACAGCGAAGACTCTGATCAGACTGGGCGAATGCCCAGGCTGATCTGAGTCTGCGCTGGACGCACGACCACATTGTTGGTTTTGTCATGTCGCGGCTCAAATATAAACTGAAGCAGAAAAGTGTTTGTCGCATCCTATGTTTCTGAAACTATTCAGCTTGAATTAAGGCAAGACAACTTAACTTCAGAATCTAAAGTTGTCAGGAACCCCAGAAGCTCAGCAGGTTAAGCGCTGGCATTAGCGTTCCCGGGTTCGATTCCTGCTGAGGGTGATGACTTTTTTTTCTATCGTCGACGGGGTTTCATTGCACACAGACTATCGTTATCACCGTCCTGATATTACTGAATTACTGTTGAAGAAGACTAAATATTGCAAGCCATCCACCATTTATCTGAAGTTAAGTGTAGCTTGGCTCTGCTAAAATGCGAAAAAAAAGGTAAGCTATTTAAAGCTTATTCCCCGTAGCCAATGTAGAGAATCGTGCCGGCTAGAAGAAGAGTGGACAGGCCCCGAGTTTATAAAAAAAAGTCATGCTCAACTCAGCTGAGCATGAAATTTTCTCTGCTGATAAATATGAAAATGCCATCTTAATGTTGGCATTTTCACATTCATACTCGCAGAGAAAATTTCATACTCAAATCATGAAACTGAGCAAGAAAACAACAGTGTGGTTATCAGTAATTTGCTGTTTATTAGCAGGTAAAATTTCATGCTCAGCTGAGTTGAGCATGAAAAAAGTTTTATAACCTAGGGACCAGGGCTTAGCTTTTCGGCCAGAGTTTAGTCTCTCTTCACCACATCGGACAAGGGCAGACTCGGTGCCAGGAGGTGAAAGTCATGGAGTCGTTCTACTGGGCCTCTTCGGGCATAGCGTTATGAGAACTTTACTTAAAAGGTCAGCTTTCGGAACATCCTTGGATCAAAGGACAACAAGGAAAACCGGTTTCTTACTTTTTCTTTGTATCTCCTTGGCCTCGATGTGATGTCTTATCGGTGTATAGGCAATCGGAGCACCTCTCGGCCAATTCCGTGAATCAACTCTGTTTCACTGAATTGTACGAGCGGTGCTATGCTCTGGCGTGATTTATTCATTCATTTTTGTAAAAAAATATACTTTTTTGTCAGTTGCGACATCTCCATCATAAGACAGCTAGGTATATGAGTAATCTTTAATCTTAGCAACGACACGAGAAGGCCTACAAAGTGGCATGTGCTTCCAGCGAAGACTCAAATCAGCCTGGGCATCTGGTCAGTCTAATCAGAGCCTATCTGTGGGCTTATAGGGTAGCTAAGAGTCTAAGCTAGCTCTATGCGGGCAGCGAAGACTTTGGTCAGACTGGGCGGATGCTCAAGCTGATCTGAGTCTTCGCTTGGCGCACATGTCTCTTTGTTGGTTTTCTCGTGTCGCGACTCATCTAAGACATCAGCCTATGCGAGTGTACACATTTTATTATTTTCTATTTGTAGGGTTCCATCTACACGGATTCCAATGCACTAGAATGCTGCTTCTGGTGTGCTATTTGTCAGATGTTGCATGAATTGGACGAAATGGGACTTTAAATGCCGCCCTATAGTGTGTGTGTGTGTGAGAGAGAGAGAGAGAGAGAGAGAGAGAGAGAGAGAGAGAGAGAGAGATAGAGAGAGAGAGAGAGAGAGAGATGCATGTTTTTTTCTTATTTTCTTCTTCCTTTTTTTGTGTTTTGTTTTTGTCGTTGACGCGATCCTCAACTAAAAACACGTCTTATTGAAAATAAGTCAAAATATAAAAGAGATGTACCTCACTGAAGCTCTGTTCCGATACCTTAAAAGTATTTACCCGATGCGCATGGGTACACTTTTAGCGGAAGTAACTCTGACATTTTAATTTTGTCTCCCTTCCTAGAGGAAGAATTTGCTCCTGCAGAAGAAATTTCTTTTCTTTTAGAGTAGACCCCTTTTTTGAAGGAGTCCATTTCCAAGGAAACTGCGGCAATCAGAAAAATAGTAAAAGTTGTCTTCCTAACTAAATGGTGGAAAAATATTGTCTATCCTACGGTTCCAAGCGAGATCACTCTTGCAAGAATTGACTTTCCTTCTCATAGGTTGCACTCCACAGTTTTTGATCGCTCGGTGACCCCACAGGGGGTCAACTAAACAAAGTGACATTCCAGCCTGACTGAATGAATAAATCATTCTTTTTTCTCTTTGAATGTGCTGTGCATATGCCTAAATACACTTAATAGCCATTTATAACCCCTACAAGACCCTCATATGAATATTGTTGCAGAGAAAATGACACCCAATCCACTTTTTGGGGCCAGAAAACTCCTTCAAAAATGACATAATTATCCATGCTCTACTCAAGACCAGGAAAATTGTTGTCACCTAAAGCTTACAGATTTACCAAGAGGGCTTAGAGATGATCACTGTCAGTTGCAACTCAATACCTGCCAGCCGTTTAGATTTTCTGCTATTCTTCCTTGAAAATGAGTAGTATCATTTTGGCATTTAGATTTCGAGTTTTCTTAATGCAGCCATAGTTTCGCATCGATGCCGCACAGCCATTGGATGGTTTCGAGGTTGGAAATAAATTCACTGTTTACTTTCCTGACACATGCTCACTCAAAAGGAGGAAAAGTTTCCTGCATATATGGACCAGATAAAATTATGATTTGAATATCAGCTTGTATTGATCGAGGGTTGAATCTGCTCTGATGTGACTCATAATAAACACGTTTTTACTGACATTGAAGTTTGTGTGTGTGTGTGTGTGTGTGTGTGTGTGTGTGTGGACAGGATCAACCCGATCTTAGTCTATACTATGGGCTAGTTTTTGTAACATCTCCTGCATGACACTGAATAACTCTAACGTCAAAAACAGAAAACTAAAATGCGTGACAGTAAGTATATTGCGAGCGTATATGCCTAAAGCATATCTCCGACACTGCGGATGGCTGGCGTGGAGGGAATTTCTTCGACAAGTATTTTAACAGTCTTAAGTTTTCAAAAGCAGTTCCAATTACTGGCTACTGCATGCTGCAAAATTTCTACCAATAATCAAACATTCATAGACATACGTGACAGATGCGCAATTCCAGCTCCAATGGAGCTTAAAATATCAAGCATCTGCAAAAAGTTGGGAGAAGAACTCGATAAGCACATCGCTTCCGTACTAATCCCATCGCTTGTACTGATATCTTACTTGTTTCTGTATGTATATATGTGTAATAAGCTAAATAAATATGTTTAAACCAAACAGTTGGCCAAAATATAAATACATGACATTCGACTCATATGCATAAATATACTGTGTGTATGCACAATATTTGCTATGAGGTAAAAGATATGAAAAACTCCTAAAAAGTAAAAAAAAAAAAATGGTAATGACCAGGAACTAATATAATCAGATCCTATATCCCACCCTCAAAACCAAGAGGGAAAGAAGTATATACGTAAACTTATAGTAGTTCACGAAGTAAACCAAATGAGCTATTCATTTGGTTTACTTCGTGAACTACTGTCAGCTCTTTCCCAAACAGGTAGTCATTTAGCTATCCTAACTGAAGAAAAGAAGGGAAATCCTAGGGAAAGGAATCCTAGGGATAGTAATCCTATAAGCATTTTGCTTTCATTCCAATCCCATTAACTCTCTTTTGTGTAGGTATATATCCTATGTTGCATGTCAGTTAAATTATGAATGAAATATGTTTGAATTAAGAAAAGAAAAACAAAACACAACGAAAGCACCGACATGAACACAACAAAAAATAATTTCTGAGGAATCACAACAGAAGTACCGCCGTGCACTGTAAAAAAAAATTGTTGATTTTACGGTAAAACACCTGGAAGCTGGCTGCCAGTTATTTTACCGTTATTTTTACGGGCGTTTGCCTGTAGAACATTTTTAGAAATCACGATTTGGAAGTGTTTTGTTAACTGTCAGCACTCAAAAATGCCTTTATAGAATTGAAGGGCTTTATGACCAAAACAACATCTGTTCTATTCTATCCTACTCTGCTTGATGATTCCTGCAATTTTTACGGGCGATCATAAAAATAACGGAAAATGGTCTGGCACCTGGTTGCCAGCTATGTATAGGTTAGAAGTTATTAAGAAATTTCTTCACAATTTAGAATCTGCGAAGCGGAGCGTAGCAGATTCTAAATTTGAAGAAATTTCTTAATGACTTCTAACCGGCTTAGACTGCTGTCAGTTTTCTTGAAAAATGACCATTACTGGCTCCATTTCTTGTCCCTAGAGACTACATCAAAGATCAATGCTCTTTTGCACAAAAATTCTTTATTGTATACCTGCGCCATTTATTCATTCACCTTTTAGTTTTCTCGAAGTGTAGACCATACTGCTGTTTTGAGTTTCAAAAAAAAAATAATAAATAAATAAATAAAAAGAAAGAAAAATTTGGATGCACATATGAAGGAACTAGCCTCAAAAGATGGAATACTTTTAACACAGTGGACGGTTTAAGGAGAATTCGTATTCTTGTGGAGTTTTAGATGACACAGTCATGTTACCATTCTAGTGTGAAGAAAAATATTCTAGTAAAAGGTGATTAAAAGATAAAACTAGAAATTTGAAACAAAAATGAAGGAATGCACCAGCAAACATAATTATGCTGGATAGGAACATGTTACCTAAAAGACATAGATCAGACTGCATGTATTTAGTAATAGCCTGCAGGCTGCTTAAAGATCTCTGCTTTTTAAAAGATAAAACTTTCTTTTTGTTTGCTGTTATGTATTTTATATATGAAAAAAATAAAGTTCTATTGTATTAAATGTATTGTTGAATCTGTATGCTTTGTATTTGTATTTGTTCCCCATTTCTATGGGAGAGGGAAAACGACAACAGGCCGCGCATGATCTGGCAATGCGCATGCTCAACTATATACTATTAATAGCTCGTTTAAATATAGCACATATCGACCGATCTATTTTTAAGTCGCTGCATCCATGTTTAAAAATAGACAATTAAAACAGACAGCTTTTATGACTGTGTGTGGATCAAGCAAAACTTATCGTTGAAGAATTTGAATACGAAACATGTTCATCTTTTTTCGAAGTTCGATCAACAAAAATGTTGGCCAGTTTGATGTCTAATAAACAAACAATTGACATTGTTTAATATGTTTCATTGGCCCTTTTACTGAATGCATGTATTAGGGACGAGTCATTTATTATCAGGTTGGGGCCGGGTACATTCAGGAGGGTATGTGTGTGTGTTTGAGGTGGGGGGGGGGGGGGGGGGGGGCGGGGTTATTGGTGATCTACTGGGAGGAGAGGGGGTGCAGTGTGTGGAGGCATAGGGGGGAGCCCTGCATAATTTCTTTTTTTAAAGAAAGACAAATGGAAAAAAATCCATTTGTCTTAATTTAAAAAAAAATGTTCAAGACTCCCCATTACACCTACACTTTCAAATAAATTCTATTCTTTCAAATTTAAGATTTAAAAACGCTTACAAAGAAGAGAATACTAGGGTCGCTCTATCCCCCCCCCCACCCCACCCCCAACAAAAAACATTGATGTATTAGTAGGAAAATATACAATGAATGGTCTTAAAACACGTCGATCAGAGGATATGTTCTCAAGTAAATTTAACGCCTGCGTTTGTGACGGTTCCTTGTCATCAGTAAAAAAACTACTCTGGAATCTGGGCACTGGGCCCAACACCCTTAATGTTATTATCAGCTTTATAGAGCTTTATAGAGCATCAGTTTCTTGGTGGACATTTGCAGAAAAAACATAACGAACCATTCATCGGTATATATAATTAACCTGCTACAATGAGAGAAATTTCTTTGTATTTTCTGCCCAAAAGTTTAATTGAGGTCTGTCTATTATAAAGGTTCTTGAGGTCTGTCTTACATAAGGTGTGTGGATGGGTCATAACGTTTTTTGTCACCTATCTGGAGGAGGGTGTGTGTGTGGGGGGGGGGGGGGTGAAAACCAAATATGATGAAACTGGTAGGTAGCATGATTTGCTCTATGACAAATAGGGACCGTGATGCTGCTAATTTTATAATTTCATGATTACAGCTGGAGCATGATCTCCTTTAGCCTGACAACAGCTACAGCTGGGTCTCTGTTAGTGTTAACTACAGCACAGCTGCAGCACGCTCTCTATTTTTCATATAGGAAACCATAACAACAGCTGGAGCATGGTCTCTGTTAAGTATATGGGAAATCATACTCCACCTGTTGTCATGAGAGTATAACAATAGCTGGAGCATGGTCTTTGTTAAGTACATAGGAAATCATGCTTCACCTGTTGTCATGCGATTATAACAACAGCTGGAGCATGGTCTTTGTTAAGAATATAGGAAATCATGCTCCACCTGTTGTCATTAGAGTATAAGAACAGCTGGAGCATGGTCTCTGTTAAGTGAATAGAGAATCATGCGCCACCTGTTGTCATGAGAGTATAACAACAGCTGGAACATGGTCTTTGTTAAGTATAAAGAAAATCCTGCTCCACCTGTTGTCATGAGAGTATAGCAACAGCTGGAGCATGGTCTCTCTTATGTATATAGGAAATCATGCTCCACCTGTTGTCATGAGAGTATAACAACAGCTGGAGCATGGTCTTTGTTAAGTATATAGAAAACCCTGCTCGAACTGTTGTCATGAGAGTATAACAACAGCTGCAGCATGGTCTCTGTTAAGTGAATAGGAAATCATGCGCCACCTGTTGTCATGAGAGTATAACAACATCTGGAGCATGGTCTCTGTTAAGTATATAGGTAATCATGCTCCACCTGTTGTCATGAGAGCATAGCAACAGCTGGAGCATGGTCTCTCTTATGTATATAGGAAATCCTGCTCCACCTGTTGTCATGAGAGTATAACAACAACTAGAAATGGTCGCTGTTAGGTAAATAGGAAATCAAGCGCCACCTGTTGTCATGAGAGTTAAACAACATCTGGAGCATGGTCTCTCTCAAGTATAAAGGTAATCATGCTCGTCCTGTTGTTATGGGAGTATAACAACATCTGGAGAATGGTCTCTGTTAAGTATATAGACAATCCTGCTTCACCTGTTGTCATGAGAGTATAACAACAGTTGGAGCATGGTCTCTCTTATGTATATAGGAAATCATGCTCCATCTGTTGTCATGAGAGTATAACACAGCTGGAGCATAGTCTCTGCTAAGTGAATAGGAAATCATGCGCCACCTGTTGTCATGAGAGTATAACAACAGCTGAAGCATGGTCTCTGTTAAGAATATAGGACATCATGCTCCACCTGTTGTTATGGGAGTATAATAACAGCTTGAGCATGGTCTCTCTTATGTATATAGGAAATCATGCTCCATCTGTTGTCATCAGAGTATAACAACAGCTGGAGCATGGTCTTTGTTAAGTATATAGGAAATCCTGCTCCTCCTGTTATCATGAGTGTATAACAACAGCTGGAGCATGGTCTCTGTTAAGTATATAGGAAATCCTGCTCCACCTGTTGTCATGGAGGGAATATAACAACAGCTGGAGCATAGTCTCTGTTAAGTGTATAGGAAATCCTGCTCCACCTGTTGTCATGAGAGTAAAACAACAGCTGGAGCATGGTATCTGTTAAGTATATAGGAAATTCTACTCTACCTGTTGTCATGAGTTTATAACAACAGCTGGAGCATGTTCTCTGTTTAGTGTATACGAAATCATGCTCCTCCTGTTGTCACGAGACTATAACAACAGCTTGAGCATGGTCTCTGTTAAGTATATAGGTAATCATGCTCCACATGTTGTCATGAGAGTATAGCAACAGCTGGAGCATGGTCTCTCTTATGTATATAAGAAATTATGCTCCACCTGTTGTCATGAGAGTATAACAACAGCTGGAGCATGGTCTCTGTTAAGTGAATAGGAAATCATGCGCCTCCTGTTGTCATGAGAGTATAACAACAGGTGGAGCATGTTCTCTGTTTAGTATATACGAAATAATACTCCTCCTGATGTCATGAGAGTATAACACCAGCTTGAGCATGGTCTGTGTTAAGTATACAGGAAATCATGCTCCACCTGTTGCCATGAGAGTATAACAACAGTTGGAGTATGATCTCTCTTATGTAGATAGGAAATCATGCTCCACCTGTTGTCATGAGAGTATAACAACAGCTGGAGCATGGTCTCTGTTAAGTGAATAGGAAAGCATACGCCACATGTTGTCATGAGAGTGTAACAACATCTGGAGCATGGTCTCTGTTAAGTGAATAGGAAATCATGCGCCTCCTGTTGTCATGAGAGTATAACAACAGGTGGAACATGTTCTCTGTTTAGTATATACGAAATCATACTCCTCCTGTTGTCATGAGAGTATAACACCAGCTTGAGCATGGCCCTTGTTAAGTATACAGGAAATCATGCTCCACCTGTTGTCATGAGAGTATAACAACAGCTGGAGCATGGTCTCTCTTCTGTATATTGGAAATTATCCTCCACCTGTTGTCATGAGAGTATAACAACAGCTGGAGCATGGTCTTTGTTAAGTGAATAGGAAATCATGAGCCTCCTGTTGTCATGAGAGTATAACAACATCTGGAGCATGGTCCCCGGTATGTATATAGGTAATCATGTTTAACCTGTTGTCATGAGAGTATAGCAACAGCTGGGGCATGGTCTCTCTTATGTATATATGAAATTATGCTCCACCTGTGCATAGTCTCTGTTTAGGGAATAGGAAATCATGCGCCACCTTTTGTCATGAAAGTATAACAACAGCTGGAGCATGGTCTTTGTTAAGTATATAGAAAATCCTGCTCCACCTGTTGTCATGAGAGTAAAGCAACAGCTGGAGCGTGATCTCTCTAATGTATATAGGAAATCATGCTCCCACCTGTTGTCCTGAGAGTATCACAACAGCTGAAACATGGTCTCTATTAATTGAATAGGAAACCATGCGTCACCTGTTGTCATGAGAGTATAACAACATCTGGAGCATGGTCTCTGTTAAGTATATAGGTAATCATGCTCCACCTGTTGTCATGAGAGTATAGCAACAGCTGGAGCATGGTTTCTCTTATGTATATAGGAAATCCTGATCCACCTGTTGTCATGAGAGTATAACAACAACTAGAAATGGTCGCTGCTAAGTAAATAGGAAATCAAGCGCCACCTGTTGTCATGAGAGTTAAACAACATCTGGAGCATGGTCTCTCTCAAGTATATAGGTAATCATGCTCCACCTGTTGTTATGGGAGTATAACAACATCTTGAGCATGGCCTCTGTTAAATATATAGAAAATCCTGCTTCACCTGTTGTCATGACAGTATAACAACAGTTGGAGCATGGTCTCTCTTAAGTATATAGGAAATCATGCTTCATCTGTTGTCATGAGAGTATAACACAGCTGGAGCATAGTTTCTGTTAAGTGAATAGGAAATCATGCGCCACCTGTTGTCATGAGAGTATAAACACAGGTGGAGCATGTTCTCTTTTTACTATATACGAAATCATACTCCTTCTGTTGTCATGATAGTATAAATCAGCTTGAGCATGGTCTCTGTTAAGTATACAGGAAATTATGCTCCACCTGTTGTCATGGGAGTATAGCAGCAGCTGGAGCATGGTCTCCCTTATGTATATTGGAAATAATGCTCCCCCTGTTGTCATGAGAGTATAACAACAGCTGGAGCATGGTCTCTGTTAAGTGAATAGGTAATCATGCGCCCCCTGTTGTCATGAGAGTATAACAACATCTGAAGCATGGTCCCCGATATGTATATAGGTAATCATGTTCAGCCTGTTGTCATGAGAATATAGCAACAGCTGGGGCATGGTCTCTCTTATGTATATATGAAATTATGCTCCACCTGTGCATAGTCTCTGTTAAGGGAATAGGAAATCATGCGCCACCTTTTGTCATGAAAGTATAACAGCAGCTGGAGCATGGTCTTTGTTAAGTATATAGAAAATCCTGTTCCACCTGTTGTCATGAGAGTAAAGCAACAGCTGGAGCGTGGTCTCTCTTATGTATATAGGAAATCATGCTCCCACCTGTTGTCCTACTAGTATCATACCAGCTTGAACATTGTCTCTATTAAGTGAATAGGAAACCATGCGCCACCTGTTGTCATGAGAGTATAACATTATCTGGAGCATGGTCTCTGTTAAGTGAATAGGAAATCTTGCACCACCTGTTGTCATGAGAGTATAACAACAGCTGGAGCATGGTCTCTGTTAAGTATTTAGGAAATCCTGCTGCTCCTGTTATCATGAGTGTATAACAACAGCTGGAACATGGTCTCTGTTAAGTATATAGGAAATCCTGCTCCACCTGTTGTCATGGAGAGAATATAACAACAGCTGGAGTATAGTCTCTGTTAAGTTTGTAGGAAATCCTGCTCCACCTGTTGTCATGAGAGTATAACAACAGCTGGAGCATGGTATCTGTTAAGTATATAGGAAATTCTACTCTACCTGTTGTCATGAGATTATAACAACAGCTGGAGCATGTTCTCTGTTTAGTGTATACGAAATCATGCTCCTCCTTTTTTCACGAGACTATAACAACAGCTTGAGCATGGTCTCTGTTAAGAATATAGGTAATCATGCTCCACATGTTGTCATGAGAGTATAGCAACAGCTGGAGCATGGTCTCTCTTATGTATATAGGAAATTATGCTCCACCTGTTGTCATGAGAGTATAACAACATCTGGAGCATGGTCTCTGTTAAGTATATAGGTAATCATGCTCCACCTGTTGTATGGGAGTATAACAACAGCTGGAGCATGGTCTCTGTTAAGTATATAGGAAATCATGCTCCACCTGTTTTCATGAGAGTATAACAACAGCTGGAGCATGGTCTTTGTTAAGTATATAAGTATATAGGAAATCCTGCTCCCCCTCTTGTCATGCGTGTATAACAACAGCTGGAGCATGGTCTCTGTTAAGTATATAGGAAATCATGCTCCACCTGTTGTCATGAGAATATAACAACAGGTGGAGCATGGTCTCTGTTTAGTATATAGGAAACTTGCTCCACCTGTTGTCATGAGAGTATAACAACAGCTGGAGCATGGTCGCTGTTAAGTATATACGAAATCATGCTCCTCCTGTTGTCACGAGAGTATAACAACAGCTTGAGCAAGGTCTCTGTAAGTACTTTAAGAAACCAAGCTTTTCCTGTTGTCATCAGATTAGTACAACAGTCTGTCAGTATTATAGGAAACCATGCTCTTTCTGTTTTCATCAGATTATAACAATAGCTAGAGCGTGCTCTCTTTTAGTACCATAAAGTTCAGAAATAAGACAAAACACAGATTTTCACGTTTCGACTTTCGTCTTCTTCAGAAACTAGACTGTATTTGAAAAACAAGTAACGTCAGGTCCGTTAGTACCATAGGAAACGATGCTGCTCCTGTTGTCATCATATTAAAACAACAGCTGAAGAAGGTCTCTGTTAGTACTATAGGAAAGTAAAAAGATAGGAATGATAAAATGATCAGGAATTAATACAATCAAATCCCACATTCCACTTTCAAAACCAATAGGGAAAGAAGCACATATACACAGATTGTCACAAGTTTACCAAAGACATGTACAGTTAACCGAAGCAGCTCTGATAGTACTAAAGGAAACCATGCTCCTCCTGTTGTCATCAGGTTATAACAGCAGCTGGAGCATGGTGTATGTTAGTACTTCAGGAAGCCATTCTCCCTCTGTTATCATCAGATTGTTACAACGGCTGGAGCGTGGTCTCTAAAAGTAAAATACCTGATGTCATCAGATGATAACAATAGCTGAATCACGGTCTCTGTTAGTACTATAGGAAACCATGCTCCTCTTATTGTCATCAGATTATAACAACAGCTGGAGCATGGTCTTTTATAGTACTATAGGAAACCATGATCCTCCTGATGTCCTCAGATTATAACAACAGCTTGAGCATGGTCTCTGTTAGAACGATAGGTTACTATGCTCCACCTGCTGTCATCAGATTATAACAGCAGATGGAGCATGGTCTCTGTACGTACTATAGGAAAGCATGCTCCTCCTGTTTTCATGACATGATACATGATGTAACAACAGCTGGAGCTCTGTCTCCTTTAGTAATATAAGAATCCATGCTCCTCCTGTTGTCATGAGAAAACAACAATAGGTGGAACATAGTCTCTATTTATAAGTTTCACCGGAACTGTTTCAACTCTTTGGATAACCGCTTGTTACCGAAAATGCTCTTATGTTACATGCAGTCTGCTGTTTACAAGGCTAATTACACAACAGAACAATAAAGAGTGTTTTCTTCATATATTCGAAATCAAACGCAGGCTGTCGACTGATACAATCTATCCCGACAACTGTAACACTTTTTTTGAGGTTAGAAAACGTAACTTTTAATTTTTTTATGCTTGAATTTGGGACGAGTAATTTATAATCAGGTGTGGGGGAACCGGGTACAGTTAGGGGATCGGAATTGTTTTTGGTGATGTAATGATGTACTGGGGGGGGGGGGTCGGAAATCAATAAGCCTCGGAGCAAGGGGGGTCATATATTTTAGTAAACATATTGTGGAGTGGGGGGGGGGGTGTCAGAATTCTTACATCGACCTTCATTTTTAAAAATGTCTCGGCTTCTTAAGGGGGGGGGGGGGGGGGGGGGGCTTCCAGGCCCCCCATTACTCCTAAAATTTCACTCTTTTTCTTTCAAACTCAAAACTTAAGGGCATATATGGAAATGACAGACAAAACTTTGGCAGCTTCATATAAAAAAAGACAGCTCTTTTCATTGATTTGCTAGAAAACAACAGTATGAAAGTGTCTATAAAATCATGTCAAGTAGATGATTTTGTTCTAAATTAAATTTAATGCCTGCATTTGTGATATCAGCTCTCCAGGCGCCTTTTCATCAGCAGAACTACAGTGGCTTCTGGGGCCGCAGCCCCCAGACCCCCGCGACCCAGACGCCCCATTATTAGCTTTAACAGTTATAATTATTAAGCTGTTAAGCAGTGGACAACAGATAGCTGGATGGCCATTAGCAGAAGAAAGTTTAAAAATGAAGACAAGTTTACACAGACCATGAATAATTAACCTGTTAAAATAAGAAAATGTTCTTTGTGTTTCATACATGTTTTGAATGAGGTCAATCTGACATAAAATAGGTAATATGATGTAGGTGTGTGAAGGGTAGCTGGGTGTGGGGGATCATAAAATTGTTCGTCATCTATTTGCGGGGGGGGGGGGGCGGGGGGGGGCGTCGGCAAAATAATACTGGTGAGACTGGGGTGGGGGTCAGAACAATTTTGGTGAACCATATGAAAATTCCCCCCCCCTCCCCCACCTCCACCAGATAATAAATGACCCGTCCCTTAAAAACATTACTAAAATATTCCTTATTGTTCGAACACAAGATTATAAAATACCTTATTCTCTAAGTTAAAACGAGACCCTCCGATCCCTAGGTGATGTCGGCAAATACAATAATTTCAGCTTCTGAGTAAAAATAGCCAGATTTATCTTCTCACGTTCTTTATTTCTTGTCTACGGCTACTAGGCTATCGGGGGGGGGTGGGGGCGGGGGGGGGGGGGGGCGGAGGCGGAGTTAGTATACTATACCCAGCTCTTAGAAAATAATGCGTATATCTCTCCTAGCTCATTAATTTTTGTGATTAGTCCCCATCCCCTTAACCCCATTAACCGGTTAGAAACCCATTGAGTCTTGGACACAACATATTACAAGTTTCACAGCATTTTAACTTAGGTATTCTTTCACTCATTCCGTAGTCGAGAGTTTTTCAGTTCAATAGCTAGAAGATAAGTGTTTGTGTTTCAACCACACAACCAGGACTCACTAGATCCCTAAATATATTGTTATAGCTCCCTGTATCCCCTATGCGTTTTTTTCTTGGTTTGACTTGCCCCGAAGAAGACAAATATTTTGAATCTCGCTCAACCTGCTTTTCCGGCGCAGGACACGGCGAGAAAATGTTTTGTTTATAAAAATGGCTTTTTTTTCTTTGCCTATTTCTATCAGAACTACGATGGCCCAAATCATCGGGCTCACTTTTCATTTCAATACTATTTCCGAGTTCCAAATTCTGAATTCCGAATTCTGAATTCCGAATTTCGTAGAACAAACTGGACTTGATAATTCTTATTTATTTTATATCGCCAAACCTTCAAATGAAATGTTGATGCACAGCATTTAACAAATAAGATTCAGAAAGCAAAATGACTGTTTGGTGCTTAAATTCAATTAAAAGGCCATGAAACTCTAGAAACAAAAGAAAGAAAAATTACCCCAAAATGAAGCGGGGGATATTTCAACAGAAAACTATTATTCTAAACATAAAAATATCTTGCATCACAGTCCCCAAATACCCCCATTTTAGCAAGAAATACTTTCTTAAGAACAAGACCTACACTGATGCATGTAGTATAAAGGGGACCCGATAGCTCAGAAGGTTAAGCGATGACCTGCTGATCTAGCGGTCCCGGGTTCGAGTCCCGCTGGAGGAGGGAATCTTTTCAATCGTAAACGGGGCGACAAAAATTGCTGTTAGCCATATAAGATTGTAATTGCTATTGTCAGTTGACTATTAACAGCCATTTACACGTAAAATTACATTTACCAGTTAAATGGTAACAGCGTTTTAGACCAAAAGTAGCTATTGTCAGTTAACTGGTAAAAACATAAACAATCTTTAGGCTAAACGTTATTGCCAGTTAGGTTTAAGCTTTCACCGAAGGGTAAAATTCTGCTAATGATTTTGTCACCCCATTTTCACGTACAAGCATATAGCTCCTTCAACAATTTAATGCGTTTTAAGCCCTTTAGCTTCTGTTACATTCGTTTTAATATAGGTTGCACCTTAATGAATTCCAAGACTGCGAGTTTGCCCTTTTTTGCATTTTATAATTGTTCTGATATCTAGGAATATATAAAAGGAAGGTTGTGTTTGGAACTTTTCGGCCTTTCGATGTCTAGGGCGCACAAGATTTAAAGCTGTAAAAACATATATATGCGCTGACAAATATTTTATGTGCCACTACTGCTGTTGGTTTAAACAATATTTTATTTGAAACTGAGATACATAGAGTAAATACAGATACAAGTACATGTAAATGAAATCAGTACAAATAGAATTCAGAAGAAAGTCATACGACTTATATGAAGCTGTATCCTATGTTTCAATTGATCGTATAACAAGTATATAGTCATTTGAACTTTGAGGCTTGCTAAAACTGACATAAGATCATGTCTGGAATAGTAATGTAACATATGATCAGGTATTTAGAGAGTAAGATACTTTAGAGAGATGGCAGTAAAGTTATAAAAAAATATACAACATAGTAGCAGGTAAGTGATAGGTAGGAGGGCTCCACGGGGAGTGGAATTTTAGGCTTGCTATTAATTAGCATTTTTTAGAAATACATGTATAAAAGTACATGTTTCTGTACAGCAGTCGAGGCACAGTGGTTTTAAGCCAAAGGTTCGTTCACATAAACAGCTCAATGGAATAAGATTCTACACATTTAACAATTGAATAATAATACAATTAAAGGAAGAAACTTTATATTCTATTTGTAAGTAATGTGAAACGGAGTTAACCTTGACTGTTTTTCGAAGCGTTTTGCTTTCATTATAAAATTCTGAACAGCTAGGAAAAAATTCTTTTTGTTTGGCATGTCAGCTCAGGGTTACCCCACAAAAGTTTGTTAATAGTTGATGGACATAATGCAGATACTGCTGCTGTTGAGACACATAAACAATAGTAGTAATTTAATAGGGCTGGTTTGGATTAAATCCATCGCATCTCACCAACACCCATATAGGCCTATATGCGAATTCCATTTTATATCTGTTATGCAGTTTTTTTCGATTCAAAACAAAAATATATAATAAAGCCCGATCGACCCCACCTCCTCTCCTCTCTCTCCTCTCTGTCTGTCTGTCTGTCTGTCTCTCTCTCTATTTGGATTCCAAGGGAGTCATCAAGTGCTTCTCTGTGTACGATGCGATGGCCTATTACATGTCTGTTCTTGTATCTGCAACGAGCCTGGAATTTTACATAGTTTTCAACAAGCTTTCTTCTACTTAAAACAGCACCTATTGCGTCTGTTGGAGGGAATGATATGCACGCTGATACCAGACTCAGTCCGCATTTTAAAATGGTGCCAGCGCTTCAAGTGGCCAATACAATGGGTTTGTTAATCAAAGAAGCATACGGTTGCAGGTATCGTCGGGTCGCCTAAACTCGCATACCTCACACTGAGTTGCCGTTCTCTGCGTTTGAAGAGGTCTTTTTCATCAAAAATTACATGTATGAGGAACATCTCTTCTTTTTGATGCTACCGTCAAATCCACTTTTTAAAGTTTTACGTCAAAGAAGTCAGCATGTCTGAGCTTTAAAAATGGCGAGAAAACATAAATGAGCCTCCATACGCATTAATGTGACTGTGTAAACTTCCAGGGGAAACAACTCTGCCATTATTTATTTTTGTCCCCCCCCCCCCCTTTCTCATTTGGAGTCAACTTTTCATGCAAAGAATTTGCTTCTTAAGGAACAAGTTATTTCCTTTAAGGTAAACCTTATTAGGAAGGGCTTAGTCACACAGGTCAGCAAACTGGAAGTCACAAAATTTGTTCCCCTTTTTTTAAAAAAAGGCAGAAACCATTACGGTGTACCTGTGCACTTTAAACTCACCCAGACAAAACGTCGTATCAACATTGCACCGACGTCATATCGACGTTTTACTTATACGAAAAATCTCAATAGATTTTCTTACTACAGAGCATCTGCCCAACACCAGTATCACTGGTCCAAGGCATATACGAGTATAGGATGTGATATGGGTGGACCTAACAACACTATTTCAGTCATATCGGCTCGACGGGAATGTAATAATATGAATGGCTGTGTGCAATGGAATCCCGTTTACGGTTAAAAATAATGCCGCCTCAGTGGGATTCGAACCCCGAGAGCGAGTTTAACAGGCCAGCGCTTAACCCTCTGACCTAGAACTTCAGTTCTACTATGATGTGATATGAAAGTACCCATATAGTATTCTAGTTATTATATCTATTTTCTTCTACACCGTCTTTCATATGAATCCCCATAACTTCCATGGCCATGGCCAAGACACATGTATGTCTTTTCTCAGAAGGATCTGAATCTTAACAGAAAGGGGTACACGTTTAGAGGAATCAAATCTGCCACTGTTATTGGGGTAAAACATTGAAGATAAGAAGTTGCTCCAATAGATGCATTTTTTGCATGAGTAGATTTTAAATTTGACGAGATCTAGGGTACTAGGAGATACCATGTTTCAGCTATTGTTATGCTCTCATGACAACAGGTAGAGCAAGATTTCTTATATACTTAACAGAGACCATGCTCCAGCTGCTGTTATATTCTCATGAAAACAGGTGTAGCATAATATCCTATAAACTCAACGTGACCGCGCTCCAGCTGTTGTTTTACTCTCATGACAACAGGTGGCGCATGATTTCCTATATATCCTTAACAGAGACCATGCTCCAGCTATTGCTATACTCTCATGAAAACAGGTGGCGCATGATTTCCTATATATCCTTAACAGAGACCATGCTCCAGCTATTGTTATATTTTCATGAAAACAGGTGGCGCATGATTTCCTATACACTTAACAGAGACCATGCTCCAGCTGTTGTTATATTCTCATGACAACAGGTGGAGCATGACTTCCTATATTCTTAACAAAGACCATGCTCCAGCTGTTGTTATACTCCCATAACAACAGGTGTCGCATGATTTCCAATATACTTAACAGAGACCATGTTCCAGCTGCTGTTATATTCTCATGACAACAGGTGGAGCAGAATTTCCTATATAATAACAGAGACCATGCTCCAGGTGTTGTTATACTCTCATGACAACAGATGGAGCATGATTTCCTAATACTTAACAGAGACCATGCTCCAGTTGTTGCTATACTCTCATGACAACAGGTGGAGCATGGTTTCCTAAATACTTAACAGAGACAATGCTCCAGCTGTTGTTATATTCTCATGCCACAGGTGGAACATGATTTCCTATATTCGTAACAAAGACCATGCTCCAGCTGTTGTTATACTCCCATGACAACAGGTGGAGCAGAATTTCTAATATACTTAACAGAGACCATGTCCAATCTGGTATTTTACTCTCATGACAAGAAGAGGAGCATGATTTCGTATATACTAAACAGAGAACATGCTCCAGCTGTTGTTATACTCTCATGGCAACAGGTAGAGTAGGATTTCCTATATACTTAACAGAGGCCATGCTCCCGCTGTTGCTATGTTATCAATACAACAGATGGAGCAGGGTTTCCTATATACTAAACAGAGACCATGCTTCAGCTGTACTTATTTTCCCCATGACAACAGGTGGAGCATGATTTCCTATATACTTAACAGAGACCATGCTCCAGCTGTTGTCATACTCTCATGACAATTGGAGGAGCAGGAATTCCTATATACTTAACAGAGACTATGCTCCAGATATTGTTATACTCTCATGAAAACAGGTGGAGCATGATTTCGTATATACTAAACAGAGAACATGCCCCAGCTGTTGTTATACTCACATGACAACAGGTAGAGTAGGATTTCCAATATACATAACAGAGGCCATGCTCCAGCTGTTGCTATGCTATCATGACAACAAGTGGAGCAGGATTTCCAATATACTTAACAGAGACCATGCTCCAGCAGTTGTTTGGCTTTCATGACAACAGGTGGAACAAGATTTCCTATATACTTAACAGAGACCATGCTCTAGCTGTTGTTATATTCTCATGAGAACAGGTGGAGCATGATTTCCTATATACTTAACAGAGACCTTGCTCCAGATGTTGTTATACTCTCATGAAAACAGGTGGAGCATGATTTCATATATACATAAAAGAGACCGTACTAAAGCTGATATTTTACTCTCATGACAACAGGTAGGATTTCCTATATACTTAACAGAGGCCATAGCTGTTGCTATGCTATCATGACAACAGGAGGAGCATGATTTCGTTTATACTAAACAGATACCATGCTCCAGCTGTTTTTTATTTTCTCATGACATCAGGTGGAGCATGATTTCCTACATACTTAACAGAGACCATGCTCCAGCTGTTGTTATACTCTCATGACAACAGGAGGAGCTGGAATTCCTATATTGTTAACACAGACCATGCTCCAGCTGTTGTTATATTCTCATGACAACAGGTGGAGCATGATATCCTATAAACTCAACAGAGACCGTGCTCCAGCTGTTGTTATACTCTCATGACAACAGGTGGCGCATGCTTTCCTATATATACTTAACAGAGACCATACTCCGGCAATTGTTATACTGTCATGAAAACTGGTGGCGCATGATTTCCTATTCGCCTAACAGAATTCCTATATACTTAAAAAGACCCTGCTCAAGCTGTTGTTATACTCCCATAACAACACGTGGAGCATGATTTCCTATATACGTAACAGAAACCATGCTCCAGCTGTTGATATACTCCCATAACAACAGGTGGAGCATGATTACCAATATACTTAACAGAGACCATGCTGCAGATGTTGTTATACTCTCATGACAACAGGTGGAGCAGGATTCACTATATACTAAACAGAGACCATGCTCCAACTGTTGCTATACTATCATGACAACAGGTGGAGCGTGATTTCCTATATACATAATAGAGACCTTGCTCGAGATGTTGTTATACTCTCGTGACAACAGGTGGAGCATGATTTCCAATATACTTAACAGAGACCATGCCCAAGCTGTTATTATACTCTGATGACAACAGAAGGAGCATGATAGCGAATATACTAAACAGAGAACATGCTCCAGCTGTTGTTTTACTCTCATGACAACAGGTAGAGCATGATTTCTAATATACTTAACAGAGACCATGCTCCAGCTGTTGTTATACTCTCATAACAACAGGTAGAGTAGGATTTCCTATATACTTAACAGAGATTATGCATCTGCTGTTCTATACTCTCATGACAACAGGTGGAGCAGGATTTCCTATATACTAAACAGAGACCATGCTCCAGTTGTTGTTATAATCTCATGACAACTGGTGGAGCAGGATTTCCTCTATACTTAACAAAGACCATTCTCCAGCCGTTGTTAAACTCTACTTCTAACAGGTGGAGCATGCTATCTTATTAACTCAACAGAGACCGTGCTCCAGCTGTTGTATACTCTCATGACAACAGGTAGCGCAAGACTTCCTATATATAAATACTTCACAGAGACCATGCTCCAGCTATTGTTATACTCTCATGAAAACGGGTGGCGCATGATTTCCTATTCACTTAACAGAGACCATGCTCCAGCTGTTTTTATATTCTCATGACAACTGTTGGAGCATGATTTTCTTTATTCTTAACAACGACCATGCTACAGCTGTTGTTTTACTCTCATGACAAGAGGTGGACCATGATTTCCTCAATACTTAACAGAGACCATGCTCCAGCTGTTGTTATACTCTCATGACAACAGGAGGAGCAGGATTTCCTATATTGTTAACACAGACCATGCTCCAGCTGTTGTTATATTCTCATGACAACAGGTGGAGCATGATATCCTATAAACTCAACAGAGACCGTGCTCCAGCTGTTGTTATACTCTCATGACAACAGGTGGCGCATGCTTTCCTATATATACTTAACAGAGACCATACTCCGGCAATTGTTATACTGTCATGAAAACTGGTGGCGCATGCTTTCCTATTCGCCTAACAGAGACCATGCTCCAGCTGTTGTTATATTCCAATGACAACAGGTGGGGCACGATTTCCTATATTCTTAACAAAGACCATGCTCCAGCTGTTATACTCTCATGACAACAGGTGCAGCATGTTTTCCAATATACTTAACAGAGACCATGCTCCAGCTTTTGTTTTGCTCTCCTGACAACAGGTGTAGCAAGATTTCCTTTATAACACTTAACAGAGACCATGCTCCAGCCGTTGTTATACTCTACTTCTAACAGGTGGAGCATGCTATCATATTAACTCAACAGACACCGTGCTCCAGCTGTTGTATACTCACATGACAACAGGTGGCGCAAGACTTCCTATATATAGATACTTCACAGAGACCATGCTCCAGCTATTGTTATACTCTCATGAAAACGGGTGGCGCTTGATTTCCTATTCACTTAACAGAGACCATGCTCCAGCTGTTGTTATACTCTCATGATAACAGGAGGAGCAGGATTTCCTATATTGTTAACAACGACCATGCTACAGCTGTTGTTATATTCTCATGACAACAGGTGGAGCATGATATCCTATAAACTCAACAGAGACCGTGCTCCAGCTGTTGTTATACTCTCATGACAACAGGTGGCGCATGCTTTCCTATATATACTTAACAGAGACCATACTCCGGCAATTGTTATACTGTCATGAAAACTGGTGGCGCATGATTTCCTATTCGCCTAACAGAGACCATGCTCCAGCTGTTGTTATATTCCAATGACAACAGGTGGGGCACGATTTCCTATATTCTTAACAAAGACCATGCTCCAGCTGTTATACTCTCATGACAACAGGTGCAGCATGTTTTCCAATATACTTAACAGAGACCATGCTCCAGCTTTTGTTTTGCTCTCCTGACAACAGGTGTAGCAAGATTTCCTTTATAACACTTAACAAAAACCATGCTCCAGCCGTTGTTATACTCTACTTCTAACAGGTGGAGCATGCTATCATATTAACTCAACAGACACCGTGCTCCAGCTGTTGTATACTCTCATGACAACAGGTGGCGCAAGACTTCCTATATATAAATACTTCACAGAGACCATGCTCCAGCTATTGTCATACTCTCATGAAAACGGGTGGCGCATGATTTCCTATTCACTTAACAGAGACCATGCTCCAGCTGTTGTTATACTCTCGTGACAACAGGAGGAGCAGGATTTCCTATATTGTTAACACAGACCATGCTCCAGCTGTTGTTTTACTCTCATGACAACCGTTGGAGCATGATATCCTATAAACTCAACAGAGACCGTGCTCCAGCTGTTGTTATACTCTCATGACAACAGGTGGTGCATGCTTTCCTATATATACTTAACAGAGACCATACTCCGGCAATTGTTATACTGTCATGAAAACTGGTGGCGCATGATTTCCTATTCGCCTAACAGAGACCATGCTCCAGCTGTTGTTATATTCCAATGACAACAGGTGGGGCACGATTTCCTATATTCTTAACAAAGACCATGCTCCAGCTGTTATACTCTCATGACAACAGGTGCAGCATGTTTTCCAATATACTTAACAGAGACCATGCTCCAGCTTTTGTTTTGCTCTCCTGACAACAGGTGTAGCAAGATTTCCTTTATAACACTAAACAAAGACCATGCTCCAGCCGTTGTTATACTCTACTTCTAACAGGTGGAGCATGCTATCATATAAACTCAACAGACACCGTGCTCCAGCTGTTGTAATACTCTCATGACAACAGGTGGCGCAAGACTTCCTATATATAAATACTTCACAGAGACCATGCTCCAGCTATTGTTATACTCTCATGAAAACGGGTGGCGCATGATTTCCTATTCACTTAACAGAGACCATGCTCCAGCTGTTTTTTTATTCTCATGACAACTGTTGGAGCATGATTTTCTTTATTCTTAACAACGACCATGCTACAGCTGTTGTTTTACTCTCATGACAAGAGGTGGACCATGATTTCCTCTATACTTAACAGAGACCATGCTCCAGCTGTTGTTATACTCTAATGACAACAGGAGGAGCAGGATTTCCTATATTGTTAACACAGACCATGCTCCAGCTGTTGTTATATTCTCATGACAACAGGTGGAGCATAATATCCTATAAACTCAACAGAGACCGTGCCACAGCTGTTGTTATACTCTCATGACAACAGGTGGCGCATGCTTTCCTATATATACTTAACAGAGACCATACTCCGGCAATTGTTATACTGTCATGAAAACTGGTGGCGCATGATTTCCTATTCGCCTAACAGAGACCATGCTCCAGCTGTTGTTATATTCCAATGACAACAGGTGGGGCACGATTTCCTATATTCTTAACAAAGACCATGCTCCAGCTGTTATACTCTCATGACAACAGGTGCAGCATGTTTTCCAATATACTTAACAGAGACCATGCTCCAGCTTTTGTTATGCTCTCCTGACAACAGGTGTAGCAAGATTTCCTTTATAATACTTAACAGAGACCATGCTCCAGCTGTTGTTATATTCTCATGACAACAGGTGGAGCACGATTTCCTATATTCTTAAGTTCTTAACAAAGACAATGCTCCAGATGTTGTTATACTCTCATGACAACAGGTGGAGCATGGTTTCCTATATACTTAATAGACACCATGCTCCAGTTGTTGGTATACTCTCATGACAACAGGTGGAGCATGATTTCCTATATACTTAACAGAGACCATGCTCTAGCTGTCGTTATATCTTCATGACAACAGGTGGAGCAGGATGTCCTATTCACTTAACAGAGACCATGCTCCAGATGTTGTAATACGCTCATGACAACAGGTAGAGCATGGTTTCCTATATACTTAACAGAGACCCTGCTCCAGTTGTTGCTATACTCTCATGACAACAGGTGGCGCATGCTTTCCTATATATACTTAACAGAGACCATACTCCGGCAATTGTTATACTGTCATGAAAACTGGTGGCTCATGATTTCCTATTCGCCTAACAGAAACCATGCTCCAGCTGTTGTTATATTTCAATGACAACAGGTGGAGCATGATTTCCTATATTCTCAACAAAGACCATGCTCCAGCTGTTGTTATACTCTCATGACAACAGATGGAGCATGATTTCCAATATACTTAACAGAGACCATGCTCTAGCTTGTGTTATGCTCTCCCGACAACAGGTGGAGCAAGATTTACTATAATATACTTAACAGAGACCATGCTCCAGCTGTTGTAATATTCTCATGATAACAGGTGGAGCAGGATTTCCTATATGATAACAGAGACCATGCTCCAGATGTTGTAATACGCTCATGACAACAGGTGGAGCATGGTTTCCTATACACTTAACAGAGACCCTGCTCCAGTTGTTGATATACTCTCATGACAACAGGTGGAGCATGATTTCCTATAAACTTAACAAAGACCATGCTATAGCTGTTGTTATGTCCTCATGACAACAGGTGGAGCAGGATTTCCAATATACTTAACAGAGACCATGCTCCAGATGTTGTAATACGCTCATGATAACAGGTGGAGCATGGTTTCCTATATACTTAACAGAGACCCTGCTCCAGTTGTTGCTATACTCTCATGACAACAGGTGGAGCAGGATTTCCTATATACTTAACAGAGACCATGCTCCAGTTGTTGTTATTCTCTCATGACAACAGGAGGAGCAGGATTTCGTATAAACTAAACAGGGAACATGCTCCAGCTGTTGTTATATCCTCATGACAACAGGTAGAGTAGGATTTCCTATATACTTAACAGAGACCATGCTCCAGCTGTTGCTATACTCTCAAGACAACAGGTGGAGCAGGATTTCCTATATACTAAACAGAGACCATGCTGCAGCTGTTGTTATATTCTCATGACAACAGGTGCAGCATGATTTCCAATATACTCAACAGAGACCATGCTCCAGCTGTTCTTATACTCTCATGACGACAGGAGGAGCAGGATTTCCTATATACTTAACAAAGACCATGCTCCAGCTGTTGTTATACTCTCATGACAACAGGTGGAGGATAATTTCCAATATATATAAGAGAGACCATGCTCCAGCTGTTGCTATACTCTCATGACAACAGGTGGAGCATGATTTCCTGTATACTTAACAGAGACCATGCTCCAGCTGTTGTTATACCCCCATAACAACAGGTGGAGCATGATAACCTATAACCTTAACATACACCATGCTGCAGATGTTGTTATACTCTCATGACAACAGGTGGCGCATGATTTCCTATTCACTTAACAGAGACCATGCTCCAACTGTTGTTATACTCTTATGACGACAGGTGGAGCATGATTTCCTATGAACATAAGAGAGACCATGCTCCAGCTGTTGCTATACTCTCATGACAACAGGTGGAGCAGGAATTTCGATATACTTTACAGAGACCATGCTCCAGATGTTGTTTATAACCCATTACAACAGGTGGAGCATGATTTCCTTTCACTTAACAGAGACCATGCTCCAGCTGTTGTTATACTCTCGTGGCAACAGGTGGAGCATGATTTCCTATATCCATAAGAGAGACCATGCTCCAGCTGTTGCTATACTCTCGTGGCAACAGGTGGAGCATGATTTCCTATATCCATAAGGGAGACCATGCTCCAGCTGTTGCTATACTCTCATGACAACAGGTGGAGCATGATTACCTATATACTTATCAGAGACCATGCTCCAGATGTTGTTATACTCTCATGACAACTTGTGGCGCATGATTTCCTATTCACTTAACAGAGACCATGCTCCAGCTGTTGTTATACTCTCATGACAATAGGTGGAGCATGATTTCCTATATACATAAGAGAGACCATGCTCCAGCTGTTGCTATACTCTCATGACAACAGGTGGAGCAGGATTTTATATATTCTTAACAAAGACCATTCTCCAGCTGTTTTTATACTCTTATGACAATAGGTGGAGCATAATTTCCAATATATATAAGAGAGACCATGCTCCAGCTGTTGCTATTCTCTCATGACAACAGGTGGAGCAGGATTTTACATATACTTAACAAAGACCATTCTCCAGCTGTTTTTATACTCTTATGACAATAGGTGGAGCATAATTTCCAATATATATAAGAGAGACCATGCTCCAGCTGTTGTTATACTCTCATGACAACAGGTGGAGCATGATTTCCTATATACTTAACAGAGCCCATGCTGCAAATGTTGTTAAACTCTCATGACAACAGGTGGAGCATGATTCCTATATACTTAACAGAGACCATGCTCCAGCTGTTGTTATGGTTTCCTATATGACAAATAGAGAGCGTGCTGCAGCTGTGCTGTAGTTAACACTAACAGAGACCAAGCTGTAGCTGTTGTCAGGCTAAAAAAATCGTGCTCCAGCTGTAATCATGAAATTATAACAACAGCTGCATCACGGTCCCTATTTGTCATATAGGAAATCATGCTACCTACCAGTTTCATTATATTTTGTTTTCAACTCCCCCCACTCCAGATAAGTGACAAAAAAAATTATGACCCATCCACCCCCTCCCGCCCCAACTTCCCACAACCCAAATGTAAGACAGACCTCAAGAACCTTTATAATAGATAGACCTCAATCAAACTTATGGGCACAAAATATACAAAAAAATTTCTCTCACTGTTACATGTTGATTATATATACCGATTAATAGTTCGTTATTTTTTTTCTGCAAATGTCCACCAAGAAACTGATACTGAATGCTCTAGAAAGCTGATAATAACATCAAAGGTGTTGGGCCAAGTGCCCAGATTCCAGAGCAGTTTTTTTACTGATGACAAGGAACCGGCACAAACGCAGGCGTTAAATTTACTTGAGAACATATCCTCTGGTCGACATGTTTTAAGACCATTCATTGTATATTTTCCTACTAATACACCAATGATTTTTTGTTGGGGGTGGGGGGGGGGGGGGGGGGGGGTGGGGGGAATAGAGCGACCCTAGTATTTTCTTCTTTGTAAGCGTTTTTAAATCTTAAATTTGAAAGAATAGAATTAATTTGAAAGTGTAGGTGTAATAGGGAGTCTTGAACATTTTTTAGCTCACCAGAGCCGAAGGCTCCGGGGGAGCTTATAGGATAGGCAGTGGTCCGTCGTCGTCGTCTGTCGTCGTCGTCGTCTGTCGTCGTCGTATGTCGTCTGTCTGGCGTCGTCGTCCGTCAACACTTTTAAACGACATCTCCTCTGAAGCCACATGGCTGATTGGGCCCAAATTTCATCTGTGGCATCCTTGGGATGGGGGATTGAAAGTTTGTGTTTTTTATGAAAATTGGCCCTTTAGTTTGGTTGCTATGGCAACTTAGAGTTCCCATTGACTTATAATGGGGAAAATTGAAAAATGGCATTTTCTGCCAAGCCATTGCAGATATGTTGATAAAACTTTTATAGAAATGTTCCTTGAGAAGTCTCTTATCAGCTATATGTTTTTTGGCCCACTGCTTCTTTTATTGGTCGCCATGGAAATCGAAATGCAAAAAAAATGGAAAAAATATTTAAAAGATTATCTCCTCTGAAGCCACTGGGCCGATAAGGCCCAGATTTCATCTGTGGCATCCTCAGGCTTGGGGATTGAAAGTTTGTGTATTTTATGATCATGGGCCCTTTAGTTTGGTTCCTATGGCAACTTAGAGTTCCCATTGACTTATAATGGGGAAAATTGAAAAATGGCATTTTCTGCCAAGTTATTGCAGATATGTTGATAAAACTTTTATAGAAATGTTCCTTGAGATGTCTTCTATCAGCTACATGTTTTTTTGGCCCACTGCTCCTTTTATTGGTTGCCATGGAAACCGAAATGTAAAAAAAGGAAAAAAAATATTTAAAAAATTATCTTCTCTTAAGCCACTGGGGCTATAAGGCCGGATTTCATTTGTGGCATCCTTGGGCCGGGGGATTGAAAGTTTATGTTTTTTATGAAAATCTGCCCTTTAGTTTGGTTGCTATAGCAACTTAAGAGTTGCATTGACTTATAATGGGGAAACTAAAAAAATGGCATTTACTGCCAAGCCATTGCATATATGTTGACAAAAGTTTTATAGATTGTTCCTTGAGAAGTCTCTTATTAGCTATGTGTTTTGTTTGTTTGTTTTTTTTTGTTGTTTTTTTTGCCCACTGCTCCTTTTATTGGTTGTCATGGAAACCAAAATGCAAAAAAAGGAAAAAAAAAATACTTAAAATTTTTTATCTCCTCAGAAGCCACTGGGCCAATAAGGCCCAGATTTCATATGTAGTATCCTTAGGCAGGATGATTGAAAATTTATTTATTTAGTTTTTTTTTTTTTTTTTTTTTTTTTAAATCGGCTTTTTAGTTTGGTTGCTATAGCAGCTTAGGGTTGCATTGACTTGCAATGGGGAAAATTAGAAAATGGCATTTACTGCAATCAATATATGGAAAATAGTTATATATTTTGTTATCAACTCAACAGACTGTAAGACTGAGACTTTGTAGTTGTATTAGCCTGTACGAATTGACAACAATTTTGAGTGTATACAAATTTGATAGCAATTTTGAGCTAGAGATCTGGTGAGCTTTGTGGCCCGTGGGCCTCTTGTTTTAAATTAAGACAAATGGATTTTTCCCATTTGTCTTTATTTAAAAAAGAAATTATGCAAGGCTCCCCCCTATCCCTCCACACACTCCCAGTAGATCACTAATAAAATCCCCCCCCCCCCACACACACACACAATCACAAACACATAGCCTTCTGAATGTACCCGGCCCCCGACCTGATAATAAATGACTCGTCCCTAATACTTGCATACAGTAAAAGGGCCAATGAAACATATCAAACAATGTCAATTGTTTGTTTATTAGATCTACAGGTAAATATATCAAACTGGCCAACATTTTTGTTGATACGAAGGGTCTCTAAATTCTATCGCCCGTACAGCAAACCCTTACGATAGTAGAACATTATATCGTCGTGCCCAGTGAGTTTTGCTCATTTTTAATCTAATTAGGGGAACAGAAAGCATTAAAAATAAATAGATAAATGAATAAATAAATATATATATAAATAAATGATAAATAAAGAAATCTACTGAAATAGTAATTTGCAGAGAGCTTTAACATGCTAGATAAGCCATTGTTTTAAGTGCAGCGCTATACAATTATCATTGGATTTTCCGAACGCTATTTATAACTAAAAATGGATTTACCAATGTCTATTAAAAGTAACTGACCGACGCATGCGCAATTAAAAATCATGCGCGGCCTGTTGTCGTTTTCCCTCTCCCTGAGACCTGTCATGAGTCTTTTCCTGCTAATTACTATGTGATTTAACAGAAAAAGAAAAGGCAGACCATACATAATTCAATGGGCATTAAGATTACAAGGTCCATTTTCTCAGACAGGTGGAAGGGAGGAAAGTTTTATTACTTTCAGTCAATCAGAAGCTTTATTGCTGATTTATGTCTGAAGAACTTTCTTTAATGGCTAAAAGTCATAAAGAGGGGCTCTTCACAACATAGTCAGCTTTCAAAACTGCTTCTGATCGGCTGAAAGGTTGGACAATTTAAAAACTGCAGTCTAATCTACCGTAAAAATACGGATTTTTTTTACAGTGTGGAATGGGTCAGTAATAAGTTGCTAAAAGTGGCAAAAACGTAATTTCAGTTTGGCCCCTTTCAGTCTTACCTCAGTAATTTTGGAAGAATCCTCCAGATTATCCTTTACAAAGTAGAGAGGTCAAAGGTCCAAAATCGTTAGTCCACCAGTTTATCTTTTACAAAGCTGATTTTTCAGACAAGGGGCCGTATTTATAAAGCCACTTAAGTCGTTGCTATGCGGCTGCTTAGGCTAAATATCAATAAAGGAGATTCCCTACAACTATGAAATTTGCTCTGGAGGAACAGTCTAAAAAGACTGTTCCTCCAGAGCAAATTTCATAGTTGAAGGTAATATCCTTCAAAGAAATTAAGCCTTAGCAACAGCATAGCAACCACTTAAGTCGTTTTATGAATACGGCCCCAGAAACTTATCTCTTTAAGCAGCAAAAAGCAGACGACAAAATTTACGTCTGCAAAAACAAAAAAAATGCCTTGTCCAAGATATTTCATATTGAGAATTCAAAGACTAGAGGGCAAACAGTGTAGATCTAAATGAGGCGACTCCTAATGAGCCGCCTCATCAGGATCTACTCTGTTTGCAAATTCTGCAAATTATCACTAGTGCATAAAGAGTTAACATACACGTATAAGTCGGCTAGCATTGTTATATTTTAGCTAACTGTTTGTAGAAAATTGACTCTTTGAATTAAAATCTTAAAGAGTTCCTTCAAGAGCAGAGAACACATTCAGAAGCAGGAACATGGGCCAGACTTTGTAGTTTCGGCTAATAAAACCTCCTCACTGACCCTGACAATATCTGGTGACGAAACCAGAGAAAGCATACTGTAATTTCTTAATTTAAACTCCACATGGGAAAGATTTGACAGATAAGTTATGGATATACCATGCGCATAGCTATCTTGAATTAACCTTGATGCAATGTCGTGACGTTGAATCAAGGCTGAATCAAGGTTGATTCAACATTGTGTGCCCAGTGGGTTTAGTTTTATGTTGAAATTATGTGTGAAGGCTTTTTTATCGGTGATGGGCTAACGTTTTTATTGTAAATAAACCAAAATCTGTTTGTGTCAGACATTGATAAGTTCTCTGACATTTAGAGATGAGCTATAATAATAGAAGCCTACACCCTGATCAGACTACACATATACGACGCTGAACAGCTCCGTTAAAAATAATAGATGCTGCACAAATAATAAAAGTAAAAAGTATGCAAAGACCAGGAACTGAAACAATCAAAATCCAAATCCAGCCCTCAAACCATAGTAAAATAATAAAACTTCAGGGGCCGTATTCATAAAACGACTTAAGTGGTTGCTATGCTGTTGCTAAGGCTATATTTCTTTGAAAGAGATTCCCTGCGACTATGAAATTTGCTCTGGAGGAACAGTCTTACAAAGACTGTTCCTCCAGACCAAATTTCATAGTTGTAGGGAATCTCATTTATAGATATTCAGCCTTAGCAACAGCCTAGCAACGACTTAAGTGGCTTTATGAATACGGCCCCAGGTCCTAAAGCCGACGCATGTTTCTATATAAAGTGATGTTCATTAACTCATAATGCCTACAATGTAACTGAGCCGGAGCTAGTTGATTTAACTGACAATTGATAATGTACGGATTGATAGATGAATGGCGGTTTTATGGCCTTTGCAAAAGTATTTAAGTCATATCAAGCCGGATAGATGGGTGTTGCCTGTGTGCAACGGAGTCCTGTTTTTATAAAAAAAAAAAAAACTGTCTATCCGACGAAAAAAGTGGTTGTGTCTTTCCGACAGCCATACCGCGGGGTGGGATTTCGAAAACAGTACCACAGTTTTAGCACTCTTTGAAGTATTTTACATGAACATCTTACACACTGGATAGGCAATTCAATGTAAACAATTAAGAAACCATAAACCGCTTACACTATTGTGACATTGGAGCCGCGACACGAGAAACAAAACAAAGTAGTTGTGCGCAAAGCGCAGACAGACCAGTCTGGGCATCCGACTAGTCTATTCAAAGTATTTCCTTAGCGCTTAAAGGGTAGCTAAGCGTCTAAGCTATTTCCATGCGGACAGCGCAGACTCTGATCAGACTGGGCGAATGCCCAGGCTGATTTTAGTCTTCGCTGATCGCACATGCCACTCTGTTGGTTTTGTTGTGTCATGGCTCATTTGTCTGACAATTTAGACATTTCTTAACATAGTGAAATTCCAATGTTAAAAAGAAATATAAAAAGCAATAAAAAGGAGCATGATCAGCAATGACACAAAACACAAAAAGCGATGATTCTTTTCTGGGTCTGTAGTTCTGCAGAAAAGTAAACAAAGTGCTGATTTCTACTGTCAAAAGTTGGCGTTACCTCGACTTATGTTTATTAGTGACAAACAAACCAACGAAGAATAAAAAAACTGTTGAAAGTGGTGTAGCGGCACTAAAACGAAAAAACGTCAACTCTCGATATCTCAAAGCCAAAGTTTATCTCAAACTACTGATATCTCAAAGTTACTTTGGTAGTCCCAGAAAATTTCCTTTCAGATATCAATACTTTGAGTCATCCGGATTTGGACTGTAAAGACAAACATGAAATGTGTTCGACCTGAGATATCAGATTTTGAGATATCGAGAGTCAGCTGTTGAAGGCACAGTTTTTAGTTTGTTTAAAATTTTGCATCGGCGTATGTGACCGCATTGTTTCATAATTGAGTTGCGACACAACAAAACCAACAAAGTGGCATGTGCGCCACGCGAGGGCTCAGATCAGCCTGGGCATCCGCCCAGTCTGATCAGAGTCTTCGCTGCCGGAATGGAGGTAGCTTAGACTCTTAGCTACCCTTTAAGCACATAGCAAAGACTCTGATCAGACTGGATGGATGCCTAGGCTGATCTGAGTCTTTGCTGGGCGCACATGCCACTATGTTTGTTTTGTGTTTCAATGTTTCAATTCTCGTAGCGACGTTACCACCCCCCCCCCCCCCCCCCCCCCCACACACACACAGAGTTCTCTTCGCACCTCAGCGGAACTTGGTTTGTCGTGTCGCGGCTCAATTATGTACTTCTGGAACTACGCCAAGACCGGGGAAAGAGATCGATCAAAGTCCCATATTGTCGAGTTCTTGTCGCATCTGGCACGTGCCGCACACACAGCAGATAGACATCACTAGGCAGTCGTTACAGCTGTTGCCCTGAGAGGGAAAAGAAATACATGTATACCATTATTTTTGAGACAATGAGCTTCAAATCATGTAACGGTGTACTGCGCTTGTTTACAAATATGCCAGCAGGGGCGTAACTAGGGGCAATTTCATGATACGCACAACCATGTTTTAGGCTCTACTTCTTGAAAGGAAGGCTAGTATTTCAGCCACTTTGGTAATTGGTATTGAAATCATGTCTAATTTATAAAATTTCAGCATGCAAATATGCAGGTGCGTTTTGAAATTTTGTCAATTTTGACAAAATTTCAATACGCACTTGCGTATTTGCCGTATACGTAGCTACGCCCTTGTGCCAGTGCATGTCAAAATTATTCTTATCTCAAAGGGACAATATATCATGAATATGAAAGAACTTTCGGCGTCTTATTTATGAGCTACCTTCCCTTGGAAAAACAGTTTGTTCAACTGTAACTTTTCAGCTCATGAGTTCTTAATCTATCAATTATCCGCCCCTTACAAATTTTCTTGCCCATGCTTTATAGCTCTTTAATCCAGCAGACCTTTCCCTTAAAAAAACAGTATATGTTAACCTTAATGAGACGGTATGACATGGGTAAGTAAGCCAAATCTTGACTGATAAAATTTAACAGGAATCTGCTCTCGTCAAATATCATTTTGGGTCTTACTTCAGTCCTGTATCATATTTTCTCTCACTTTCTGTAATTCGGCTCTTTAACAAAGAGATATTTTATTTACACTAGACAGACGCATTCTTCATGATTCGAAGTTATATACGAAAGACCACTCTTGTTTGCTACATGTTCTTAATTGCCGAAATTCATGTCTGGACTATACCTTCTTAACCCTTTGAACTGTTTTCATGAAACTTCACATATACAGTCGAACCTGTCTTAAGGAGTCACTGTATTATGGGGTCACCTGTCTTAAGCAGCCACTTTTAGGGGACCCTCAGACCAAAATACAGTGCAAATGAACCTGTATTAAGGGGTCACCTGTCTCGAACAGCCAATTTTTGTGGATCACATGGGGTGACCCCTTAAGACAGGTTTGGCTGTACCCTGATCTTAATGAGACAAAAGAAACAAAACTACAATGGTCAGTCTGTTGATTGTTTGTGTGTTCTGTTCTTGGGAAAAAAAATACTTCAGCTCTTTAACCCGCCAGAATACTTTCAAGAAGTTACACAGATGCACTAACCATTCAACATAAATTATCAGTGCTCGTTTTGGTTTACCATTTTAAGGACCTTTTTCAAAGATTTGTTCATAACAGTATTTTTTTCTTTAAATTTAGCTCTTTGTGCTGCTTAAGTCCATTGTCATGTTAGTAGGCTGCACACTGTACATTATGTCTTCAGAGAACACAATCGACTTCGCAGTTCCTTACTCCATGTACAGTTCCGCCATGCACTTGCATACATGTATCATGACAGAGAATTATCGACCTAGGTTTTGAGGGCGCGATATTGGATCTGGCACCAAGGTCATAAAACTTTTTTCATGCTAAACTAAGCTGAGCATGAAATTTTACCTGCAATAAGCACATTTGTTTTCTTGCTCAGTTTAGCTGAGCATGAAATTTTCTCTGCTTATGAATATGAAAATGCCTTATATTTTCTCTGCTTATGAACCCGGTCTGGCCACATACTTTCGTTTCTCCTTCCGCTGATTCAAGAAGGGCAGTTGTCAGTTACTGGCGAAAGTATGTGCACTTAGTACTGGTTAACCGCTTAGGAGGTTTAAGCCTGCCCAGGAATAGTGTGGTTAGGTTAACTGACCGTCCCGACATGACCTTAGTTGTTTACCGTGGACGTTAAGCATCAAATCAACCAACCAACCAAATCTTCTTATGAATATGAAAATGCCAACATAAGTTGGCATTTTCATATTCATCAGCAGAGAAAATTTCATGCTCAGCTGAGTTGAGCACGAAAAAGGTTTTATAACCTCGGGGCGTGATTGTGTAAGTTCCTGGTCATTGCCCATCTTTTTACTTTAACATGCATAAATGGGAACAACCAATAGGAACAGACATACCTTAATGCCTCCAAGAGTTCGGATTCTAGTTCTCAAGATTGTCAAGCCACCTGGCACTAACCACGGCATTACCGGGAACTCTTTGAGTCGTGAAGCAATGTTGCAGATCGCATATGGTAGGCAGCAATTTCCACACTCCACTTAAATATAAATATAAAAAAACACGTCAGAACAGTGAGGTTGTGATATTCACACTAGCCACTGATTCATTTTAATGAAAAGTCTTGGACCGACTGATTTTATCAAACGACGATGGCTAGTTGGTCAACCTGTCTTGACGCCATTCGACGCCGCGGGCAAACAAGCTTAGCAACTGACTTCCTGGTACGGTTACAGTTATTTAAAGTAAATATTCAGTTTATATATTTCCCCTAAAAATTGTAAATGGAAATCATATGTTCAATTAAAGTGTAAACTTTTCAAGTGAAACGAAGGTAGGTCGTCACTACAATTCTACATAAAGTGCTTCGCTTCCTGCAATTTTAGCCACGTTCACTGTGTTCACTTCACCATATGAATTTAAAAATAAAATTTCAGTTTTATGGAAATATCAACTGGCCTCAAGTACTTACAAGACTTGCAGTCTGTACAACAGGCTAGAAGTACCGCCTTCCACTCTCTTTGACCTTCAACTGGGCCAATGAGCTGTCTTGGTTGTTGTGTAACTGCCATCTGGAATGATAAGTTGATCTGCAACAGACAGACGTTTAACATTAGTATAGTCAAGTTTGTCGCATATCAACTCACAAAATAGAGAGAGAGAAAAAAATAAACAAGCGAGGGTAATTCACACTAAAAGACCACAAGAATGCTATACATTTGCATGGCTATATTTCAGCAAAGATAAAAAAAAACTGTCATGAAGTAATGCAAGAAATTAATTATTTCTGTATTACACCAACAGACTATCATGAATGAATATTATTATACCACACAGATTGCCATGGAATGTTATGTCTATATTTTACCACACAGTAGATGATAAGGTAATGATCAGGAACTGACACAATCATTTACCACATCCTGCTCTAAACACCAAATGGGAAGAAAGCTCTAAGATATCACGCCAAGCAAAACAAGACAAGCGAAATGCCAAGTTATAACTCTCCTGAATGATCACAAGTTTTTCAGTCCTTATTAAAGATTATTATTAGGAAAGGTCTAGTTCCAGTCGGCTGGTAATAACCACTTTACGTTAAAGTCGCTATTACCAGTCGACTGGCAATAGCGATTTCAACGTATAATGGCTATTACCAGTCAACTGTCAATAGCGATTTTAACGTAAAATCGCTATTGACAGTCGACTGGCAATAGCTACTCCGTTAATGGAAAGGTATTCATCCAAGTGGAATGTCTAAGCAAAAAGAGAAAAATCCAGTTATCGAAACAGTGTCCATTTGAACCGCGACATGACAAAACCAACAAAGTGGCATGTGGGCCCAGCGTAGACACAGATCAGTCTGGGTATCCGCCCAGTCTAATCAGAGTCTCCGCTGTCCGTACGGAGCTAGCTTAGACTCTTAGATATCGTTTAAGCGCATAGCAAAGACTCTTATCAGACTGGACGGGTGCCCAGGCTGATCTGAGTCTTCGCCAGGCACACATGCCACTTTGTTGGTTTTGTCGTGTTGTGGCATATTTTATGATGCCTTGACCTATTCTGGAATATCCCATGACAAACCATGCTTCTCTACCTTTCAAAACAATGCTAGAAATTCCCGACAGTAATTAACTTTTAATAATAGCAAACCCTTCAAAAGTCGGTAATAAACAAGAACATTTTATGAAAAATGCCAATATTCTGTAGCTAATAAATAATACGTGAAAAAATACTATAACACTAGCTGAAGACATGGCTGTATTCTGATAAGTCTCTACATAAACAAGCGGTGGACCCTCAGAACTCAACATAATGAACAATGAAAATTCTTATCAGGCTGCTTAGATATGGTGCATGGCGTAAAAAGAAAAAAAGAAGAAAAAAAATAATAGTAATGTCCTTGTTATAGCCATGAGTGTAATTTATTGTTCCAGTCTGAAAATGTTTTCCTAGTTTTTGAATATTCTTCATCCACATCATCAGTTTACTTTTTCCTTATCGGCCAGAAATATTTTTGAAACTGCCTTAAAAATCAAACCACATCTACTACACGTATAGGCTAAAAATCAAATAACCGTAAAACTTACATCCAAGTTTCCAATGTATTTAAAACAAAATAAAAGGCAATAAAATATCTTGTGCCTAGAAAAGTGTCGGCTGCTTGTAAACTTTCCAAAAGTAGTTGTTAAAGTATTGGCTGAAAAATATATTTAAAAAATAAAGATTATAAACGGAAGCGCGTCAGTTCCTATAAACTTTCCATGAGCCATGCCACGCAAAAATGGACCTTAACGTATACGGAAACATCATAGACATATTTGAACCGCGACGCGAGAAAACCAACAAAGTGGTTGTGCATCCAGCGCAGACTCAGATCAGCCTACATATTTGCCAAGTCTGATCAGACTCTTCGCTAAGCGCTTAAAGGGTAGTTAAGGGTCCATAAGGACAGCGAAGACTCTGATCAGACTGGGCTGGGCATCCATCCGCCCAGTCTGATCAGACTGTTCGCTAAACGCTTAAAGGGTAGCTAAGGGTCTAAGCTACCTCCAGGCGGACAGCGAAGACTGATCTGGGCTGATCTGAGTCTGCGCTGAGCGCACAACCACTTTGTTGGTTTTCTCGTGTCGTGGTTCAAAGTTTTATCTGCACATATACGCAGTCTTAACAAATTTTTTCTTGTCTATCAGCTTTTGATTCTAAATATAGCGAAATGGTCATATTCTGATATACGACATGAAAAATACAAATTTTAAAGCAACAACATGAATGCATTTCCTGTGGTAGATACCTCATTGTCAAATAGAGATCTAGATGGTACTGCAGTGTTATGAGAGGTTCTATGATGCCCTGATCTTGCACGATAGTCTTTTAGTAGCCTGTATTTGTACCACAATGTTTACAGGCACATGCCTTGTTAGAGTTTGAGCTTTAGCTCGTATGTCCTGTAGCAGCCTGGTATGACACCCTGGTCTTTCTCATGTGGTTTTGCAGCAGCCTGAACTAGTTGTACGTAGTCCGTGGTGTACGGTTGATCCAAACATGTGGCTGTACAAAGTGGCTTCAAACGCAAAACGGCTATGTAACATTGACAGTCATCATACTTGAAAGCAGACAGATATGATTTGGGCAAAATATGAGCAGCGTTTGTATCATATCAAAAAACTTAAAACAAGTTGATAATCTTGATTACGATAGTTTAAACACGCCTGAAGTTTCTCTTATTTCTTTTTTTTTAATTTTCGTCGATTGGTCGCATCTTGGACAAACGCATAACCCAGTTACCTGGGATCAATCCACGAAGCTATTTCAATACCATATATACGAGTACATAAATCATATGACGTCGCTGTTATTCAGTTGATAACATTGTGTTACAAAAAAATATGATCACACGTGTTATAACACTACGGCGCGTACACGTAACGTCATTGACAACGTCCATGTCAACAATGCTGTTCTTATTGAAATAATGTTCAGTTTGAAGGCATTAATATCCCATTTTGAAGGGTCATATGATAAACAGAATCTTACACTCGTGGTCATTTCATACGAAATTTATGAAAGGAGCCTTCGGCGAGTTTCATAAATTTCATACTATGTGTCCATTAAGGTTATAAAGTGACTGGCGCATTCTTTAACCATTTTGTCCGCCATTTTGTCCGCCATTTTGCTTGTTGACATAACCCCTATTGTAATATTATCGCAGCACCAGTGCTAAAGTTTGATAAATTCTCAAAAAGTGTCTCATTTCTGTGTATTACTCATAAGGACCACTTGAGGCGGTTCTAATGAAAGGCAACAACATGACATGTTTCTGCATAAAAACCTAAAACTGTCTAAATATTATCATCAAAGCTCATCCGCCCACCAGGCACATGTCGTCAAAATGGCATTGCATTGACATCGATGAGGCGTTATGACGTCGCATCGACTTTAGAGCGACACCATTTTGAATTCAGGGTACAGTCCACTAAATATTCATGAGGACTTGCCCCGCCTATTTCGGAGAGAGCATTAGGTTTACATTGTAAAACAGGTGACGTCATCTGTCAATCATGCATGTTAGATTTCTTGCAGTCAAATGATAGTTACAAAAAGGCATATTTAATTGAAAAATATTTTACCGGAAGGAGATGGGGTTGATTTTGGTAACTGACCCCCTAGTAAAAAAAAATATGCTATTTTTTGGGGTACGAATCGGTGGTTGCCATACTCAGTCTAGCTTAGCGGGTCACTGAGTTGGGAAGGCAGTGGATGTTTTCATCTCAAATTGATAGGCTAGGATGACACTTTAAAGCATGGCAGGATTGGAAAACTTTGTATGTACAGTTTTGTAATAAAATGATCAGATGTTAACATTGTCGTCTATGGAAAATTAATGGTGGAATGCAACCTAGAGCGCATTAAGTCAAATTGGCCGTGGCCCTGTTTCTTACTTTCGGTTTGACTTTAGCTGCACATCTAGAGATATATGAGTAGTAAGGACCGTCACTTTGGACACGGATTTTCCCATGTATTTTTACATAGACTTTTGGCCTGAAAAAACTAAGTCCGCACGGTTGCCTAGTGTAAAAATACATGGCCGTACCCAAAGATGACAATCCATGAGTTAACTTCCTCAGGCTAGCGAGCCTTTGTTAGGCCCTTACAAAGCCGTAAAAGTCAAGTTCTTAGGCTCTCAGAGCTGTTCTTATGGGGATTCAGCGCCATTTTCCTACAAGAAATAGTCGTAGGATCATGCACGCAACTTTGCAGGACGTTGTAGGAAGTCTGTAGGAACTGTAGGAGCACACACGAAAACTTGCGGTATCACGCAACGTCTGTGGCCAGTTGTGACGTTATGTTATAGGAAGTCTGTAGGAACTGTAGGATCCCACAAGAATTCTGTGCGGGATCACGCGACGTCTTTGGCCAGTTGTGACGTTATGTTTGTACGTTTATGACGTCAGTTATTTCTAGCCGAAGTAAACAAGACGTTGGCCGACATAGAAGCTGCGCTTATCACATTTTAAAGGGAAAATAGCAACATCCACATATCCACACTGTAATTGTGGAGTTAATGTGGATGATGTGGATTTGATGTGGATGTTGTGTGGATGTTTTGTGGGGTCTATGTGGATGATGTGGATGTTTTGTGGAGCGTATGTGGATGATGTGGATTCAATGTGGATGTTTTGTGGCTAATGTGGATCCACAATGTGGAGTTTTTACACGTCCACATCTACACATTCGACAGTGTGGATTTGATGTGGATGTTGTGTGGAGTTTATGTGGATGATGTGGATGTTTTGTGGATGTTGTGTGTAGTTTTTGTGGATGATGTGGATTTGATGTGGATGTTTGTGTGGATCATGTGGATCCACAATGTGGAGGTTCCACACGTCCACATCTACACATTCGACAGAGTGGATGATGTGGATTTGATGTGGATGTTGTGTGTAGTTTATGTGGATGATGTGGATTTGATGTGGATGTTTTGTGGATCATGTGGATCCACAATGTGGAGGTCCCGCACGTCCACATCTACACATTCGACAAATTAGCTTAGTCTGCCCTTGTCCTAGCTTATTTCTGAAGTATGCGAACAGACAGAGATGTTCAGGCACGTGCAATTTAGCGGCTATAAGTAAAAAACGTATGAATGGTTGTATTGCACGTGCACATGATCCACACAAACATCCACATCAAATCCACATCATCCACAAAAACTACACACAACATCCACAAAACATCCACATCATCCACATAAACTCCACACAACATCCACATCAAATCCACACTGTCGAATGTGTAGATGTGGACGTGTAAAAACTCCACATTGTGGATCCACATTAGCCACAAAACATCCACATTGAATCCACATCATCCACATACGCTCCACAAAACATCCACATCATCCACATAGACCCCACAAAACATCCACACAACATCCACATCAAATCCACATCATCCACATTAACTCCACAATTACAGTGTGGATATGTGGATGTTGCTATTTTCCCTTTAAAATGTGATAAGCGCAGCTTCTATGTCGGCCAACGTCTTGTTTACTTCGGCTAGAAATAACTGACGTCATAAACGTACAAACATAACGTCACAACTGGCCAAAGACGTCGCGTGATCCCGCACAGAATTCTTGTGGGATCCTACAGTTCCTACAGACTTCCTATAACATAACGTCACAACTGGCCACAGACGTTGCGTGATACCGCAAGTTTTCGTGTGTGCTCCTACAGTTCCTACAGACTTCCTACAACGTCCTGCAAAGTTGCGTGCATGATCCTACGACTATTTCTTGTAGGAAAATGGCGCTGAATCCCCATAAGAACAGCTCTGAGAGCCTAAGAACTTGACTTTTACGGCTTTGTAAGGGCCTAACAAAGGCTCGCTAGCCTGAGGAAGTTAACTCATGGATTGTCATCTTTGGGTACGGCCATGTATTTTTACACTAGGCAACCGTGCGGACTTAGTTTTTTCAGGCCAAAAGTCTATGTAAAAATACATGGGAAAATCCGTGTCCAAAGTGACGGTCCTTACTACTTATATGTCCCTTTGACCATTAAAAGTGCATTCTTCTGTGTGTTAACCATAGTGAGATTGTTGTTGTAATTGATGATTTGATGCTTTAGGCCTAGGATCATCAGCAAACATGAAAACAACATTTTTCTCCAGGTAGAATCCAGGGGGTGTGGGGCGGGGGGGTAGGAAATGCTACTATATAATTGTACTATAAGTTTTGATGGTAAATTATTTAACATTAGTCCAATTTAACAATACGTGGTTAAAGAAAAAGCATCTGGAACACCTGGAAACATTTAAAAGCCCATAAAAGTATGATAAATGCGATTCTGCGAAATACAGAATGCGTCGATCGCTTTTCAGAGACTTTTCTTGTAAATAAGTATATTTTGAGGTGAAATATAATTTTAACCAAACATTTACCTTAAATTCATATCAACCTTGTTTCTCTGCTTCTTTTGGTATGCAGATTTGGACTATTAAACCAGTTTTACTGCATTTATGTCTTAAACAGCCTCCAAATACCAAGATTTCAACCAAATTGAGGGGGTATATATAGCCAATAAATGCTTATGTATAACAGATTCAACCACATTTTTTTTTGTTTTTGTTATTAAGAGACGTATTAAGGCTGCTATGAAAAGACAAATGTTTCCAGAGATATAAAAGAATAGCAACAGAATCATTATTAATTTTCATTAATTTCTCAAAATCATCAGTTTCAGTCATTTCGCTACAGAAACCTGAACCGACATAGTGAAACTGTCATAAATGGTACATTTCTTTACGGATTCATTTGAAACTTGGAAATCATAATGAAAATATATCAAACTAACATTCAAACTGTTCAGTTTATGGGATATTGCAAAACGTTAGTTTGGTTTAGGGTACAGTCTACTAAATATTCATGAGGACTTGCCCCGCCTATTTCGGAGAGAGCATTAGGTTTACATTGTAAGAGAGACGACGTTATCTGTCAATCATGCATGTTAGATTTCTTGCAGTATAAATGATACTTACAAAATGGCATATTTAATTGAGAAATATTTTACCAGAAGGAGATGGGGTTGATTTTGGTAACTGACCCCCTAGTAAAAAAATATGCTATTTTGTGGGGTACGAATCGATGGTTGCCATACTCAGTTTAGCTTAGAAGGGTCACTGAGTTGGGAAGGCAGTGGATGTTTTCATCTCAAATTGATAGGCTAGGATGACACTTACAAGCAAGACAGGTTTGGAAAACTTTGTATGTACAGTTTTGTAATAAAATGACCAGATGTTAACATTGTCGTCTATGGAAAATCAATGGTGAAATGCAACCTTCGTGTGCCTGCTGGCATTCAAGGACTTCGTGTAGTATTTGTTTGACTAACGCACTGTGACCGGTAGTCAAATAAGTGAAAGTGTAATTATTACGGGCTTGTCTTAGCCCAACTTCGGTGACACAAACAATATGCATGGAAGAAAATTTAACTCTTTCGGCGCCAAAGTCGCAAAACTGCGACTTTGCAAACAGCGTATATCCAGATCAGCCGGCTCTTAAAAGAGCCGTCTGATCAGGATCTACACTGTTTGCCATTCAAATATGAACTTAAAAAGCCTGATTTTATGAAAAATGTCTTTAGATTGTTAAAATTCCCAATTACAAATCTGTCGTCTGATGATTTGAGCAGACGAAAATTTGTCGTCTGAAAAATTTGGCGCCGAAAGAGTTAAAGGAGCTGTCGCAGGACAGTAAATTTCGCATCACTGTAAGAGACCGACCAAGGGTTTGAACGCCATCATACAAAAGATGCTAATAAAATGTGATACAAACGGCTGATTTGGTTGCATCGCTAAGCTTCTAGACTGGCTAACACGGCGACTATACCGTATGAAGGATTTGATACGTCACAATAACTCGATCTTCAGGGCTAGATATCCATAAGTTGTATCGTATGTTGTGTCTCCCAGAACCTTCCATTAATTCTCGGATTGTTGTTTTCTAGTAATGGAACTTGACACGATCATATTGATCATATTACATCAAAAGCTTGGACTAGGATAAATGGCATGCGTAAACTTAAGTTTGTCTTAAATCGGAAATCACTTCAAACTATTTATTTTACTTTTATTCGGCCTATCTTGAAATACTCAGATATTATTTGGGATAACTGTACTCAGTATGAAAAAGATGAATTAGATAAGATCCAATTAGAAGCGGCAAGGATAGTATCTGGCACGACTCAGTTGGTTTCCTCTGCTTCATTATATATGGAACTTGGATGGGAAAGTCTCTCTTCTAGAAGGCGGAAACACATATTGGTAATGTTTTACAAAATGATACATGGCCTTTGTCCGGATTATTTGACTGGGATGGTACCTGAGCTAGTTGACGAAATTTCTTCCTATAATCTTCGGAATTCTGACGATTACCTTACAATACGAACAAATTCGCAGTTATATTTTAATTCGTTTTTACCATCTGTGGTTAGGGAATGGAATGCTCTGCCCCAGGCCAGCAGAGATGCTGTATCTTTAGAATCATTTAAGAGCTCCTTAAATATAGAACTAACCAGAAAACCCACCTATTACTTTACAGGTGACAGATATAGCCAGGTAAATCATGTTCGATTGAGAACAAATTGTACCGCCTTGAAGGAGCACCTCTTTGTGAAAAATATAATAGCTGACCCCTACTGCACCTGTAGTGTAGTCGAAACCACTAATCACTTTTTGCTTGAATGTCCAGCCTTCGATGCCATTAGACAAGATATGTTAAATGAAATTACAAGTATTACGAATCCAACTATCGATATATTACTGTTTGGAAATACGGCACTAAATGACGAGGCTAACTCAAATATATTTAGATCTGTGCAGAAATTTATTCAAAGAAGTAAACGTTTTAATGCCAAACGGCCTGACAATGAACAAGATTAAGAGCTATAATTATATCAATTTTAATGTATTAATGTGATATCATGGCGTAGCTTTGTATAGCCATAACAATGAATAGTTCGTCGCTACGATGTGGGTAGTGACTGGTTCGACCCGTAATGCCCTATGTGACCCATAAGGGGTTCCTGGTGTTCGTCTGTTCTTGTCGGAGACCTGAGGCATATTTCTACAATGATATGTTGGGTATATATGAATTGGAACATGTATTTATATTTTGTCAATGATCCTTTATTTCCATTTTTCATTCTGCTGACACTCTGTAGATGTTCGCTGTGGTGGTAAATTTGGTATATTTGACTCCACTTACCGGATCGTATTTGCTCCAAATACTCGTGCACCGATTCTGCTCTTTACTAGTAAATGATTTATTCAACTTTGAATCTGCAAATGTATTTTTGATGTGTCCGGTTATACAGTACAAACCGCCGAAAAAGGTGCAGATCCAGATCCGGATTTTTTAGGTAGCTAGACTGTTTGGAGTAAATGTGAACTATTTTCATACTCATGATTTTGTTAAACATCATGTTTGATAACCTATAGTTTCATTGTACTGAACGATTGAGATTATTTATGGGAGATGAATTCATATAAGCCGAATGGCTTTTTTTCAGATCCCTTCATATATTTATTGCTAAATATTTACTTTGTACTTTGTATAATTGACTTATGATTGTGAAAAATAAGATGAATAAACGTTTAAACCAATTTGAAAGATATTACTTATGAAGTTATGAAGTGGGTTTAAAGTCAGCGAAATGAAAACAAAACGAAAATGCTCTGAACATCCCCGGTGACGTATGCTGATAAAACCGTGAATTGATATCATTCCGTGGCTGTAATCGGCGTGAACAAGCACATACAGACACAAACCAACGTGGTGGGAGGGTGGGTTTTTTCCTGAGGTTATCATAGAATCACATAGCCATAGTTAAAGGAAACTTCAAACTCAGCGCCCTCCTTACTTATTTAACAGCCACGGAATGATATCAATTCACGGTTTTATCAGCATACGTCACCGGGGATATGAACACATCCGCGGTGACATTCATCTGATGCACTCTTTCACTTGTAAAGTATTGGGAAAAAAGAAGCCATGAAAAAGCTTAACAATGGCATCAACACCTCTACATTATAACCACGACTTTTCCCCCAAGACTCTATTCCCAATATTTTCATGGCTTCTTTTTTCCCAATACTTTACAAGTGAACGAGTGCATCAGATGAATGTCACCGCGGATGTGTTCAAAGCATCATAATGATGCATAATTGTTAATCATCAGTCCATTGGTTCATGACAGGTATACCAGAACAGTAGATGAAAGCCACCAGCACCCCAGTCACGTGGAGCAAGATCAATGTTCCGTAATATGTCCACAGTCTCAGGTCGCAAAAGATTGAATTTATACCTAAGTTTCCCAGGGGTGGATGGGTGGTGCGATGGTGCTGGGTATAACTTCCAGTGCCGGGCGTCCTACTGATTTGGATAATAGTAGGACAAGGGCCTACTGTACTTGCAGTAATTGTTGGTGGGGGTTGTTTGGACATTTTCTCTCTCGTCTATCATGTCTCTCTTCTCTGGATATAGACTGAAATACTGTCCCAAAGGATTGTTAAACCCAAAACAACAAACCATCCAAAATCTAAGTTTCCCGGCATATTGTGTTGTCTTGTTTCTAAAATTGCATTTCAGTTTATTTGCAGTTTCTGGATATATTTGACTCGTCTTCGAAAGAAACAACGAACTAAGTGTCTGAAAACAAAAAACAACAACAACAAAAAAAAATAAAAAAAAATAATTATTTCTCGTTACTTAAACATGGCTATAAGTGGTGAACTGAAGTCTTCGCAGGCTGTTTGTTCTGCAATTCTGGGTAAAGATGAATCAGACATACTGATATTTTGCCAATTTTGATACTGACATACACCACAAGGACGGCCAATAGAAGATACAACCAATTTACAAATGACTCGGAAGGAAATTCATTATGTGACGAATGACAGGAAATTGGTTTGTACGAGTAAGGTATCATGCTCGCTACCGTGACTACCGGTCACTTTAAAACAATACAAAAAGGACCCATTTTTTTTAATTGTTTCGTAAATTAAATGTATATTAGAAAAGGAAGCGATTGAACACGCTTAAATTATTTGTGTCACGTCACAAGACTTGGTGCTTTACGGCAATACTAACTGAGCCGGGCGCGACATGACAAAACCTGCAAAGTGGCATACAGTGTGCCCAACAAAGACTCAGATCAGCCAAAGCATATGCCTAGTTCGATCAGAGTCTTAGCTGTCCGCATGGAGCTAGCTTAAACCCTTAGCTGCTACCCCGCTATAAGAGTATAGCAAAGACTCTGATCAGAATGAGCGATTGTCTGTTGAACTGTCTTTGCTGGGCGCACATGCCACTTTGTTGGTTTTGTCGTGTCGGGGCTCAGTTAGCAAATGCATCTTTCCGCTTATGAGTCTGTATGCTCCAGCCATGTATAGCTATGGATTAGGCAGCTATAGAGTAAACATTGAAACCTATAATGAGTCTGCGATGAGGCTTCAATGTTCGCTATCGCCGTAAGATACTATATTTTGCTGAGCGTCTTATAGGACTTTTGACAATGACCCTAATTAATAATAAAAACAATAGGAAAGGTATAAGTATTATAATTGGCTCAGTATGAACCTGGATGTTGGAAGGTGCAATCATTTGAAGTACCCAACAAAGTAAGAAGAAAAAAAAACAATGCCATGTTTAAACCACAGGAAGGAAGTACTCATGGCCATAAACTGGATGACCTTCCAAACTGGAACACAATGCTGAACAAAGGGGCTTGAATCATACTGGTCTGGGTAAACGAATACAGATTGCATATACAATATATACAATCTGTATTCGTTTACCCAGACCAATATGATTCAAGCCCCTAATATACAATCTGTATTTGTATATTAGGGGCTTGAATCAAGCCCTTATGGCTGAAACAACGTTATATGAGAGTTGACACAACAGACAACGTCATACATGTACTGTAAAGTTGACGTTGATTCATCGTTCTTGTTATTTGCGGCTATAGTCTAGTGGAGTGAAATCCATCAGGCTAAAATCCTGCTGTTCACGACCTGTTCAATCAAGAGTTTATGATTTGCTAGATGCAATAATGTAGCTCCAACTGCCTGCCGGGGCAGCATTTCGATGCCTTTATTTTGCAAAGTGAAATGCGTTTTATGTAGCACAAAAATGTTCTAGACTACACTCTTGTGACAACGATTTGTGCGCCATCCCCAGGGCACATGGCGTCGAAATGACGTCGCACGTCATTTCAACGACATGTGCATGCTGGGATGTTTTGTGTATTTAATTTGTTCAGTCTGCCATGATGAAGATTGAAGTGTTTATGAAGCGTATACGAGTACGTTATTTCAAATGCAAACAGTTCAAAACAATGAACTGCGACAGTCGTGCGTTTCTGTATTTAATTTCTTCAAACAAATAAAATGACTTAAAAGGCCAAAAATCCTTTCCGGAGAATCAAGAACAGCTTGACTCTCACAACGCTCTCATTTTCTTTTCCAGGTGAGTTAGGAGTAATACTCTTGCTAGTTGCCAGGTTTAAAAGACAAGAAAAATCAGGAAAATTTGTCAAGGATTTTATTATCATTTCTATCCAAGAATAAAATAGGAATTCAATTTAGTAATGGCTTGGACTTGTGCCTCGTACTGTCTCTGCTAGTCTGAAATTATACCATATACCAACAACAGTTAAATACTTATCGGAATTCACAACATATCTTTTAAAAAAGAGGGGGGGGGGGGGGAATGTTTGAGAAAGGGAAATAACTCTTTAAACCAGATCAGAAAATCTGAAGACTTGCATAGTGAATAGTGAATGTTTTATTCCTGCTGAAAACAAACCAAGACATTTTCTTGATACTTTTATGAAGGATTTAGACATTATAGTGTAAATATCGTCTATTCGTAACTCATTTATGGTTAGTGTCCCAGAGAAAATTGTCATGGCAAGAAGTTCAGCTGCAGAACGCGGCGTCTGACCATAGATTGCACTATTAGTAGCCACCACAGATGACTTCGAAACAATCCCTTTCCACATTGTCCTGTCACCTGCCCTAGTTGAGCTGGGAAAGTCCATTCCTGTCCACTCCTTAATATTGTCTTCCCACCTCTTTTTCTGTCTACCTCTTCTTCTTTTTCCTTTCACTGTGCCCTGTAGAATCGTCTTTGCTAAACCAGAAGACCTTGAGACGTTGCCAAACCACCTTAGGTTCCGTTTCTTGACCAGCGTCAGGAGTTCCATCACATTCTTCAATGGCTGCTTGGATCTCTCTGTGAACCTCATCATTGGTTATATGGTCCTTGTACGAAGTGTTCAGTAACCTTCGGTAGCATCTCATCTCAAAGGCCATGTAATATGTACATGTATTTGCTAAAAGGTCTTCTGGTTTAGTAAAGACGATTCTACAGGGCACAGTGAAAGGAAAAAGAAGAAGTAGACAGAAGAAGAGGTGGGAAGACAATATTAAAGAAATGGACTTTGCCAGCTCAGGCAATTGAAAACAGGACAAAGTAGAAAAGGATTGTTTCGAAGTTAACGACTTTGTAAGATTATGGGATAGAATAGAATAGATAGTACATTTTCCAAAGCAGGTTGAAAATTAAAAGCAAGACACTTACCCTTTTTACAGTACGTTTGGTCTCATATGAAATTATCTAACATTCAGCACAGGGCTTGTCACAGAATTTCTGCATGTTTCTGAAAAAATAAATAAATAAATAATTATAATAAAAACAAACTCTGGTACGAGAAAAATACCGTACAGAAAAAAATATTGGGACAACTTAAATCTTTAAATGTCCTTAACCCATTAATTCCTAGCATCCCAAAAAATGGGAAAAAGGCAAACAGTGCAGAATTAGATCAGACGCCGCAAAACGCGGCGTCTGATTAGGGTCTACACTATTTGCATAAGACAAATTGACATTTCTACTTAAAATAAAATAAAAATGATTCACACAAACTAAACCAGACACCCCATAATTGACAAACTTTGCTAACATTGCCTTGCAAACCTACAGCATCAGGTGCCGTATTCATAAAACGACTTAAGTGGTTGCTATGCTGTTGCTAAGGCTAAATGTCTTTGAAGGAGATTCCCTACAACTATGAAATTTGCTCTGGAGGAACAGTCTTACAAAGACTGTTCCCCCAGACCAATTTCATAGTTGTAGGGAATCTCCTTTATAGATATCTAGCCTTAGCAACAGCATAGCAACGACTTTAAGCGGCTTTATGAATACGGCCCCAGAAGAACTTTTGAGTACATACTTTGTGTGCGCAATTTCTCCTATAGTTTTTTATGAATCATTCTGCAACTATGCAGACTTCTTTGTCATGGTCTGTAGATATGCATGTGACTTTGGGGTTATCGTCAAATATTTTCACTACTTTTTTCGCTTTGCAAACTTAGTCATTTTTCAACATTAAAAGACTTTATGAGTATATGCCCTTGTGTGCGCAACCCCTCCTACAGCTTTTATGAATCATTCTGAAACTTTGCAAGCTTCTTCCTCGTGGTCTGTAGACATACATGTGCCTCAGGGATTATGGTTGGAAAATATTTTACTACTATTTTCTCTCTATGTACTTAGTCATCTTTCCACATCTGAAGACCTATTGACAGTATTTCCTTGTGAGCACAACTTTTTCTAAGCATTTTGAAACTTTGCAGGCTTTATCTTCATTGTTTTCGATGTGCACGTGACTTTAAGATTACAGTCTGGTCATTTTTGTCACTTTTTTCTTTGTTACAAACTTAGGCCCATATACTATCAAAATGTATAGACAGTGCCAGGATACCCCTCATAGGGTTTGAACCAATCGTTTTGAAACTGTGCAGGTCTTTTTAAACATGGTCTGAGAGCTTGCATGTGGTTTTTGTAGAATTTCAAGATGCATTGACAATGGATACCTTGTGTGTGTATGTCCTTATATTATTTTAGACACTGTACATTTTGGGATTGTGCAACCCTTCTTTTTTCCAAAGGCGGGGGACATAAATTCATCGAATTTGCTTGTTTTAATACTGAACCTGCAGCAAATACAATCAGTATATCACAGTGGATAAACTGCGACGAAACTTCATTGAATCAATGTTGATTCAACGCTATATGGCATTGAATCAACAAAGTCATTTTAACAGTGTATGTTACACGTAAATGGGCGTGGTAGTCTTTTGGATTTCGGACGCTCTCTACTAATCTAAAGGTAGTCTTTTGGATTTCGGACGCTCTCTACTAATCTAAAGGTAGTCTTTTGGATTTCGGACGCTCTCTACTAATCTAAAGGTAGTCTTTTGGATTTCGGACGCTCTCTACTAATCTAAAGGTAGTCTTTTGGATTTCGGACGCTCTCTACTAATCTAAAGGTAGTCTTTTGGATTTCGGACGCTCTCTACTAATCTAAAGGTAGTCTTTTGGATTTCGGACGCTCTCTACTAATTTTAGATTAGTAGGGAGCGTCTGAAATCCAAAAGACTACCAACAACAATTTATATAGGATAACACATTTTTTAATTTATAATGCGTCTAAATCATTAAAAACTTAAAGCGTAAGAGCATATACAATTGTAACGGAGCGGTTATTTACAGTGAATTGTAAAAAGCCAAAAACGTTAGTATGGTTATTTACAGTCGATTGTAGGCAGCCAGAAAACGTTAATATACAGTTAATTCTCGATATCTCAAACTAAATTTTCTGGCCCAGAAAACTGAGTTTGAGATATCAGTATTTTGCGATAACAGGAGTTATAATGTAAATAAAAATAGAAAATTAGTCCAAATTATATTAATATATTAGTCTTTGATATAAGAGGGTATTTTTGACATATCACAATCGAGATATCGAGAGCTGACTGCAAATATAACAAGAAAAACTATAACATGAAATGTCATGTTATATTGGGCGTTTGATTTTACTTCTCAGTTTATGCAGGTTTATAGAAGTAAATGTCGCAATGATTGTTGAAATGAAACTTGAATCTCATTGCAGACTGATGAGGCTTCTTCCGTGTTGTTTTCGACCCCAATAAATTATCTTACTTCGATATAGCCACGCAAAAAAACTTTAGTTTTTGGATGTATTAATTTTGTTAAAAATGACCACAGTAACACATCTTTGATCAGAAGATTTGTAAGCTAGTGCAGAATACTAGGCTAACACAATTTTTGACTTAAGACTTGCATTTTAAGAAAAATAAATAAATAAATAAAACTGAGTAACCTTTTGTTCGTTTTCTCTATTTTCTCTATATACGAGGGGCGTTCGAAAAGTAATGCAAATGACGTAATTTCTCGGTAACCAATATAAAAACAGAACTTCTGATTGCAAAAACACATAAAGCTATGATATGCGTAGGAAAGTCTGCAAACACGGTGTATTTTTTTTAAAAGGGCGCATTTTTATCATCTTTGAAAGAGGTATACCCTAAAGACACTGCAGAATTTTAGTTTAGTAGGCCGTAATTTATATATCGTCAGTGTTTGATTTGTTTTTATTTTTGCTACTTAGAGACAATGCCCAGGCAATGTTGTCCTGTAAATATCGTGGAAATTATTTTAAATCTGGGTTCCATACTGGCCCGGGAATATGGATTATGTAGCAAATCCATAGTAGCAAATTCCCCCTTTCTACCAAAAATTAAATGATTTCGTAATGAAAACAAGTGTATTAGCATTCAAAATCTTGTCAGCAAGAGCATTTACATGGGTCAACGAAAACCTGTCTATAAATTCAAATTAATGCCAAAAACGAAGCCTCTACAAGCTTTTAAAAATGACGTTAACGTATATTTCAATAACGTCATAAGAATTGCGCATTGCATTGCCAAGAATAAATCGATAACAGTTGCCACCCTTCTAACTTTTGTATGAATATTGTAGGCAACAATGGACAAGCGACTGACAAAGCTTAATTTTGTATTTGCAATGATATTTGACTTGAATGCCCTACACTGAAATGATTTTACATATGAAAATAGCCCAGTGGTATGACAGGGGCCTAATAAAATGCGTTGTAAGACAATATGGAAAGGTGTCTTTGTACAGCGTTTGGTATCATTGTAAAGACAAAATGTAGTATTTTCAGCATATGCATAGCATTTGTACCCAGTTTTCCCCTAAACAAAGTTATAAGGCCATTTGCATTACTTTTCGAACGCCCCTCGTACTAATATTAAAGAGTGATGCATGGTCATGTAAACCAGAACAATATTGACCGCGTTTAATGTAGACTAAAAGATATGCAAAAAGACCTTAGTGCAGCTAAATTGAACTATATGGACCTAACACCTTTAATTCAAAATAAAAATGCAAGGAAGGCAATAAAAATCGAAAAGTATCGATGTCCTACGATAGCCCAATTACCTCTCTTATTTCACAATTCTGAATTTCGAATTCTGAATTCCAAAATTTGTAGTACAAACTGAGTGATAAATTAAGATGAATGAGATTTATGTTAGTTGAAATGCAAATAACAATTGGTTTTAGGCCCGATTTCACGTCACAATTATAACTCGTATTAACCAGTCCGTGATCTATTTTACCGTAAGGCGCAATGTAAAATTTTGGTGTTCCGAATGCTAATCCATCTACTAAGTTTAACGTGAAATCGGGCCTTAGTATATAAAAATCTGAATTAAATAATTTCACTAGAAAAAACATTGAACTATGTGAATATGCTGATCATTGTCGCGTGCAAAGGGACCTTCTATATCTAGTATAGGTATATAAGATATCATATAAGAATCTTATATACTATATAAGATATCTAGTATAGGTATATAAGATGTCTTATTTGACTTTTCCATAAGACGCAACACAATATATGTTATCTGATATAGCATTTAAGATGTCTTGTATCACATATAAGATATCCTGTTTTGTAAATCAGATATTGATATCAGATATGCTATCTTATATAGGATGTGAGATATCTTATTTAAATATATAACATATCTGATATTTCAGATATCTGATTTATTATTCTCCAGAGGATACATTATTATTCGATTTTTGTTTGATATCACTTATTTGATTTAGCGATATCAGTAATCTGAGTTTGTGATATCACTAATTCGTACAAAATCGAATTTGTGATATCACAATGTCGACTTTGTGATACCACTATTTCAAGTATGTGATATCACATGTGGTATCACATTATTTTCTGATTTCACTAACTATTATGTGCTATCACTGACGCACCTGAGTGTCATAAACCATGTGTTATATTATGTTTACTAAATCGATTTAGTGCAATCACAAAATCGTTTTTGTAATATCAATTTCTTGATATCACTAGTTAGGAACGAATTACTGACCACAAACTCGATAGATATAGTGATACCATAAAATCGATTAAGTGATATCACAAAATCGAGTGTGACATCACTAAATAGATGTTGTGATACACAAAATCGAATTAGTGATATCACAAAGTAGCTGTGATCTCGTGTCATCACAAAATCAATTTTGTGATATCACTTTTTCTATTTTGTGGTATCACTAATTGGATTTTGTGATATCACTCAATCGTACATATTTTGTGATATCACGTTTTCGATTTTATGGTATCTAGAAACATGTCAATGAACATCAGTCTGATTTTTACCGGCTTAAATACATTCACTGCACTACCTAGAACCATTTGGTTGAACATTTGTCTAATAGCTACCCACTCAGACACATTCATCTCACCACCTGGAAACACATCTATGAAAACCAGTCAAATAACTATACCGCACTCCCTCTAAACATGTCAATTAATAATTAATATATGTCTGATACATATTTGCTCAGATACACTAACCGCACTGCTAGCCGCAATGCCTACAAACATTTCGAAGAACACTTGTCTGATAGCAGCCTGCTCAAACACAATCACCCCACTACCTAGAAACATATTGATGAACACCGGTCTGATCCCTACTTGGTTAGACATGATCACTTCACTACCAAGAAAAATTTTGATGTACACCGGTCTGAATTTTACCTCTTTAGACAATTCACTGCACTACTTAAAAACATGTCAATGACTGGTGTTCATCAACATGTTTCTAGGTAGTACACTGAGTTTGTCAAAGCAGGTAGGAATCAGTCAATTAATATATGTCTGATACGTACTTGCTCAGATACACCCACCACACTTCCTTGAAACATTTTGAAGAACACTTGTCTGATACCGACCTGCTCCAACACAATCACTCCGCTATCTTAAAACATGTCGAAGAAGAATGGTTTGATTCCTACTTGCTTAGACATGATCACTTCACTACCAAGAAACATGTTGAACACCAGTTTTATTTTACCTCTTTAGACAATTCACTGCACTACTTAGAAACATGTCGATGACTGGTGTTCATCAACATGTTACTAGGTAGTGCGCTGTGTTTGTCAAAGCAGGTAGGAATCTGTCAGTTAATATATGTCTGATATGTACTTGCTCAGATACACTCACCGCACTACCTAGAAACATTCTGAAGAACACTTATCTGATCCTGACATGCTCGGACACAATCAGCCCACTACCTAGAAACATGTCAATGAACACCGGTCAGATTCCTACCTGCTTATACATAATCACCGCATTACCTAGAAACATGTCAATGAACACCAGTCTGATTTTACCCTCTTTAGACAATTCACTGCACTACCTAAAAACATGTCGATGACTGGTGTTCATCGACATGTTTCTAGGTAATGCGGTGAATTTGTCTAAGCAGGTAGGAAACAGACCGATGTTCCTCAACATGTTTTAAGGTAGGATGGTGAAGTTATTAGACCGGTGTTCATCAGATTGTTTCTAAGTAGTGGGGTCAGTGTGTCTGAGAAGATAGGTTTCAGACAAGTGTTCAACCAAATAGTTCTAGTTAATGCAGTGAGTGTGTCAAAGCAGTTAAGATAAGGAATCAGACCGGTGTTCATTGACATGTTTCTAGGTAGTGCGGTGAGTGTGCCTGAGCAGACCGTTATTCATCCATAAGTTTCTGGGTAATACAGGATGCATCTCTAAGCAGGTAGGAATCAGACCGGTGTTCATAGGTGTTATGCCGGTGTTAAGTGAGTCTGTCTCTGAACTCACCAATATATACCCCAAAACAACTCTTTCAACATCAGGATGAGTCAAAAGTGTAACTAGTTTGGCCAGATGAGACCTTTATATAATACCTTGTACCCCATCCTGTTAATAATGAAATTTTGAACCAAGTGTGGATGGATTGCAACTTAATAGTTTCATACTGAAAGAGCTTTTACTCTTGTTTCAAACGGTACAATATAGTAACTATACCTGTAAATATGAATACAATATTAGGTATACTTTTCATATAATATATTAAACAAAAGAAAAACTAATGTAACTGTCTGGATTATCCTCCTCGGACTTAGCTCAAACCGCAGTATTGGTGACATTTACTTCCGCTTACACTGACAAATCCTTGCGTTTCGTTTTTTTAGGCTGAGAAATATGTTTGAATTTCAATAAATTCACGAACTAAACATTAAAGTTAAAGCCAGTGAGAATCACGAGTGTACAGTCTTATGTATCAGATTTTGTATTCAGATTCGTTCTTTCGTTTTGATACGGTGATCTCTCGATGAAATCTAAATGAATATGGGTCGAAACGTCCTGAGACGAATCGTCCCGGGTTTTTGGCCTGTTTGGGACGAAACGTCCTGGGACGAAACGTCCCTGGCGCGAAACGTCCCGATACGGTCTCGAATATCTAAGTCACGGCTTAAATTTTGTTATGCGAGCTCAAATTCAACAATTAAATTCATCTTTCAAGGACTGAATTATTATTTTTGATCATTAATAATTTAGCGGTATCAAGGTCGATTGAATATTGAGATAACGTTGTTCAAATCTCGTAACGATGTTCACTAGGAAAATACGGAGATATTTCATCAGCTAGGTGGTCGACCGAAGTACTCTTCCAATCGGAATACACATACGCTCAAATAATCATCGTTTACTTTCCTTCCACTGTGCATATTAGTCTAGAAATATCTGTTATCGTCTTTTATCAAAGACACTCTCGGTAATATAAATGAACATCAAAGACAGGCATAGTTTCGATACATTCAATGGCAAAAATATGGGCCACGGCTTTACATTTTTCTCAGTAGATAGATGCAATAAATGATGAAAAGAGAAAGCAGTAAAATTCGCATAAAGCGTTAAATTTTTAGATATGATTTAAAGTCATACATGATAAACATCAAATCGCACGAACACTGGGAACAGATGTCCGACGATGAGATGAAATTCAAATCTTATGCATCTATCAAAGTGTCCAATGTCGTGCACTACTGGTGTAACCACTTGAAAAGTCCGCCAAGTCCGCCTGCGCACAAACACATTCAGTGTAAACATCCCTTGAAAGCCGCGACCAACACTGTCAGAACCGCCCAGGGACTAGACGAGCAAGCAAGATCATCTCCAGTTACTGAACTGAAACACAAAGAAAACACAAGCAGAAAAAGAAGAAAGACCTGTATTAAAAGGTTGTGGGCGGGTGGGTTCAAAAATGGTTGATTTAATTAACAAACAAAAATATTATTAAGCTCAAAATTTTCCAAACCCGACGACCTGCTCCGCTTGATAGAAAAGAAGGGAGAAAACTCGAAGAGGCAGCACGACCCTTAACTGCTTTGATAAACAGTTTTAATTTTCAAGTTATCAATTAAAACGTATTATCAAAGACACTCTCGGTAATATAAATGAACATCAAAGACAGGCATAGTTTCGATACATTTAATGGCAAAAATATGGGCCACGGCTTTACATTTTTCTCAGTAGATAGATGCAATAAATGATGAAAAGAGAAAGCAGTAAAATTCGCATAAAGCGTTAAATTTTTAGATATGATTTAAAGTCATACATGATAAACATCAAATCGCACGAACACTGGGAACAGATGTCCGACGATGAGATGAAATTCAAATCTTATGCATCTATCAAAGTGTCCAATGTCGTGCACTACTGGTGTAACCACTTGAAAAGTCCGCCACCAGTCGCGATCTGCCTCATCTTAGTGAGGCAGAATGCGACACCGCCACCAGTAGCACGAGAAATATCTGTTATCGTCTTTTATGTAAATTTATGTATTACATGGAAATACTCAGGTCTTAAACTTCTTATATACGTTGACAAAATACCTAACTACTTTGTACATAATCATTCCGCGATGTAAACCGGCCAGAAGAAATATTGGTTCCAAGTCTACTTACATTTAAATGAAGAGGGGAACCTAACATTAACTGGGTCAATATTGACGTAACAACTCGTAACGTCGATTTCTGAATTCAATGGGACTCATTAACTACTAGTTAGACTAACTCTATAATAGAACTTCTAGGCTTAGAAACTATACATGACTTCTGTTTTTCTTAACTTCTACGCCCAGAAAATCTAACAACGGTATTTAACGTTAGCTATGTAAAGCATCTATTTACTAACTAAAACACGGATTCAACTGCTGTAGATGTATAAGTTTGCTTACTACATGTATACACCCGGTCAAATAACCCTGCAGGCAGAACACGCTGAAACAACGCCGTGCAAATGCTGATAAACGTTGTTTGATGTTTATTGCATGACCAACACTGTTCATGTAGTTGTTGTTCAACGATTTGTGCCCGCTGGGGAAGTGCAATCGGAGCACGCTCGGCCAATTCCGTTTTCCACGCCGAGCGGTGTTCCGATTGGGAGTAGTGATTATATACTTACGCGCAATCAAGCCAACACGCATTATCAAACGTTTGTTTTCTACCAGAAGCCCAGTCGACACCGCAGACGGGTTCATAGACACCTGACTGGCACCGGCAGACGGCTGAAACTAGAAACAGGGAAACGGTTATTTTCACCGAGCATCATTTTGGCCGGTTGAGCTATTTTGTCCGTCCGTCCGTTATCAGTTAGATACCGCAATTTATTCGGCTATAAAGTATCGTTTGAATCAGTCTCTAGAATGGCGGGAAATACCTAAATCAGTCTTATAAAAATTTGCAATGAGATGGGGTTTTCCCTTCTAAAACAATCCCAAAAATCTAGATCCGTCTTCCAAAACAATCCCAAAAATACGGATCTAGATTTTTGGAATTGTTTTGAAGGGAAAAATCCCTTTTTTATAACTGAAGAAAAACGGTGCCACCTGTATCATGGAAAGGGACAATGTATGTTAGCGTAAATATTTGGGGTATTTTGACCCTAATGACTATTGGACTCTTCTACCTCATAGATTTTTAAAATAGCTTCTGTTTTTACGGAATTATGACATTTCTCTTTGCAATGGAGGCGAATTTTGTCTTATCAACCGCAACAGCGGCACGAGAAAACCAGCAAAGTGGTTGTGCACCCAGCGCAGACTCAGATCAGCCTGGGCATCTGCCCAGTTTGATCAGACTCTTCGCTAAGCGCTTAAAAGGTAGCTAAGGGTCTAAGCTACTTCCATGCGGGCAGCGAAGACTCTGATCAGACTGGGCGAATGCCCAGGCTGATCTGAGTCTGCGCTGGGCGAACAACCACTTCGTTGGTTTTGTCGTGTCGCGGCTCATTATTTCTTCAACCAGTGGGTGGAATGTAATCAGCCATTTATTGATATAAATTTATGACAAGCTGAAGAGGTGGTAAGATTTTGGTGAGCTTGACTCCATTTTCAAGGCTACAGAAGGATATTAAATGCTCTTGAATGTATTGGCATCTTAAGACTAAAATTGACAGATTATATCAACATAGAAAAGTTTGAGGATAACGAAACGAACGGGTGAGTGCCTGACCCCTCGGCCAACAAGGCCGGATAGGACCAAACAAGAAAAAGTTACAGTAGCTTACCTAACACAACGTCAGCGACAAACATAATCGTCAGAACAAGGAAAATAACTTTGAATCCCATTTCTGTAATCTAGAATGGTATAAAAACACTCTGTAAGTTTAACAGTTGCCATTTTCAGAGTAAAGTCTCTAATTGATTCTCTGGTGACTCCTGGTGTTTATATCTCTGCTGATGAACCCATACACGAAAGCATTTGCTTCGTCTGAGAGCAGGCCTTGTCTTTTCAGAGTATACTTCAGTGAGAAGGGTGAACAATACTAGCCTTGGAGCTCTAGCCATTCACCTTCAGGTTAATGGGTACAGTTTCAGGGGAAGAAACTCTACCAATTTCTTTTTGCCTCCCTTCTCAATCGGGGTCCGCTAGGGGCCATATGCTCCCCTAGGAGCATTTTTTTTTTCATTTAAGAGTAGTGCCCATTTTGGAAGGGCTTCTTCCTCAAGCAAAAGAAAACAAAGTTACAAAAGTCGCCTGCCTTTGTGCAAAGAGACATGGAGATGTAGCCATACACCCTAAGCATGACATTACAAATTAGCAAGCACAACTCTTAACCGGGTTTAAACAGCACGTGAATTCCATAATTTGTTATTTAAGGTATTTAGATACACAATAACTCTGTATCGACTTATAAAAACACATAACAGAGTTCTTGTTCATGGTGAATCAATCAACTATGGAATATATACACACTTACAATGCCTACCATAAAGATCCTAAGTTTTCTGGCAGATACGTCTGTATAAACAGTGGAAACCGTGATCAGACTGTTCCTTAGGAACCAGAGTGATCAAGGTCTTTACAATTTCAATTCCATCTGCGCATTTTTGAGGCATTACTCTATGGTAGACCCAGAACAACAGGAAAATAAATAACAGGGCAAGGACCGGCTGTGTTTGCAGCAGGTGCAGTATTTGGACAGTCTTTTTGGGGATATTTTTGAACTTAAACATTGTTTTTCTAGGAAACAAAACGGTGAAATGTTTGTTTTTTTGTTTTATTCTGTATCATACAATGTAAGTTTTACTAAAACAATATGCATAAGCATGCCCCATCGATTGAATATATTTTTCATGACGTTTTTCATGAAATTCAATTTTCTTGCATTTTTTAAAAAAGTGTAAAAATATACTTATAATCAAGATAATTGCATTTTTTCTTACCAGTCTGTTTCAAATACCCTATATTAAAGATTATATGATTTGCAGAAATGAAAGTGCATCCTTGTGCTAGAGACATGAATTTTAATGGAAAATGTGTAAAAAAAAGTATGTATAAATACAAAAGTTTGTTTTTTAGGAAAACAATACGGTGAAAAATTTTCTTTTCTTATCCAAATGTTTTATAGCCCTTTGGGTTATTCAGCTGGTATAATGAAATGAATGCCCCACCAATATCTTTATTCACCATTCGTCTACCTTAAATTAAGTCATCGAACAGCTTTGCGAACAGGTGTCGAAGCAAGTATGGCATAATGAAGCGCAAGAACTACTGACACTCTGGTCTGGCATTCACCAAAAGCAACATAAATGTCAACTGAAATTTTCTCACCAAGAAACTAGATTTTTTTCTCTCACGCAAACTACCGAATTCAAATTTCAATTATCACCCTTACGGACCCGACCCAGCAAATCCCGTCTGGTATAAATACAGTGCAAAAAAGTTTCTTACCAGTTCGTTTTACAACGACCATGACAACGAACTGGTGAAGAAACTTATTTTTGTAGTACAAAGACCATGACAACGACCATGACGACGCTTTGGTGAAGAAACTTTTTTTTTTCTTTATTTTTTTTTTTTCATTGTAGTTTTACAAGACAGAATTTATTCGAAAAACTGGTCTGACTGAGAAGCGTAACAAAATGTCGGGTCCCTAAGAATGATAGTTTGAAAATAAATAAAGTAGTATGCGAACAAATCAAATTTATGGTCAGAAATTGTCGTTGGGATGTTCGCTGCGTTTGTTGAATGCCACACCAGGGTGACTGAATAAATGGAGATCGAACTACAAACTTCTGGGCGCGTCTAGTTTTATTGCAAAGTGCTCGTTCAAGTAACGCGAGGACACTTAACATTGTCGCGAACGAAATCAGTATAATTGCTATGTTCCCTTCCGGGCTCCGTACGAGAAAATTCACGAACATAAAGAAAATTAAGATATGAAAATTGGGTTTTGTTTTATTGTTAAAATACTCATACTCAACTTTAGGAATACTCAATTACAAAACAAGTTAAAAAGAAAAGTAATCAGAACTGGAAACATTTGCATATTTAAATCATATCAGTGTATAAAAAATAACTTGTATTTTTGTAATATTTAAAAGGAAACATACCTTGTTAAATATGTGCCGTAGAAGCAATGAATGTATCCTCTGGAGAACTTGGACATTCGCTCTCTCATAGACTAGATATACCTACATGGCTGTTTCAGTCAACGCCTGTCATAGGCCAACTGCACATGCCCAGGCCAACCTATACGCATGTGCAGCCTCTCTCTAGACAGACCATGTGCAGTTGGCATAGACAGCAACATTTTCTTGATCTCCAAGTTTTCAAAATGCGATCTGCGCATGGCCGGATCAGAGCTGATGCTCAGGCTGGTCATAGCAAGCGTAGTTTGCATAATACGGTTTAAGGTTTTTTTTTCTCTCATCATATGACGCAGATATAAACAGATGTTACATGATAACTTACCTACTATGTGTTGGCATCAAAGAATTAATAGTTTGTCATCGGTTATTTTACACTGCAGGCAAAATTAGCATAAAAAGTACCAGGCCTAAAATAATATTGCGTAAATGAAATTAATTAATGAGCCAAATCATTGAGGTATAAGCCGTAGCAGGCACATAACGCTGAAACAATATCAAATCAACAGTAATTTGAGCCACCATTCGACAGAACCAACAAAGTGGCATGTGTTCCCAGCGAATACTCAGATCAGCCTCGATATCCGCCCAGTTAGAGCAGAGTCTTTGCTGTCCGCAAAAGTCTCGGCAGGAGACAGAATCACAGAGACAGTCTCTGCAGGAATCCATTTATCATGTACAGAAGTCTCAGCAGGAGGCAACAGATCGCGGACAGTCTCGGCCGAAGCCAAATATGACGGACAGTCTCTGCAGAAAGCGAAAATTGGCGGACTTGTTTATACCCTGTATACTTTGATAGCCATACTCTTTATATATACTAGAAAAGAGCGTGCGCAAGCGCGGAAATATTTCATGATGGTCAAGTTTATATAAAAAAGGCGAGTTTTAATTTTTCAATGTAAATGGCCTTAGGCCCAGGTGAAGATATGACCTTTACCATGAATACTCACTAAAGCTTCATTTACCTAATTAGTTGTCTGCATCTACAAACTTTCAGGTAGCAGACTGCATTGTTTCTAAAAAAAATCAACTTTTTTCGTTTTTTCCTATAGAAAACCTAAGTGACTCAAAAGTTGACCTTGTCGTAAAACAGATCAAGGTCATCCCAGGGTCATCATTTATATAAATTTTGTTGAGCTTTTGAGTCCTTGATGCGACATGCTAAGTTGCAAGATCATAAGATTTGTGGTTCTGGGGGAGAATTGGTTGATTTGATGCTTAACGTCCACGGTAAACAGCTAAGGTCATGTCGGGACGGTCAGTTAACCTAACCACACTATTCCTGGGCAGGCTTAGACCTCCTAAGCGGTTAACCAGTACTAAGTGCACATACTTTCGCCAGTAACTGACAACTGCCCTTCTTGAATCAGCGGAAGGAGCAACGAAAGTATGTGGCCAGACCGGGTTTCGAACCCAGGACCTCTGACTTATGAGTCAGGTGTCCTACCGATTGCGCTACGCGGCCCGGCGTGGTTCTGGGGGGAGAAGATTTTTTTAATTTTTTTACCATAATAAATGTTTGCCATCTTGGTTATGTGACCTGTCCTGGGTATTTCTTTTCTGGAAAAATTGGGTCCTGGAACGTTTTGGGGGAAATATTCAAGCCCTCTGAAGACTAAAGGCTTATTTAGCTTCGTTGAATCATTGAAATTGATTTGTCTGCTTCGCTGGAAAAAATGCCCTTTCTTACCTGGCGCATGTGTCTTAACCTTAGACATGTTTAATTTTTGTCTTTTCGAAAGTTCAGTTCAGTTTGAATTCTCCTAACGACGTTCCCCAAGTGGCTCAGCGGTACGTAACCATAGCCGCACACACTTGGCGCCGTGTGTCCGTCCAACTTTTCGAAAGATCATGTAAGTTGAGCTTTATTCTTCAATGGGCGAATTCGATTGGCTACTCGTATTGACTATCGTTCTGGAAGAAAATGGGTCGTTTCGAGCCAGGGCCGTCGGGACTATGACCATTTAGTTCTTCATCCGTTTAGACATATGAGCAAAAATACAAAAACAAATCGTTATTTATGGGGAATGACGTACGTTCATGGGTCGGATTTTTGCATTAAAACCTGCTAAAGTTGGACTTGCTAAGCAGCGCGCCGATATAACGACGCAGAACCGAAACGACCGGATTAATTTAAAACGTGTATTCGAGTACGCGATAATTTCACTCGAACGCACCCATTGTTGACAAAAAAAAATTCGACCAATAGTCGAAGTTTCTAGAAAAATACTTGGGAGAATTTAAAATGAAAGACGAATTTAATTCCCAAATTCTTTAAATCTACGTGAAACTAAAAACACACGCTAACCGAAATTATCAATGATAGCAATATGCAAAAGAACCAGTATAGAAATTACGCTTGAAAATGCCACCAATTTTGCAGTTTATGCGTTACTTCGTTTATTTAGTATTATAGATATGGTTTCAAGCCGAAAATCATGCTATCTTCTCGCCCTTGGCTTTTTGATAACTGCCAATATGGAATATCGTTACTTTCTTAAACGTTTGTATTTGCCAAAACATTATAATAACCGCCACTATTTATTTACAATTTTGATTAATTTACACATGCATTACCGTTCATGGTTCCAAGTACTACTCAAACAGATATAATTCCAGTCTCAGAGGCGAATAAAGGAAACAACAAAAGACAAACAACTCGAGATAGGACCTACCAATTTTTCTTACTTTTCCATTCAACTATATATTGTGGCATCTGTTAGAATCGCCTCATCGCGGCGATTCTAACGGGATGCCACAATGTATAGTAAAATGGAAATGTATTGAAAACATCTAAAATGCTTATCAAATATTCCTTTTTATCTGATTTTCCCTTATGCTGTGCGTATTTACATGTATTAAATTTTATGTAATAGATTGGCGGACATATTTAGCGCTCTTTGGTTTCGCCGCCAAATTCGTCAAAATTTAATAGCCACCAAAAATATGTGTTTTACAGTACTCTTTAGCACGACAATCTGTTCGTATAAATACAGCTAGTTTCCTCCGAATACAGCTTACGTCGTAGCGTATTCGAAGGTAACCCTATTCTGTACAACAATTCATTTTGAATGATAATTAAACTCTTGTATGCGTACTTTTTAAAGTTTCCAGAAAGTAAGCAAATACACCAACAAAGCAGTTCTTCCACTTCCGAAGTTTAGTGGATTTCGCCATAACTTCGAGCAAACATGTTTCAAGAGTTTGTTTCAACGTTGTTTACCTGCTGGGCATTGTGACAGGACCATAAATGAGCCGCGACACGTGAAAACCAGCAATGTGGTTATGCGCATAGCACAGACTCAAATCAGCCTAGGCATCCACCCAGTCTGATCAGACTCTTTGCTAAGCACTTAAAGGGTAGCTAAGGGTCCAAGGTACCTTCATGCGGGCAGCGAAGACTCTGATCAGACTGGGAGGATGCCCAGGCTGATCTGAGTCTGCGCTGGGTGCACAACCACATTGTTGATTTTGTCGTGTCGCGGCTCAAATTGCAGCGCTTGCGGGAAGACTGTGCTGAGAAGACGTGTGTGTCTACGATATTCGTTGTCCAGCCAGTAATGCATGCATGTATGAACGTGTGTGTGTAAGTGCATGCATGCGTATTTTTGTATCTATGTTTGTGTTCTAGATGCAGCTCCATGATACATGTACCATGAATAGTCACTTTGCAGTGCTGGTCAATATGCAGCTGCCTGCAGCTCCTTATCATCCCTGGCTAACTATCTATATACAAGGGCTGTTACGAAACGAAAAATAGCTGTTACAAAACGAAAAAGACTCATAGTTACCAAACGACTTGATCATCAGAAAAAGATGTGTTACGAAACGAAGCAGAGTCATACTTACCAAACGACTTGATCATCAGAAAAAGATGAGTATGTTACGAAACGAAAAAAAGAGTCGTAGTTACTAAACGACCTGATCATTAGGTCGTTTGGTACCTTTGACTCTTTTTTCGTTTCGTAACAACTATTTTTTCGTTTCGTAACATCCTTGAAAACCAGGTGTGTTTATGAGAATAGAATGGAATGTAACGGAGTTCTGGTAGAACGTATAGGTGACAAGTCACCGAAAGGAGCCGGTACGAACACGCGATTGAAGGACTGGTCATTGTGGTATAAAAGTCAGACACAAACAGGAGGTAAGACTTCTTTTGACATTTATTTAAAATGAATAAAACATAATGCAAGTGTATTTAATATGTCTGAAGTGAGTCCATCTCGTCTATTTTCACTTTCAAGGACACGCATTGCATCGATTTTCACATTGGAGCTCCATTTTCCTACAATATGAGACGAGAAAAAATCTTTAAATAAAACAAGTTGTTACTAATGTTGATATAGTCAATGAATAAAAATAAATACAGAAAGTTGTAAAAAGTAATCAAGAAAGGTAGGAACATAAAAGATATTATCTCAATGTCGATGCCATGCGATGACGTTGTGTGTATACGATGTCGCAACGGTATGCTCGCTGAAATTTAAATTAAGACGACAAAGCACTGGGTGGTTGCTTAGTCTCGGTAGGAGGTGATTTTTCTGACAATCGTCAACGATTTTTTCTGACAATTTATGTCTCATGAGCGTGACGGAGCAATAAGGTAAGTAAACAAACTTATTTTCAATAATTTCTTGGGATCTTTCGCAATCAGACTGTTTACTTGAGCATTCTATAGGCGTATTTTGTCGTTGGTCATATTTTTCTTTGTGAAATAGCCTCGGCAAACCAAGCACAAAATTACCGCAAATGTCAAGGATTTTTTCCTACAACGGCTTTAGTGTCCCGGATTTTTCCTACAGTGTCCCGGATTTTTTCCTACCACTTATACTGCATTTCAGAGTCTTAAACTAGCAGCATAGTAACAGCAGTTAGATTTTTTTTTCAGTGTGGGAACTAATTTTACTTCACCGAATGAACATCAAAAGCATTTCTGTCATGTATGTCTTATCATGGTGATGAAATCGAAAATATGGACCCTTTAGAAGCAAAGAATACATAAAAGACATAACATCAGAAGTCTTTGTTTACTTGAGTCCTTTTCAAGTGCAGACTCAATAAGTATAGTCTGCTTTTTTCATTCTTTCTGACCATTTCTTGCTTCCAAAAACTCTAACATTTCAAATCTTATTTAACCACAGGATGCTGGAGGTGTTGTGCGGCGGCCGTTAAGTCTCCCCGTGCTCCATCATAGTGCAGATTATATAATTTCTAGTCCTTTCGAATTAATTATTTCATTTCAAGTCATTCTGAAAATAGAGTAGCCCAGCTGCTGCTAGGGGACATGGCTGGGTTTGCACATTTTATTGAAACTTCACTGAAACTGGTGTTAGGTACCGTGTGACGGCCCTTAATCGTCCCTAGGTATTCATTCATAGTGTAGATTGTATAAGTTCTGGTCCTTTGGAATCACTTATTTTATTTCGACTCAGTAGCCGCTGCTAGGGGCATGGCCGGAGTTGCACATTTCATGACTGGTCATGAGCAGCCGCAGTTAAACCGAGTATGCTATTTTCATTTATTTGGTGTTTTCCTTGCTTTCAAAGGATCTGACTTTTCAGAAATTCTTCTGTTAAAGTTTTGCAGTACTGTATACAAAACTGTACAGGCCCTCAAGAGAAGTACTGGCTGGATGGATGGATGACTTGCGATTTTGCGTCTTTTTCACAGTATTTCAGTCATATCAGGACGTTGGGAGGACGATAATGAAAGGCTGTGTGCAATGGAACCCCGTTTACGTTTGAAAAGATTCTCGCCTCAAGCAGGGATCGAGCTCGGGACCGCTAGATCAGCAAGCCAGCGTTTTTAAAAACCTACAGAGTTACCGGGGCTCCAGCACCGGCTGAACATGTGCACTGCTTTCAGAATTATCAAGCCTCACATTAATTACGTTATAGTGAGGAACAGGTATCTTTTGTACACCAAGGATAGTACAAATTGATGCCCTGGAATCACACACACACACACACACACACACACACACACACACACACACACACACACACACACACACACACACACAGAGGCACGCACGTACAATTTTGAAGAAAATATATAAATCTTCTACGCCGCCTAAGCGAGAAAAACACCCTTGCCGCAGCGGAACTCGAGTCTTCAACCTTCTCGGTACTACTGTGTAAAAAGATAGGCAATGATTAGGACTGCTCTGCCAACTGAGCTTTCCTGGCATTGGACGACCATGTGACCACGTCGTTCAATTGGTAGAGTTAGTACAGCAGTCTCGCCTGCATTGGGACGGCCACTGAATATTGTTTTAATCTCAGCTCTTTACTACACGATATTCCATTGTAATTTTTTATATATGGAGCAATAGAATGGTCTGTATATAATGAGAAGGCTGGTCTTTAATGACCAACAAGTATTTCGTCTTCCATTTATGCACCACAATTAAAGTTTGAGACATGCTTAAATCTTGCTATTCAATCTATGCGCAATAAAGTATCATACTGACTACTCATTTTGTAGTTTGCGTTGTCAGAAAAAATCAGGCGCTTAAAATCTATTGTAGGAGCGAATCCGGGACTTGTAGGAAAAAATCCGGGACTTACGAAAAATTAAAATCTGCTGACAAACCCATTTATATCATTGTAAAGTGTCAAAAAGTAATATAATATGTTTCCCAACAACGATCTATGATTAGAAATAGCTTTTCCCTATTATAAACTTCGAAGACATAGACAGAGCGGACAGTTCATCAAGATGTACCCTAAATGAAAATATCCGGGTTTAATTTATCTGTTGACAACGTTAAACACTTGCATTGTATCTAATCTGCCTTCAGATCTACCAGGAATACGCTTAAGATTTGTAAATTAATGGTTTATTTGTCAAAATTCACCATTTTGTCGCATCAGTTTTGTGTTATGACGTCACGAAGAAAAAATCGTTGACAATTTGGAAAAAATCCGGGACCATTGTCAGAAAAATCGTTGACATTTGTCAGAAAAAATCACCGCCTACCGGGACTAAGCAACCACCCAGTGAAAGGGTCACATTTCATTTGTGTGTGTGTGTGTGTGTTTTTCCCCAATTCAGGCATATTACATATGCGCAAAGACAAAATCTACGGTGACGCAACATTAAATGTGCGACACATTCATTTTATGGACACCACAACCAACTGGTTTATTCTTTTCAAAATTTATATCCATTTTCTGCTATGTTCTAATGAAAGTTCGGGCATCCCATAGAAGTCAGAATACGTGGACTAGAGAGTGACGGGCTGCTGCTGAGCAATGACAATGAGAAACTTGTGTTCTTTCATAAAAAATGGAAATCATCCAAGGTGTCACTAAAGACCGCTTTCATTTCTTTGCAGTTGGTTTCATGCATTCAACCTGCAAAGATGCCTGCTTGACCGATTTTGATTTTAGCGAAATTATTTTAAATGACAGAATTAAACTAACTGAATGTGCTTTAACAAGTTAGAAAGAAACTGTATATATATAAATATCCTTTTAAACACTTGATCTTTTCACCGCCCCCTGGTGACCATGAGGCAACGAGTTTTGGTTGCACTACACTAAGCTGGGCTGGCTTCTTAATACTCAAATTTAAGTAAGCGTCTCCAAGATCAAGATCATGTCGGATCATTTTGATCAGCAGCCATTTTCACACCTGGTTAACTATGTTTTCAAGGATGTTAGGAAATGATAAAGAGCTGTTGCGAAACGAAAAAGAGCCATAGTTCCCAAACGACCTGGTCGTCATGGCTAAATTTGTTTAGCCACGATGACCAGGTCGTTTGGAAACTATGACTCTTATTCGTTTCGTAGCAGCCCTTTTTCGTTTCATAACAGCTCTTGTATATACATATATATATAGTTAACCAGGGGTGAATATCTAGTCGACTCGGTACCGGTGGCTGCTTTTGACCCGCTCCGATTAGTATCTTAGCCTAGAGTAGAATCTTTGAGGCGCCTTGTTCGAGTGGTTAGAGACGCTCGGATATGGTGCAGAAGGTTGCGGGTTCAAATTCGGGCTCGGCCAGCAGGCGACTGGTATACTCACGAGCAGCGGAAGTAACACATGTTCCGGAAGGTTCTGTGTTTAGTTGGCCAGCTCCCACGGTCTATTCCGCAGACAGGATAAAGCTCATGTGGATTACAACTGGCTGTACACTGATCACCTAGGTAATTTTAAAGCAATGATTTAAGTATGCATACGTCTGGACATTGAAAAAATATTCCCGCAGTTTTATTGCAATATTTAATCTTGATGTCACGCCTTATGTCAGTACCATGCTACAGGACATGCTAGCATAATTCATCTGCTTGATGTCAAACTTAACGTCAGTTCACAATATATACAGTTTATTCAATCTAAACGGCTGTTCACATGTAAAGCCTTCGAGCAGACATACAATAAAGCATTCTGTGACAAGGTTTGACATAAATTTCAAAAGTATAACTATATAAATCCCGACACGCGATAGGGAGAGTAAAGGAGATTGAATATAAGACATGCTAGCTCAAGTAATTATCTACATATTATGCTTACACCAGCAACACAATACAGGATTTGCTAGCACAAGTAATCTTCTTGGCGTCACAATGTCAGAAACATGATGCAAAGATTATAATTATGCTAGCGTAATTAATTTTCTGACGTCACACCTAGCGTCAGTTATATGATACAGCCATCTTTGTGTGACACCTAACGACAGAAACATGAGACAGGACAAGCTGGCGTAATTGATCTTTTTGATGTCACACCTAATATCAGTGCCATGATACAAGATATGCTGACATAACTAATCTTGTTCCTGTCACACCTAACATCAGTGACATGATACAGGTCAAGCAGTTGTAATTAATCTTTTTTGACGTCACACTTAATGTCAATAACGCAGCAGAAATGTTTGTTAACTTGTCCCTGTGTATTACTCACTGCAATAAGCTGACTTTAGAAGGGTGGGGCAGTGTGTGGGTTGGTGGGGCGAGGGGTGGGGATTTATCATTTTGCCTCTCCGTTCTTGCATTACTTTGTGTTTCTCAGTACATGTACATTGTTATCAAAAATCTTATGTCGGATTTCGATGAAATTTGCTGTGACTGTTTATAATGACAAAACAGATTGGTGAGGTACAAACTGGGATCAAACTGTTATTTCTGGGACCATTATATTCCTTTGTGACTCTTTAGATTAGGCAGTAGCACACAATGCAACTTTTACCGAGAGAAAGTTTATGAAAGATCAGGTAAAATTTGTTTTGGTATATTAAAAATTCTGGTGAGGTAATTATCAATTGAAGTTGAGAAGGTTCCCTTTGATCAGTTTGCCAAATTAGGATTTTTCTACACTCTATACCATTTTGCCACATAGATTGATCAACGCTTTCTTTAATCCCGAACACCAAAACTGATATAAATTTTGGTCGTGTAAAAACACGTGTGAAGCCTGAACCTATTTTTAGATAATATTTACATTAGATTTGGTCCTAAGTTATACAGATATATTGTTGGTATTCCGATGGGTACTAATTGTGGTCCTATTATAGGTGATTTGTTTTATTTTGCTATGACTAATAAACGAGCTGAAATCATTGAATCATTTAGCTCTAAATTCAGTTATAGACCATCTTTTAAATATAGACAATCCTTATTTTGAATGCAAGGTGAATCCAATTTATTTACCCGACCTACAGTTAACAAAGCTAATGCATCCGATACCGAAGCCCAATTTTTGATTTACATTTATCTATTTCAAACGGATTTGTTTCATCCAAAATTTATGATAAATGCGATGACTTTGATTTTGACGTAATAAATTTTCCTTTTTGCACAGTGCTGTCCACGCCTTTTATCTCTTACGGGGTTTAATCGGTTTGCTAGAGTATCTAGTCATGCGACTGACTTGAAATTATAACTGCTAAATTTCTCCAACAGGACTATCGGTATCACAAACTTGGAAAAGCTTTTTTCAAAATTCTATCACCGACACTATGAATTGGTTTCTAAATTCAAGGTCGAATTAAAAACTCTTTTGCAACAGGGCACCAGAATTTTATGATGACTTAATCTATAAATTCGAAAAAAAAAAAAAATAAGTAAGGCTGATTTTTCTGATCAGTTCAGAAAAAAAATGATATAGCTGCTTGGTTATTCTGGGTTCAACTGGTGGTTTTCTTTTGCTCCGTTTGGTGATGTTTGACACCTCATGGATCTCCTGGTGTCGCAATACGAATCCTAATCTCTGATTCATCATAGATCAGTCTTATCTGTTATTTATTTGTTTCTGATTCTTGTGATGATTCATTACTGCGTTAGGAAACCTTCATGCGGACCAAACAGCTAAGTAAATGCTCCGAATCACTGCAGAAGCAGAGGGCGAGAGTTTGGATCCAGTAAAACTAGTTTAAGCCCCACAGTATTTTATTACTGACCGTTTCAAGGCGGTACTTCTGTTGTGGTTCTTTTTGTTCTTTAGTCTGTGGTATGCTAGCAATGCGGCCACCGTTATAGCTGCCTACCGCGTCCTGCTTTGTTTTGTAATACAAAAATAGATAATAGGTAAAAATAGATGTATCATGTTGTTCATATAATTTGATCTTATTGCCCAAGTTAATGCTTTCGTTGGTCTGTTGAGTGGGTGGTAATTGTTTTGGTTGTGTTGAACCATTACAGAAGCAGAGGGCGAGGTTTGGATTTGAAACTTTGTTAACGTGCTTAACGTGGGCTTGGAGAAGTTGTTTGGTGAAATAATAGCTTCAATAAAAGCACAGTTTTTCAAGCCTTGCCACTTTCTTGCGAACAGACCGCCAGGCTGGGATACAGAAAAGATATTTACCTTTGATAGTTGCAGTTCTAGCCGTTAAGATCACCATTACTATTAAAAGACGTACTATCATTTTCTTGCTGAGTATAGGCCTGTAAATAGACATTACAATACTCAAATAATCAGAAAAAAACAACAACAAAAAACAACAACTGATTTTCGATAAATGTAAGGTATAAAACGATTGTTAAACATCCATGATTTAGCTGACCAAGAGGGTAAAATGGACCTGACCATTACCGTTGATCATCACAAGTTATAAGACTAGTCAGTATTCCAGGCTCGCGAACTGCGCTCTAATCTATATTTTTTTTTTCTTTCTAACCTCATAGACTGGAACACAGCTGTACGGAAATAATCTTTTCTGGCATTGTTAAACTCAAGAACAAACCTGTGATGACTGGTGATGACGCCGTATTTTTCTCCTAGGGTCAAGCCAGGTAAATTTGGACAGCAGGTAAATTCGGGCAGTGATATTGTTTCTTTTATAATGTCAGTTGTTTGAAATTAAAACAAAATTAACTGGGCAAACATCGAAAATCCTGATGAGACGACTCATTATGAGCCGTCTCATCTGGATTTTTACTGTTTGCATTGGCTTGTCCGAATTTACCCGCCGACCCGACCCTAACGCGCAGTCGTCTAGGTCAGGTCAGGTTTATCGCGAATGTAGTTCACTGAAGCATCACTTAGTCGACAAAAATTTAGTCGACAGCCCGTTGTGCTCTTCTGACTTAACTGAAACTTATCACTTTTTACGTATCTGCTCTAAAAGCCAAGAGCTAAGAAAACGAATAGGGGGACCCTGCCTCATTCGCTCTCAGAAATGACGCTACTGGACGGCAGCCCAGAAGCACCATTTGAAGTCAATGATGATATTTTCAAGCACGTTCAACTCTTCATAATGGACTATCGAAACGGGTTAACATGCATCTTTCACCTCAACAATAACACCACCCATAATAGTGGGAAACGGAAAACATACTCGTCAAGTGCTATACGCTTGTAAATTCGCTTACCGAAGTCGACAGTAAGGGTAACAGCTGATACGGTTGTCTGAAAGATTTTTGGCCGCGAAAAACGTTCATTGGATACTGAAGCACAAATTTTCAACCAGAATCTTGTCACGTTGCTACGTAAGTCCACTAATAATAAACTTTTCATCGGGCACACAATATAAAATCAACATTGAATCAATGTCATGACGTTGAATCAACGTTGACTGAATGTCGATTCAAAGTTGTGTGCCTACAGAGTACACTTCATTGATGAGATGAACTCTATGAGCATTTAGATCTCAAACTTTTTATTGCACAACCCGCAGGTTTGCACTATAATCACTGTGTGAGTCCGTCCGTCCGTCCGTTATCAGTTAGCGAAAACCGTAATCAGTTAGCGAAGACGCTTATAACTCTTGAACCGCATGGGATATTTTGACAAAATTTTGCATACTTATACATGTCAACATCGTCTAACGAGTCGCCCGCATAACAACCTTATTCGATTGACGAGGCTTTGCCGAGCACAAGTTGAAAATTTACGGCCAACTACTGAAAATGCTCATAACTCTTGAACACCGTTGTAAATATGGTTCAAATTTTGTATGCTTATATATTTAAACTTAGTCCAGCCACTGGCATGCAAAACAGTGACGAGGCTTCACCGAGCACTGCAAAAGCTTCTCACATTTTTTCAACAAAAATATTAGGGTATTTGAATTTCAACATCAGAAATTTTAACGAAACGTTAACTAACGATGACATTAGTTTTCTGATATTTTTGTGCAAAAGCTTCTCACATTTTTTTCAACAAAATATTAGGGTATTACAGATTTCATCATCAGAAATTTTAACGAAACGTTAACTAACGATGACATTAGTTTTCTGGTATTTTTTGTTGAAAAATATGAGAAGCGCAAAAGCTTCTCACATTTTTTTTCAACAAAAATATTAGGGTATTACAGATTTCAACATCAGAAATTTTAACGAAACGCACTTAAGATAAGCGAACTGTGCATATCAGCTTTCACAGTCTGCTCAGTAAGTGCACGGAGTCAGGTTATCAAAACACGCAACATCTTAGTAATTTCAGTACGTACTATATTTTTTCCGACTAGAATGCGTATTTACGCAGACTAGTCTAAGCGGTGCCGGTTCTCTCCTAAATGGTTCGGAACGAAAGTATATCACACCTATAAAACAGCTCATAATTTTAAAAGATTTGCTTTATGTACACACAGATTTTCAGCAAGGTTATGCTACATCATTTTACAACGCATCTATAATTAGAAACTGAAAGTACAAACGGTTTGAAGGATTAAGTGCGTATTTTAAAACATCATTTATTAAGAAAACAAAATCGGTTCTAAGCCTGAAAAAGCCGAAAGATTCACTTAGCTTGTTACTCCCTTTCAATTTTATTTAGAACAAAAAAGGAAGGGACCCAGATTTGGAGAAACGAAAATTCCACAGCTTTTTATTCGTTAATACCCCTCACCTGCATTGAAAGGCCATTTCCCGCCCTCCCCCCTCCTCCCACACACACCCACAAACATCAATTATGCACTTGTTTCATGGTGTGCTACCATGGGCAACATTTTTCCTCAGCCCCGTATAATCTACCTGTAAACGACGATATCGCGCGAGCTTGAAATAGCAATAAAAAATACGGCATTGACAGTTTTTCTCTTTTTTGTCTTCCTTGAATAAAAAATGAAAAATGTTGTGTTAGGTCAATTTAGTGCACTTTTTTAGCTGCACATAGATATTTTTTTCAAATTTTTAAGTTTACATTTAATGCGGTCATTTTACTCTGATTAATACTGCCATCATTTCCTAATAGTAGATAGGGAAAATAGAGAAAATGAGCAAAAGGTTACTCAGTTTTCTACGTTTTTCTTAAAGCACGGACCTAAAGTCAAAAATGTTGTGTTATCCTAGTATTCTACAATATCTTACAAATCTTTTGATATATTTTGTAGGAAAATCAAAGAAATATTAGTGCGGTCATTTTTTTACAAACTTAATACTACCCTACATCCAAAACCTGAATTTACAGTACCGTGCGTGACTATATCGAGGTGAGGAGAATTGTTGGGGACGGCTGTGCAAGTCCATCAGTCTGTTTGTCCTTCCGCTGTAGTCAGTGAGTGAAATTGCTCATACATGTAACTCTTAACCACATGGTTTAGTTTGATAAAAATATGCATCATTCTACAAGAAATGACCAATTTCATTTCCATACATTCCTTCTGGCACCAGAAACTGATTATTCTACATTCACCATGGGTTGTGCACATTACCATCAGTTGATTGTTATCTATCTTTGTACGACTTAAAACAGAATATTGTTTACAGAGATGACAATAAAATGAAAGTAACGTACCTTAATTTGTGTGTTTAGTTCTCTTTGTAGGTTTATAGTTCCATGACATACGACAGTGAAGTGTATATATATGGCAATTACACCTCTTTTATGGATTATTCACAACATGTTGCGGATACAATTAAACAATGTTGGTTTTGTTAGCATTTAAGCAACAAAACCGTAAATCATGCATTTGTTGGCACTTGGCGGGCTAATCTGTATTCCAAGTTAAATTGGAATGTGATATGTTGAACAACAAAGGGGTGCGGGGTGTGTGTGTGTGTGTGTGTGGGGGGGGGGGGGGGGGGGTATCAATAAGGTGGGTTTTCTGCATCCTACCAAAGTTTTATTTTTTTGACTGATGGTATACTCCAGCGTGTCTAGTTTATTGAACCATATGTGACTTTGTTCGAAAAGCCCTAGTTACTGAGCTATGGGTCCACAGAAGTGGGTGGGGTAATTCAACATGGTTTTAGCTGGTCTTGTAAAAATGTTCTCATTTGGTAGAAGAGTGCAACAGACAGACAGTGTTTGATAAAATGATTAACAGAACATCTAAAATGTATTTCCATATCATTTTATTTGGTTTAATTTGAACATATGTGGTCAAAAAAGACTTCCTGTGGCATATTCAGCATTTTTTTGACATTTTTGTCCTCTATTTTCAATATTTCTTGGCACCATTGCTAAATGAACTGACCAGTAATCATCAAACTCATGTCAAGGAAGCACCTTGACCAGTACCATTGGATGGTGTGACCAGAATTTCACATTGACCTAGTTTTCATGGTTGACTGAACACATAAACTTGCTTAGAAGATGGTTATATTCAATATTATGACCTAGAATTACGAAACTTCGGTCAAATTAATATCTTAACTGCTATATTATGCCCCACACACCCCGCCACTAAAGGTGAGAGAATACATACTGGCTTCAGGTCACATGATCAACATGGCCACAATGCCCATATATGGTAAAAACCTTTAAAAATCTTCTTCTTAAAAAACCAGTTGACCAATGGCCTTGAGACTTGGTAAGTAGCATCAGGTACTCAAGTTCTTCCAAGATTGTTCAAAATTTATGATGACCTTGGATTGACCTTGACCTTTTTACGGCAAGGTCAAATATTGGAAAACGCTAGAACATAAGATTTCATGGGAAGTTTTGAAGATTTTGGCTTAAAAATTGGTATATACAGTTGACTTAATGACATGGCCACAATGCCCTTATGTGGTAAAAACCTTTAAAAATCTTCTTATTAAGAACCAGTGGACCCATGGCATTGAGACTTCGTAAGTGGCATCAGGTACTCAAGTTCTTCCAGATTGTTTAAATCATGACCTTGAATTGACCCTGACCTTTTTTTACAGCAAGGTCAAATATTGGAAAATGCTAGAACATAAGATTTCTTGGAAACTGTTGAAGCCTTTGGCTTGAAAATTGGTATATACAGTTGACTTAATGACATGGCCACAATGCCCTTATGTGGTAAAAACCTTTAAAAATCTTCTTATTAAGAACCAGTTGACCAATGGCATTGAGACTTCGTAAGTGGCATCAGGTACTCAAGTTCTTCCAGATTGTTTAAATGATGACCTTGAATTGACCCTGACCTTTTTTTACAGCAAGGTCAAATATTGGAAAATGCTAGAACATAAGATTTCTTGGAAACTGTTGAAGCCTTTGGCTTGAAAATTGGTATATACAGTTGTCTTAATAGGTCATGAAGAACTATTAGTACAAGAGGTCAATGTCATTCTTTGACCTTTGACCCATGTCTCTCATATTTTGACATTTTCAGACATTTCCTCGAAAGCCAAAGGGCCAATAATTATTGTAAACACATTTCATATAGAGCCTCCAGGGGTTGATTGAACAAAAATTCGTTCAGCCGGCGGTCCAGGCACATGTGCAACGTGGCCACCATACCCATTTATGGTATAAACCTTTAATATTTTTATTCTCCAGAACAAATACACCTATGGCCTTGAAACTTGGTAAGTAGGATGGAGCACTAGAGTACTACCAAGACTGTTTATATGATGACCTTGGGTTTACCTTGACTTTTTCGCAGCATGGTCAAATATGGGAAAATGCTAGAACATATAATTTCATGGTTCTTAAGAAGAAGATTTTTAAAGGTTTTCACCATATTTGGGCATTGTGGCCATGTTGTGGCCATGTCATTAAGTCAACTGTATATACCAATTTTTAAGCCAAATCCTTCAAAACTTCCCATGAAATCTTACGTTCTAGCAATTTCCAATATTTGGCCTCGCCGTAAAAAGAGGTCAAGGTCAATTCAAGGTCATCATTTGAACAATCTTGGAAGAACTTGTGTACCTGATGCTACTTACCAAGTCTCAAGGCCATTGGTCAACTGGTTTTAAGAAGAAGATTTTTAAAGGTTTTTTACCATATTTGGGCATTTTGGTCATGTTGATCATGTGACCTGAAGCCAGTATGTATTCTCTCACCTTTAGTGGCGGAGGTGTGGGGCATAATATAGCAGTTAAGATATTAATTTGAAGTTTCGTAATTCTAGGTCATAAAATTTAATATAACCATCTTCTAAGCAAGTTTATGTGTTCAGTCAACCATGAAAACTAGGTCATTGTAAAATTCTGGTCACATCATCCGATGGTACTGGTCAAGGTGCTTCCTTGGCATGAGTTTGATGATTACTGGTCAGTTTATGTAGCTTTGATGCCAAGAAATATTGAAAATAGAGGACAAAAATATAAAAAATGATGAATGTCAAAGGAAGTTATTTTTGACAACATTTGTTCAAATAAAACCAAATAAAATGTTATGGAAATACATTTTAGATGTTCTGTTAATCATTTTATCAAACACTGTCTGTCTGTTATACTCTTCTACCAAATGAGAACATTTTTACAAGACCAGCTAAAACCATGTTGAATTACCCCACCCACTTCTGTGGACCCATAGCTCAGTAACTAGGGATTTCCGACCAAAGTCACATATGGTTCAATAAACAAGACACACTGGAGTATACCATCAGTCAAAAAATTAAAACGTTGGTAGGATGCAGAAAACCCACCTTATTGATACCTCCACCCCCTTTAGATTACTGCGTCCTTTCTAATGCTCATGCTGTTAAAAGGGATTGTTTCGAAGTCATCCGTGGTGCCCCAACGGCCTAGTAAGGTTATGGGGTAGAATAGAATAGAATAGAATAGAATTTGCCTAAATAGTAACTTTAACCCTAAAATGGAGACAAAAGTGTAGTTGGTCTCGCATCAGACTCGATGATGGACCCAACATAAAGCCATTCATTTTAGTTGGTTGGGGCCTCTGTTGCTTGGCTATTCGGGGTTCAATTGGGGGTTTTCTTTTTTGCTCCGGTATTTCAGCGGTGTTGTTTGACACCCCATGGATCTTCAGATGTCGCAATACGCTGTTTCTGACGAGTCCTAATCTCTGATTCATCATAAGTCTTATCCGTGATCTGTTTGTTTCCTGTGATAATTCATTGATGCGTTAGGAAACCTGCATGTGAACCAAACAGCTAACTATTATGTTTCGAATAACTGCAGAAGCAGAGGTCGAGGGTTTGGGTCCAGTAAAAGTACATTAAGCACCGCCCCCCTCCCCCCCCCCCCCCCCCCCCCCCCGAGTAATTTATTACTGACCGTTCAAGGCGGTATTTCTTTTGTGGTTCTTCGCTGCTGTTCTTGAGTTGATTTATCCGTGGTATGCTAGCAATGTGGTTACCTTTATAGCTTCCCACTGCTTCCTGTGATGTTTTGTAAAAATAATAATAATAATAATAATAATAATAATAATAATAATAAAAAGAAAAAAGAAATAGAAAATAGGTAAAAATAGATGAGCCGCGACACGAGAAAACCAACAATGTGGATGTGCGCCCAGCGCAGACTCAGATCAGTCTGGGCATCCGCCCAGTCTGATCAGAGTTTTCGCTGTCCGCATGGAGGTAGCTTAGACCCTTAGCTACCCTTTGAGCCTTTAACGGAGAGTCTGAGTAAACTGGGCAGATGCCCAGGCTGATCTGTGTCTGCACTGGTCGCACAACCACATTGTTGGTTTTCTCGTGTCGCGGCTCAGATAACGTTGTTCATAAGATTTGTTCTTATTGCCCAAATTGATGTTTTTGTTGGTCTGTTGATAGTTGGTCTGTTGAGTGTGTGCTCCCAAATAATCTAATTTACGAACATTATTTAAGGTGGAATAGGAAAGATAAAGGTTTTCTGATCAAACAATTTATCATCAAGAAGTTCAGTCTATTCTATTGTGATTCATGATCTTGTTTCGAGCATGAAACAAATATTTCCTTGTTCAGTGACGTCGTGAAAATGTGATGGTTTGACATTTTATACAAAATTAATAGAAGTCAGGTATCCTTTTTAAACGACATGGTGCAGAGTCCGTTAATTAGATCGTATGACTGAAATGGGTTCATATCAGAGTACGTGCCGTGAAGAGGTCTATAAAGAAATCGGACCACCGCTCGGCCAATTCCGTTAATCAGACTGATTCACGGAATTGGCCGAGCGGTGTTCCGAGAGGTCTATAAAGTTTGTGTTATGAAATATGCGCTTTACGTGTAAACTGACGTAATTACGTGTAAACTGACGTATTGGACGGAGACTCGGCGCCAAGTGCGTGCAAGTATGGTTACGTACCGCTGAGCCACTTGGGGAGCGTCGTTTGGAGATTTGAACTGAACTGAACTGTTACTTTTCATTTGCTGCTGAAATTTGCTTTTCTTTCACTTTTAAATAAAATGGAGAAACATACATTCAAAAACTTGAGATATGTCTGAGGAAATGCGATTATATTATATTATTTCACCGTGTAATTATTTCTCAAAGTAAATTTTTAAACCGTGCCCCTTATTCAACATCTTGAGAGGCGCTCTAAGATCTGCTTCCAACCGATTTAAACACTGACAAGTTGTTCTAAAATGTCACAGGGTATAGGCTAGGTATATCATACACTTGTACTGCATTGCGGTACAAACCGGCTTTTATAGCGACGTGGGCATGAGCTTTTTTTAAAAAAAAGTCCGTGACAAAAAAAAAACTGAACAAAAATCTCATTCCGTCTTCGAGAGAGAACGGTTAGAACACATCAGGGCAGTGATGTTTCTTTCGAAGGCTTGAAGTCGATTGACCAGACGTCATGTTACATAAAAGAAACGTCACGACAGAAACGAACCTCAGACATGTTTAAACCATTCTCTCTGAAAGATGGAATAAAACATAAATTCAGTCTTCGTTTTTCATGTAGTTAAATCTTACAGAACGATATTAATAATGTCATTAAATCTTCAGACCTTTGCCGTTAAAAGCAATGACTTTATCGGAACTGGGGTTACAGTTAAACAAATCTATTTTGCGAAATGTTTACCCTGTAAAAGTTTGATGTTATTTCGAAAGTTGCATGTTAACACATTTCATTAAAACATATCAAAATTTTAGATCTATTTTTGGATATGTGAAAACAAGCAAAATGAATGTTCGTGCAATTTCAATCACCACAAAAGCTAGTGTGAATCTGAGGTTTCCAAGAAAATCATGAAGATTTTCAGTCATTCAAGATTTGAACACTGAAATTTACGAACATGGATATGTATTTCACATATTGAAATTACATATAAACCTGTTGAGAGACATGGTGAGACTCGCTGTGAAATTAAAATTAGTAACAGATACTACCTATACAATTATACTACAGTCAAAACGTTCATCATTTAAAGGTTCAAACAATGAATTGTCAACATGTTTACTTTGTGATGAGGAACCAGAGACAAAGGACATTTTCTTTTAAATTGTAAAACTCTTAGGAGATTCAAAGAATCTATATTGAATGAGATTGATAGCATATGTTTAGATCACTTCCAGAAATCTATTTATGAGTTTGAAAATCATATGAGCCGCGACACGACAAAACCAACAATCTGGCTGTGCGCCCAGTGCAGACTCAGATCAGCCTTGTCATCAAACCAGTCTGATCAGACTCTTCACTAAGGGCTTAAAGGGTAGCTAAGGGTCTAAGCTAGCTCAATGCGGACAGCGAAGACTCTGATCAGACTGGGCGGATGCCCAGGCTGATCTGAGTCTGCGCTGGGCGCACAACCACATTGTTGGTTTTGTCATGTCGCGGCTCATATATAGTTGCAACTCTTTTTTGGATTCGAGTAAAGCTCCCGGGTTAATCTCATGTGGTGAAAACAAAGATGTCCTATGGAAATTTGAATACTAGAGCAACAGATTGTGTTATTTGCTACCTGGAGCCCGACAGAGGTTATTGGCAAGCGTCGGTGGTAAAAGACAATTGGTAAAAAATAAAAAATAAAATCAATAAACCCAGAAATACTGCAATTCGAGTGTAAATATGTTCACCTGACAACGGTGTTGGAGCATGCATTGTATATCGGAGAAAAGTGTTAATATATAAACCTCCCCTCGTGACTTAATTAAGCCTTTTTTAAGTGCTGCGTTAGAAAATTAGCACCACGGTGGTTCCAAGTGGGACGGTAAATTTCATCAACAAGAACAATCGTCAAGGTTTCCTTTGCTGAGTATAATTTGCAGAGATGTGGGCCTGTGATTAGCTAAGATATATAATAGTTTATGCTTCTTTTATTGCACCTTGAAGTTTAAGTTTTATGCTGTAAAGTGCTGAGAATATTTGAATACGCGCTGTGATCGACGGTCTAGTACCCCTCTGTTATCAGTAAGTGGAGGGATCCTCGTTCATAAACGGTTGTTGAGTCAATAGTGTCTGTTTACCCGGCCGCGTAGTCAATAGCCTCTGTGAATCGGAAGCGGAATTTTTAATGCAGGTAGAAACACATAAACAAACGGAAAAATAAGCTTAATTAGGTAAATTCACACGCCAAATTTGATATTTTAGTAAAGCATTTTATGATTTCTATGTAATGTAATTTCGGAATGTAAATACACATGCTAAATAAGCTCTATGTTATAGGGATTTCAGGAAAATCGAATTTTCAGGTGTCACCATATGAAGTTTTTGTGGGTGGGGTAATTAATGCCGGCCTGTATTTCAAGCTGACTGTGTGAGTCGACTCGTTCTGTTCTGACCAATGACCATCAGCAATATTGTATTATCATCCCAGGAAGTTATTAAAGTGCCTAGACAATATGGAATAAACCGCATTGATATTGCAGTTTATTTTAAGAATGTTAGGCTTTCATCAAGCAGTTCAAATGCAGGGTTTTTTTTAAGCGCGGGTCCGTTGGCCCGGGCCCGTTGATTTTGGCCTCGGGCCAGTTAAATCCCACTGTAGCAGGTCCGTCAGGCCAGTTGAACTTCGGGGAGTCATTTCGGGACATTCAGTTTGTTTCAAACTTGAAGCGAAAACCATCTGAAAACCAGTCTACTTTCGTTTTGCTACGAATGATTTCATTGGACGATCAGAAATGTTTAATCCAATGAAATTTCTCCTCACATTGCAAATAGACAATATGGCCGACCGATGAAGTTTGGGGATGAATCGCAGAAGTCACATGTAAAAAAATGGACCCCAAAGGACTTCTGCGCTTATTTCAACCCCCGCCATCTAAAAAACAAAAACAGCTGCTTAAGTCCGATGAAGAAAAAAAGCCACCCGAGACAAATAGGAACAGTCTGGCTGCCATCGGTACTTTCAACCTGGGTGGCTGACTGAATTCAAGTGCCTGAAGTGGCTCGAGTTTGATGATGCCCTACGAATGAAATGTTCAATTTGTAAAACTAGGGACACAGTTGGCTCTTATGTTACTGGATGCACCAATTACAAGAAAACCTCACTGCTATATCATGAGGTATCAGACTTGGCTTAATGGGTTTATCATCTTAAACATTCGGATACTAAACAACAACAGATAAGACTGGATATTTGGTGATAAAGGATCATACATTTTAATGGTGCTTTATTTTATTGAATATAATTAGTCCTGTATATTCCGCATTGGAAAAATAGTCGGGCCAGTTGAAAATTTGGATGGCCAGTAGATTTTCCGGCCAGGTGGCCCTGCAGGCCAATGGCATTTTGGTCCCTAGGAAAACCCCTGCAAATGAGTCAAATTTAAATGGCAAGACTCTTGGCGGTTTGAAACTTGTTAGTTTGAACATAAACAGTATTAGGGGTAAGAAATTGGATTTATTAGCTTTCCTTGATGTCCACCAACCTCAGGTTGTGGCTATTCAAGAAACAAAAATTGACAGTTCAGTTGCAGCTTCGGAATTGTTCCCTGAAACATTCCCCTATAATGTATTCAGGAAGGACAGAAACCTTCATGGTGGCGGAGTGATGCTTCTCATTCATAAGGACATTCCGCACATGCCCTTGTCAGAAATAGAAAACGACTCAGAATCAGTTTGGGTTAAAATTTTGGCAAACAAAACTTCCCATTATGTAGCAAGTTGGTATCGTCAGCCTGGTGGCTCAAGTGAGGAATTTCAATTGTTTCGTGACCAGTTAGATCATATTAGGACAAAGCACAAGGGAAATAAGCTCCCCTCAGTTCACGTACTAGGGGATTTCAACTTCAAAGATATTGCTTGGCCAGACCGACTTAATAAGTCAGGATCAGTTTTAAGTCAGTCAGAGGGACAAATGTTGATTGATGTCATGAATGACCATGGTTTAGAACAACTGGTGAATTTCCCGACTCGGGAGAAAAACACATTGGATTTAATTCTCACTTCGCTTCCTGGTCAGTTTCAAGAACTACATTCCCCGGACAAACTTAGTGATCATGATGTGATATCAGGAACATTGAAAATTTATGTCCCCCCCAAAAAGAAACCTCGGAGGAAAGTGTTTTTGTACCAAAAGGGAGATTTTGAATCAATGAGGAAAGAAGCGTCAGACTTCGCAAAACATAGGTACTTCAATGGTTACTCGGACAATCGCTCAGTTCAGGAAAACTTTGACTTGATAACCTCCTTTATTCAGGAGTCTGCTGAAAAGCATATCCCCTCAAAAACCAGTAGGTCAACCTCTTCTGTTCCTTGGATAACCCCTGAGATAAGAAATAAGACACATGCGAAGGCCAAAAAGACTGGCAGTAGCAAACTTAGGTCAAAATTTGAATCTTTGAGAAGGGAAATGAAAGCTGATGTGATAGAGCAACATGATTTGTATGTCAATAACTTGGTTGGTGACATAAAGGCTAATCCCAGAGACTTCTACAGGTACATTAATAGTCAAAAGAAAGATACTCAAGGTATCCCACCCCTAAAGAAGAGAAATGGTGGTGGTGTTGCCGAGTCAGAGTTGGAACAGGCTGATGAATTTAACGGTCAGTTTTCGGATGTGTTTAACAAAAGTGAGCACACCCAAGTCCCCCTTCCTAATCGCTCGGCTCCTTTCATGGAGGACATTCATGTTTCAGCAGAAGGTGTAACGAAACTTCTTAAGGGATTGAACCCATCGAAAGCTTTAGGACCTGATGAATTGCATCCCAGAGTCTTCTAGCATCTGAATTAGGCCCAATGTTCGCTCATCTCTTCCAACAATCTATTGACTCAGGTGAAATCCCCAAGGAATGGTCTCTTGCAAATATATGCCCACTCTTCAAAAAAGGAGATAGGTCTTTGGCTTGCAATTACCGACCGGTTTCTCTAACTTGTGTACCATGCAAGTTACTCGAACACATTGTCTGCTCTAATATTATGGCACATTTGGATGAACATAAACTTTTGTCAGACAGACAACATGCTTTCCGTAAGAAACATAGCTGTGAAACTCAATTGATCACGGTTATAAATGACTGGGCTAAAATCTTGGATAAGGGTGGTCAGGTTGACACTTTTATCTTGGACTTCGAGAAAGCTTTTGACACTTCCCCTCATGAATTACTTAAATGTAAGCTATACGGCTATGGTATTGGTGGGAAGACTCTGAAATGGATAGATTCTTTTCTCTGTTAGAGGCAGCAGCGTGTGGTGGTAAATGGAGTTAAGTCGGATTGGGCCCCGGTTTTGTCAGGTGTCCCCCAGGGCACTGTGCTTGGACCATTGTTGTTCTCGTTATACATTAACGATATAACAGAAAATATTGACTCGGAATTAAGACTTTTTGCTGACGACTGTGTTTGCTATCGTGAAATCAGAGATATTGAAGACACTGTGAAACTTCAGGAGGATATAGATCATTTAAGTTGTTGGGCAAGGAGTTGGGGCATGAGATTTCAACCTGTTAAATGCAATATAATGCAAATTACATGGAAACGGATCAAGAAGATCAATGCTTCCTATACCTTAGAGGGAACGGTCCTCAGTAATGTAGAAACTATCAAGTATCTCGGCATAACCATTGCCAATGATTTGAAATGGAACACACATGTCAGTAATATTTGCACAAAGGCTAATAGGACCCTGGGCTTCCTCAGACGTAACTTGGCAGCATGTCCACAAGATGTTAAGGAGTCAGCATACAAGGGACTGGTGCGTCCAGTCCTGGAGTATGGCAGTTCAGTTTGGGACCCTCAAAGTATACTTCTTCAAGATGAACTTGAGAAGGTGCAGAAAAGGGCAGCTAGATTTGTAACGGGAAATTACACATATGAAACTGGGAGTATGACTGGCATTCTGGAGAAACTTAAGTGGGAATCCCTAAAAAAGAGAAGGAAAGATAGTAGACTTATAATGCTTTACAAAGGTCTGAGGATTGCAGCCAGTATACCCATAAATGACCTTGTTCTCCCAAATAGGCGTACCAGGAATCATCATTCCCTGACATTTCAAACCCCATTGGCTGGGACTGACATTTACAAGTCCAGTTTCTTCCCCCAGACTATTAGAGATTGGAATTCCCTGGAAGAGTCACTTATTTCTGCTGCTGAGTGTGCAGAGGATTCAGTCACTAAGTTTACTTCTCTTGTAAGGGCTAGGGACTAGCTTCCCTGATTCACAGGTCCTGGTGAATGATTGTCTTTGGACGTATCACCAGTAAACAATTCTGATTCTGATTCTGATTTTCGTAACACGATTTTTCTTCTGCGCAGAAGTTACGCATGCTAATATCCTGAAAACTAAAAGAGTAAGAGGAAAAAGGAAAAATAAAACAAACTCCTGTCAGCGTAAAAAGTTAGTTTTTGACAACATTTTGGATATTAAAATAACCTTATAAAATTCTAACATAATTGCAGTATTTGATAAGTTTTCTCTTTATAATATTATCCCGCCCATGAAACTAATATTACAATGATCATCCATGCAAAAAACTGATTTTCTAAATTGCTTTTCGGTTATTGCAGTGCTTTCCGGTATTTCTGTGCTTTTCGGTTATTCTATGTACCATTAATATTGTACTTTTCTTTTTTCCAGCTATGCCGTCATAACTTCAGCAGTTCTTTGTCCATTGCCTTGCCATCATGAGCAGAAAGAAATTCAGCAAAAGAGATCTTGATGAGCAGTTTGAAGCATTCTTGAAAGATGTAAGTTGTCTAGTATTTATTCGGGTATAAGACATCGGGGTTTCCCCCTTTGTAAATGACTCTGAAAACCGTAGATCCATTTTTAAGCTGTTTTTAGAGTTTTGGTATTGGTTTGGAATGAAAAAAAATCTTACAGTGGAACCAATACAATCTGTTAACATTATTTGGAATCATTTGAGATACAACACCACAAAACCAACAAAGTGGTAAATGTGCACAGCAGAGACTCAGATCAGACTGGGCATCCACCCAGTCTGATTAGAGTCTTAGCTGTCTGCATGGAGCTAGCTTCTTTTTGAAACCTGTCTGCAAGAGGAGCTATTGTCAGCCTAGCCTATGGGAGTTTGTGTTAGGATAGTTTGGTGTAACAAGGGCGCAATGATGGTAAGAGGCAATATAGCGATTCTTACCATAGCTCTTTTTGCAATTCATTTTATGTAAAACACTCTCTTATGACAAGTGACCTGATCTAAATTTAGTAGTACATGAGTCCAGTTTCTGATACAGCTTCACTCTGTGTGTACAGAAGTGCAACTTCTGAGTATACCAGTAAGTATACCAGTAACAGTGACCTCTTGGGTCTCGCAGCCTTACCAGCCACCCTTTGCCTGGGACTTTGACATTGTACTGATTGTGTGCATATACCTTCACTTTCTGTTTTCAGTCTGCATCTTCTGAGGACTCATTTGATTCATCAAGGATCAATAAATTCTTTGAGCCACCGAAGAGAGAGAATAAGCCTTGGTGGGATAATGATGATGATAATGATGGACTAGGAACAGGTGAGATAATAGTACTGTATTTCTTCAGTTCTTAGATGAGAGAGTTGGGGCTCCCTTTCAAAACAATCCCAATACAGAGCACTAGATAAGAGGGAGTATTCGGTGATAATAAAGGATACTTTTTGTTAATTCTGAATAAAAACATATGTTGTGACTCCTCATCTGAACCGTCTCGACGAGACGGTTCAGATGAGGGGTCACAACATATGGTTTCAATGAGAAATAAAAAAAAATTATCCCTAAATTATCATCAAATACTCCCTCTTATCTAGAGCTCTGCCAATAGTATAGATCTGTTTTAGAAGACAGATCTAGATTTTTGTGATTGTTTTAGAAGGGGAAAACCCATCTCATAGTAGAATTTTCAAGACTGCTTTAGATATTTGGGGTCATTTTAGACATGGAAAACACAGTTTTGTTGCCAAATAAATACAGAATAGGGACACAAATTAATAATTAGCAGCAACACGAGAAAACCAACAAAGTGGCATGTGCCCCCCACTGAAGACTCAGATCAGTCTGGGCATTTGCCCAGTCTGATCAGAGCTTTCGCTGTCCACATGGAGCTAGCTAGCTTAGACCCTTAGGAACCCTGAAATGCAAAGTGAAGACACTGATCAGACTGAGTCGATGCCTTGGCTGATCTGAGTCTGCACTGTACACATATGCCACTTTGTTTCCTCGCGTCACAGCTCAGTTTTCGTTGTAACGTTAAAGAATGCAGACTAGATGGTAAGTTTAGACTAAAATAGAGATATGTGTGTCTTCACTGGGGTCCCTAACTCTCTATGACAAACTATTTGTGATGTGCAATCAAGAAATTATTTTGAGTGGCATGTTGCCATAAGAAAGGTGATTAGAGCACTTGCTAACAGTGTGAACTTGTTTGAGCTCTGTCATTACACCTCTATGTGTTTTCTGCCATTATTAGAAAGGGAAACAAATTTTGTGGATCTTTTCTTGGCATGGCTTTCTTTTCATGTTGCTCCCGTACATGAAGTATATCTGATAGGAAAAGCTGTGATTTTGAAGTGACTTTGTTGAGTAGTTAGACTAACATGATACAAAAAAAAACAGTACAGGATAAGATTTGATTGCTCAGGGCGTTCAGACATTTAATTGGTTGCAGTGATCTGGTATAGAGGTTAATTACTGTAATTCTATTTAAAGGTACTGGGAAGAGTTTCTTAAAATCTCGGAAGAGTGTAGATGATGAAGAGCCGAAGAAAAACAATTCCAAACAGAAACAGCCAGCTGCTCCAAAACCTAAGGCAAGGAAAGATGTAAGTACAAAAAGTGCCAGATATGATGGAGATTTTTATTGTAGTTGAGGTGAATGACTACACTTTTAAGGGAAACAACTCCAGTGTGCCTCCGTCTTCATTAAAGTGAATGCTTAAAAAAAATAATTTGCTTTCCCAGGAGCAAATTTCTCCATATAAGAGAAGATCCCATTCTTTAACCCTATTGCACTCAGAAAGGCCAAAACTCCATAGAGTTACATAAAAATGTTCCCCTTCGCAAAAATAACAAGAAAGCTTGGCGGTGTACCTTCACACCTTAATAAAGACTTTTTTCATACATCTATTAAGTGCATGCATGTATGTCATATGAAGACCATTTCAGTGAGACTGTTCTTCTTGAAGGGCCATGCATAGTTGCTTAACTGTGAAGAGGTTCATATCAAAATCACTCTGTCTGTTTGTCCTTTTATCTGTAACAAATTTCATGATTCATGAAAAAACACTGAACCAAATTTGATTGAACTTCATAGCATAGCTAAAAAGAATGAGATGATGTCTTGCAAGTACAGTTTAGGTTGGTTGGTTGATTTGATGCTTAACGTCCACGGTAAACAACTAAGGTCATGTCGGGACGGTCAGTTAACCTAACCACACTATTCCTGGGCAGGCTTAGACCTCCTAAGCGGTTAACCAGTACTAAGTGCACATACTTTCGCCAGTAACTGACAACTGCCCTTCTTGAATCAGCGGAAGGAGAAACGAAAGTACAGTTTAGGGTCAAGTTTGCAATGAAAGGTCAGATGTCAAAATTGTCTGTTCATCCATTACAAGTCATGTCTCCTTGATTACTTAAAAAGCACTGAAGCAAGTTTAATCAGACATTACGGAATGACAAAGCATAATCAGAAGGTGTGTCAGCCTCAGGTTTAGGTTCTCATAGTGAGGTCAAATCGTCTTGGTGATTACTCAGAAATTATCAAAGTGAATTTTAGCAAACTTCATAGAAGGGTTACAGCCAAAGTTCAAGGGGAAAATGATCTCTTTGACTAATTTCTCTTTAATGCACTAGCCATCTGGGATCAGAACTATTTCACGCTGCCACAAATTTCCATATTTGAAAATCAGTTATGTGAAAATGCCATAACAGTTCACCAATTTGTGAATTTTATCTGAATTATATCAGCTCGCCACTAGCCTTGATATTTGATTTCAGCTTAAAACTAGAGGGAAAGCAGAGGTTTCTATCAGTAAAGACAGTTTAGATGACAGTAAGTTAGACAGCGAAGCTGTAGAAAAACCAGAAAGTCAGAGCCCCAGATAAGAAAGGGTGACTGAAATAATTTAGGGATAATTTTTCATAGTTTTCCATAAAAACATACGCTGTGACCAGTTATTAGAACCGTCTCACCGAGACGGTCCTAATGAGGGGTCACAACATAGGTTTTTAGCTCACCTGGCCCGAAGGGCCATAGTGAGCTATTGTCATACCAAAGCGTCCGTCGTGCGTCCGTCGTGCGTCGTCCGTCAACACTTGAAATCAAATATTCAAACATCTTCTTCTGTAAAACTACTGTACCCATGGTTCTCAAATTTCACATGGAGCATGACCTGACTCCAGGGTCTCAGAATTGTAAAATTGGGTCAGGTTGAATATCCAAGATGGCCGCCGTTACTAAAAATAGCAAAAATAACAAAATCATCTTCTTCTCCAGAACCATAGGGTATATTTGTCTGAATTTTTGCATGAAACATCAGTGGAACATTGGTATTCATCAGTGGAACATTGGTATTCAGAATTGTAAAAATGAAAAAAATCTGTAGCGTAGTTTTGTCGCAGTGACCTACTTTCTGTTTACGAGGGTAATTTTGTTCAAATGCCAATGTCGAAAAACAACTTATTTAAACAACTTCAAACAACTTCTTCTCTAAAACCACTGAACCCATTGGTCTCAAATTTCACACGGAGCATGACCAGACTGCAGGGTTTCAAATTTGTAAAAGTGGGTCAGGTTGAGAATCCAAGGTGGCCGCCATTTCTAAAAATAGCAAAAACAACAAAATCAACATCTCCACTAGAACCATTGGGTATATTTGGTTGAAAGTTTGCATGGAACATGAGTGGGACCTTGCAATTAAATTTTATAAAAATCAAAAAAATCTGTAGCGGAATTAGGTCACAGTGACCTACTTAGCGTTTACAAGACCGAATTCGCTCAAATGTCAATATCTCAAGAAAACACAAATGGATTCTGATAAGGTTTGGTCAGAAATGGTCCTTGAATAGAATTATTTTAAATTTGTGCCAACTGACTATCCAAGATGGCCACCAGGGGGGCCGTTACTAAAAATAGCACAAACATAAAAAATGACAATTTCTCAAGAACCCTTGAATGGAATTTGACTTATTTTGTTTCAGAATGTTCCTTGCATGAAGACGTTTTGATTAATTGCGATTTGGCAATCCAAGATGGCCGCCATCTGCCATTACTAAAAATAGCACAAAACATGAAAATGACAATATCTCAGTAACCACTGAATGGATTTTGACGAAATTTGTGGCAAAATGATTCTTGCATTGACGTGTTTCAAACGTAACTAAATATAGACCAGTCATGTTGGCCTATGTTTCTAAAAATAGCAAAATGTGAAAATTTGAAAATGTCAATAGAATTGGACTAATTTTGTGTCAGAATGGTCCTTTCATGAAGCCTTTGCGATTTCTTGCATTTTGGCATTCCAAGATGGCTGCCATCTGCCATTACTAAAAATAGCACAAAACATGAAACTGACAATATCTCCGTAACCCCTGAATTGATTTTGACGAAATTTTGTGGCAAAATGATTCTTGCATTGAGATGTTTCAAGCATAACTTAATATAGACCAGTCATGTTGGCCTCTGTTACTAAGAATAGCAAAATGTGAAAATCAGAAAATCTCAATGGAATTGGACTAATTTTGTGTCAGAATGGTCCGTTCATGAAGCCTTTGCGATTTCTTGCATTTTGGCAATCTTAGATGGCTGCCATCTGCCGTTACTAAAAATAGCACAAAACATGAAAATGACAATATTTCAGTAACCCCTTAATGGATTTTGACAAAATTTGTGGCAAAATGATTCTGGCATTGAGATGTTTCAAAAATTAATAAATATAGACTCGCCAAATTGGTCTCTTTTACTTAAAATAGAAAAATGTGAAAATTGAAAAATTACAATGGAACTGGACCAGTTTATGTCAGAATGGTCCTTGCATGAAGGCTTTTGATTTTTTGCATTTTGGCATTCCAAGATGGCCTTCATCTGCCATTTCTAAAAATAGCGCAAAACATGAAATGGCAATATCTCAGTGACCACTGAATAGATTTTGATGAAATTTATGGCAAAAGGATTCTTGCAAATCTCAAAATAATTGGACCAATTTTGTGTCAGAATGGTCCGAGGCAAAATAGCCAGGTGAGCGATATCAGGCCCATTTGGGCCTCTTGTTGTTGAGAAATAAGAAAAAATTATTCTTAAAGACAATTATTCTTGTTTATTGGGTCTCATAATCCTGTTATGCAACAGTCCAGTGACACTGCAATATCATGAATGGAAGACTCTTTCTCATATAGGTAATGACATAACAGGGTCATAAAATCATTAAAGACTGGATAGTAGAGAATAATTGTCTTTAAATTATCCTCAATACCCCCTCTTATCTGGAGCTCTGGCAGTTCCAGGCTAATTCTGAGATATGGTCTCTTGTTTGTCTGTAGAATTTTGGGGCTTGTAGAACTGCTTAACACTGGTTTGTGTATTGATGCTTGTTTAATGGGGCCACAATCTAGGTTTCAGACCATAACAAGAACATAACCTCAGTTTGTGCTGTATTTAATGTGCTCAGGCAGTCCTACCAGGCCCCAAGGTTATAAAACTTTTTTCGTGCTCAACTCAGCTGAGCATGAAATTTAAAATGCCTATTTATATAAAAATACCAAGAAATTCAGCATTTTTCAGGCTCAGATAAGCCAAGAAGGCTATTTTTTCTGCTCAGAAATATTAAAATGCCAACAATTGTTGGCATTTTAAAATTTATGAGCAGAAAAAATTTCATGCTCAGCTGAGTTGAGCATGAAAAAAGTTTTATAACCTCGGGGCCTGGTTGATGAAGTGGACACCACTGCCAGTGTTCATCAACTGACAGCAAATAGAGCCTTACTTTTGTGTATGTTGGGAATACTGTGGGCAAAACCAAACAATGTTTAGACAAAAGTGAATGATGACATCTTATATATAAGTTTCGTCACAAAGAGTTGAAAGATATTAACTCCTGAGTATGTACAGCATGAGACTCCAATTGTGCACTTTCTGCAGAAAGTCTCAAATTAGACACTTCCTAACAATTCAATGTGTGCTTTTAATACTGGAATGGATTAAATTTATGTTTGCATACATCATCAATAACAGGGATGCCATAAGACGTATATTTGCAAAAACAATTGCTAAATGTTTGGCACAGCAAAAGGTATGGTCGGTCAAAGAGTTGTGCAGTGCCCTCAAGGAGGGTAGGAGTAAAACATGAAGTGTCCAATTTATATTGAAAATAAATTCCTGAAACTTGGTAATTGTTTGTTGCTTTGTAGAATGGCTGTTGAAAATCGGTAACTCAAATCTACTGTAAAGGCTACCGAACATGGTGGTATTAGCATAAGTCTTTTAAAAGACCTGGGCCTGATTGTTCAAAACAAATGACATCATTAGGTAACGTTTTGTTAAAATTTCAATTGTTAAATATCTCAAATACACCAATATTTTTTGTTGAAATTTCAAATGTTACTATCTCAAATACACCAATATTTTCTGTTGAAAAAAAATGTGAACAGCCAATATTTTTTGTTGAGAAAGAAGTGAAAAGCTTTACTGCAAAAGCTTCTCACATTTTTTCAACAAAAAATATCTGTGTATTTGGTTATAAACTCATAAAACACTTACAACTAGTACCTCTTAACAAGCTTGTTAGGCTAACGATGCTATGAACAACTGAGGCATGCTTGTTTTTTTTCTGACATGTGTCATATTTGTACATTTCAGTATCAGAGAAATCTGAGGAGGACCACCATGATTACCACAGGTAGAACAGTGTCTTTTTATCTCTATATTGTCGCCATTAGAATAGAATTAACAATGGCCAGGTTCACTAAAATGCTGTTAAAATGGCCCTTAAATTGAAATCAATATTTATTCAAACCAGGAGAAAATCAGATTTTCTAACATAATATTATGCTAATGAATTTACCACTCCACATATTGATAGAGAATTTGCACAACTTTGGAAAAAATGTTCAGAAAATGAGAGCAGAGTTCCCGAAAAAGTGAAAGGTTACACCTTCAGGGGAAGCAACTCTTCTTCTTTCCCCTATTTTCATTGGGGGTTTACTCTTAAAGGACTCTTCAAAGAAATTGCAACTTTGGAGAAAACTCTTTTCTGAAATAGTAGAGCACACTTTGCAAGGGTGCCATCTTACAGAGAAACAGACATGGGGTTTGTATTGTAAGTGGGGTTTTGTGATACAGTAAATTTTGTTTCTGTTTTTATTCTCAGTCAGAACATAATTTGTGGCACATGAGTTAAATTACCTCTTTGAGGCAATTCTTATGAGTACTCCCCAGGAAGAATAAAGATAAATGAATGCAGCTGGCTGAAAGAAGACACGTAATGCTTTTCTGGGTTTGGTAATGGCATAAACTTTTATCAAGTTTTCTAGTTTAGCTCTGTCTTGTGACAATGCCCACACAAGAGAGACACTGCATTTCACAGAATTCTTATCCAAAATTATCTCCAGTACACAAACTTATCAGAGGCTAAACTTTGTGTAGTGTTGCCTTACTCCTAATTTGTTTTCCCTTTATTACAGACCCCGAGTTCATGTTCCAGATGACAGCATTGACAGTGTGGATACAAGTAAGTGCTTTATATAGAAGATCTTACGTGAGTGCTCATGTATTATTGAATTTATTAAACGAGTTGGGGAAAAAGATAAGATGCGAGGCTATGCCGAGCATCTTATAGTTTTTCCCCAACGAGTTTAATAAATTCAATAATACAGGAGCTTGAATGCAAGATTCTGTTTATCATATGACACTAAAATCGCATTTTATTTGCAAATTTTGCACTAAAATGTCATGATCTCCCCATGAGAAAAAGCAGCGTTGATATGGACGTCAGCGCATGACGCTACGACGTCATTTGCATATTTAATCCACTAGTGGATTATCGATTTTAATGCATGGCTTTATTACACTCTCAGATGCGACATCATATGATAAACTGATGTATCACAACCTGCTTGGGTGAACAGTATAGACTATGAACAGAGCCCATTAAACAAACAATGTCATTACGTAACAAGATGTTGTATTTTCAAAACCATTATACACAAAAAAATGCAATTTTTACACTGTAAAAATGTGAGAAGCTTTTGCACTGTAAAAGCTCCTCATACGTCTACAGCAAAACTATTTATTATGTCCCCCAACCAAAGGTGAGGGGGACATATTGTTTTCAGTGCGGATCCCGTCGGCGTCAGCGTGACAGATTCTTGTATGTGCGATATCTCTTGAACCAATGGATGGAATTTCACCAAACTTGCATGGATACATCATTGGGACAAGTGTAAGAGCTGATTGGATTTTAGTGACCTTGACCTTATTTTCAAGGTCACTGGATGACTTAGATGACAATTTCTTGTAACCAATTTCTTATATGGGCGATATCTCTTTAACCAATGGATGGAATTTCACCAAACTTTCATGGATATATATCATTGGGACAAGTGTAAGAGCTGATTAGATTTTAGTGACCTTGACCTCATTTTCAAGGTCACTGGAGGACTTAGATGACAATTTCTTGTACCCACTACATCTCCTGAACCAATGGATGGAATTTCACAAAACTTGCATGGATACATTATTGGGACAAGTTTTTGAGCTGATTAGATTTTGATGACCTTGACCTCATTTTCAAGGTCACTGGAGGACTTGGATGACAATTTCTTGTACCCACTATATCTCCTGAACCAATGGATGGAATTTCACCAAACTTTCCTGGATACATGATTGGGACAAGTTTATGAGCTGTTTAGATTTTGGTGACCTTGACCTTATTTTAAAGGTCACTGGAGGACTAACATGGCAATTTCTTGTACCCACAATATCTTCTGAACCAATGCATGGAATTTTGCCAAACTTTCGTGGATACATTTGGACAAGTTTAAGAGCTGAACAAAATTTTGGTGACCTTGACCTCATTTTCAAGGTCACAGGAGGATTTAGATATGTGAAAATTTTCACTAAAATTGATGTATCTCTTTAGCCTTTGGCTTGATTTCCACTTTACTTTCATAGATATACCTATGGGACAGTGTAGAGTGTACTGTGTTTTGATGACCTTGACCCCATTTTCATGGTCAAAAGCTATCTTACAAATGCGTATTTTTCTCTCTTAAAAATGAGATATCTTGAACCAGAGGATGGATATTCATCAGACTTGCATGAATGTATCGTTGTGACAGGTTTAAGATATGTTTAGTAGTTGGTGACCTTGACCCATTTTTGAAGGACATAGTCTTCTGTGTAGGATATCTTTAGAACCAGCGGATGGATTTTGTCCAAATTTGCATGTACAGGCATTTTATTCATTAGAGGGGATGGGAAATGGGCTGTTGGGGGGACATCAGTTTTTCTCTGAAAAACATTTCTAGTTATCAGTAGATTTGATTTTATGTGTGCTAGAAAAATTCAGGGCTTCTTTACTAACAACTTACTCATAATTTAACAATGCTTTGAAGAACTGGTCCCAGACTGATCCTAGAAGAGCAGTCTGATTAGGATTTGCTCTGTAATTTTTATGAGGGTTGAACCAGAAGTTATGTCACTGGAGCTATAAAATCATATATAGGGAAACAAAAACAAGAAGACTGCAACAATGCATACCCAAAAGATATTGCACAGGATTCAAATGAAAAAACCCAGCCATTGCACAGGATTTAAAAAAAAACAAAAAAAAAACAGCCTTTGCACAAGATTCAAACTAGGATTTAAACGAAAAAAGGCACAGCCATTTTTTTTTTTGCCTAAAAATTTTTCTGCAAAAAATATCACAACAATTGATTTTGTGAGTGCTTTAAAACTTAACGGATCCTCAACTAACAACTTTGTTAATGTTACCCTGCTTTGATCAGCCGGGCCCTGAATCAAGTATTATCTTGACTTCTTGTCATAGTTAACATGTACTGTAATGTGCCTAAATTTTGGGACACCTAAAATATTAAATTGATTTTCCATTTGGAACAAATGGAAAATTAATTAATTTAGGTGTCCCAATACTTACACACATTATGGTACTTTTCTTCTTTCTCAGGTGAGCTGCTGAATATGTCACCTCAGAAGGTTGGTATGGACACAATGGATGAGCTGGCAGACAAAGAAAAATTCTTTAGGGTAGGTAACACAGTTATTATGGTGTAGACATGCAGAGAGGTGTATGAGAATAGTTCTGCATTTGTGAGACTGAGCATTCTAAGGACTAAGCTCCAGAACAATACTTGGAAGAAGATTATATTTCTGTCAGTATTTAGATGATTTTTTTTCTTCTGTCAATTAATTGCTCTCATCACCGAAGTACCGTAATGTGCCTAAATTTTGGGACACCTAAATTAATTGATTTTCCATTTGGAACAAATGGAAAATTATTTTTTTTAGGTGTCCCAATACTTATGCACATTATGGATAGATCATATTTTCATCATGGTCATGATCATAGTTTGCTTTTTAGCTCACCTGAGCCGAAGGCTCAGAGGTGAGCTTATAGGATGGGAGTCGAGCCGTCGTCCGTGGGTGGGTGGGTGCGTCAACACTTTTAAACATAAATATCTCAGAGACCAGTTGGCCGATCGCAATCAAATTTTATCTGAAGCATCATTTGGGTGAGGGAAAGGCTGCATAAGGTTTTGGTGCCGATCAGCTCAGAACTCTGGTTTCCATGGCAACAGATAGCCCCCATAGGGTTATAATGGGGAAAATGGCGTCATCACATTTTCTCGACTGTTTTTGATTAGATCCTTATCATATTTGCAGGTAATGATGACATACACAAGAGCTTGGATGAGTTCGCAATTTGGCCAGATTCGAGCACAGACTACGGAGTTAGCTGCCCTTGAGCGTTTGAAAAAAAATCCCATAGGGTTATAATGGGGAAAATGGCGTCATCACGTTTTCTCAATTGTTTTTGCTTAGATCCTTATCATACTTGCAGGTAATAATGACATACATAAGGGCTTGGATGAGTTCGAAATTTGGCCGGATTCGAGCACAGACTACAGAGTTAGCTGCCCTTGAGCGTTTGAAAAAATGCCATAGTGTTATAATGGAGAAAACAACGTCATCACATATTTTTAGAAAAACTTTGTCAGCGCTCTAGCACCTACATTTCTCTGCAGATTTTAAAATAACTTCACACAAATGTAGGGCATGACAATATCTCGAGCAAGTTCGACTTTCAGGATGCCGCGCCCAAGGTCAAGGTCACTGTGGCTATTTTTAGAAAAACTTTGTCAGCGCTCTAGCACCTACATTTCTCAGCAGATTTTAAAATAACTTCACACAAATGTAGGGCATGACAATATCTCGAGCAAGTTCGACTTTCAGGATGCTGCGCCCAAGGTCAAGGTCACTGGCTATTTTTATCTAGCACCTACATTTCTCAATGGATTTTAAGATAACTTCACACAAATGTAGGGCATGACAATATCTCGAGCAAGTTTGACTTTCAGGGTGCTGTGCCCAAGGTCAAGGTCACTGTGGTTATTTTTAGAAAAACTTTGTCATCACCCTAGCACCTTCATTTCTCCATGGATTTTGAAATAACTTGACACAAATGTAGGGTATGACAATATCTCAAGCAAGTTTGACTTCCAGGGTGCTGTGCCCAAGGTCAAGGTCACTGTGGCTATTTTTAGAAAAACTTTGTCAGCGCTCTAGCACCTACATTTCTCAACGGATTCTAAAATAAATTCACACAAATGTAGGGCATGACAATATCTCGAGCAAGTTTGACTTTCAGGGTGCTGTGCCCAAGGTCATGGTCACTGTGGCTATTTTTAGAAAAACTTTGTCATCGCCCTAGCACCTTCATTTCTCCATGGATTTTGAAATAACTTGACACAAATGTAGGGTATGACAATATCTCAAGCAAGTTTGACTTTCAGGATGCTGTGCCCAAGGTCAAGGTCACTGTGGCTATTTTCAGAAAAACTTTGTCATCGCTCTAACACCTACATTTCTCAATGGATTCTAAAATAATTTCACACAAATGTAGGGCATGACAATATCTCGAGCAAGTTTGACTTTCAGGGTGCTGCAATCAAGGTTTTTGATTAGATCCTTATCATACTTGCAGGTAATGATGACATACATAAGAGCTTGGATGAGTTTGAAATTTGGCCAGATTCGAACACAGACTACGGAGTTAGCTGCCCTTGAGCGTTTGAAAAAAATCCCATAGTCTTATAATGGAGAAAACAACGTCATCACATTTTCATTTTTCATTGGATCCTCTTCATACTTGCAGGTAATGAGGATATGCATAAAAGCTTGGATTAGTAAGCATTTGGGCTAGATCTCACTACTGACTATGGAGTACCTGCCCTGAGCATCCAAAAAAATAAATGTCGCCACTTTTTCTTGGTTTCTACTGATCCGATCCTTTTCAAACTTGCAGGTAATGAGGAAATGCATAATATCTTAAACAAGTTCAAATTTTGGCCAGATTAGGCCAACCACTATGAAGTTAGCTGCCCTTGACAGCTCTGTCTATTGTGCTCTTGATCGGATACTTTTTAAACTTGCAAATATTAAATGAGGGCATACATAATGTTTTGGATGAGTTTAATTTTCAGCCTGATTGGACCACTGACTGTGGAGTTAGCTGCCCTTGAGCATCTTAAATATCCCTATAGGTTTACAGTGTCTCTCAGGTGAGCAATTGTAGCCCTTTGGGCTACTTGTTTCAGTTGTTATCTCCCTTGATATGTCTGTTAACATACAACTTGCGCTAAGAATTCCCCAATCAAATTTCACCCCATTTGTTTGAACTTTCCGGACATTGAAATTTACAACTGTCTGAAGTTGATAATTTTATCAGATGCTTTCTATCAGAGTTATGGTCTTTACAAAAATATGGAGACATAAAAAAAATCAGCATACACTGTAAGTAAAACTTTAATTCATCCCTCCTGAGTAAAGAAACACTAACTCTGGTGAACATTTTATCATATGAGCTGTGACACGAGAAAACGAACAAAATGGCTGTGTGCCCATTGTAGACTCAGATCAGCCAGGGCAGCCACCCAGTCTGATCAGAGTCTTCACTGTTGGCATGGAGGTAGCTTAGACCTGTAGCTTTCCTTCAAGCACTTAGCGAAGACTGATCAGACTGGGCAAGTGCCCAGGCTGATCTGAGTCTAAGCTGGTTGCACATCCACTTTGTTAGTTTTCTCATGTCACAACTCATATTTTTTCTTTGTCAGGACCTAGAGAATCAAGCTGATGGCACTGTAGATTACCGTCGACTGAACCAAGAGCTGAGTGTCACGGCTAACACAATGTCACCAGAGGGAGCTGCTAAAACAGCGGCAACACTGGCGGCCCTACAGGACATAGAAGATGAAGAAAATTATATAGAGGAGGCAAGACCAGGGGGCCTACCACTACCAGAACACTTACACTCAGAGAGGGTCAGTTTTATTTTTAGGAGCCTTGGTAGCTCAGTACGTTAGCAGTCCTGGGTTTGATCCCAGCTGTAGGTGTGGATCTTTTCAGTCATAAACAGGGTTCCATTGCACACAGCCTTTCATTATCACCCAACCATTGTCCTGATATGACTGAAATACTATTAAAAAGGACATAAAATCGCAAGTCGTCCATCTATCCATCCAGTTCTACTTTTTTAAAAGCCAACTTCTTGTGGGTCTGGGTATGAGGAAGAAGAAAGTTTTGCTTTTAACTTTGCTGTATGGGACAAGTATGAATGTTCCAGCTTAGTTGCCCAGAGATTTCGTCCCTTACAATCTGCATGGCAAGAATTGATATGAGCGGCAACACGACAAAACCTAGCAAAGTGGCATGTGTGCCCAGTGAAGACTCATATCAGCCTGGACATCTGACCAATCTGATCAGAATTTTCGCTATCCGCTTAAAGTCAAAGCTAGCTCCACGCAGACAGTGAAGTGTCTGATCAGACTGTGCGGATGTCCAGGCTGATCAGAGTCTTCACTGGATGCACATGCCACTATGTTGGTTTTGTTATGTCGCGGCTCATATCAGCCATTAGAATTCTGTCATATAAGGCAGTATCCTGACATTACAGTATATCTTAGAAGACTTAGTATTACCCATTACAGTCCTGTCATACAAAACTTTGTTACAGCCATTACAACTTTGTCTTACAAGACTTGATACCAGCCAGTAACAGTCAGTCTTATAAAGCTTGATAAAGCCCATACAGTTCTGTGGTAAAAGACTTGGTATCAGTCATTATAGTTTTGGCTTAAACAGCTGGCTATCATTCATAACTATTCTGTTTGAAAAACCATCACAATTCTGTCTGATGACGTGATAGTTACTATTACAATTCTGTCTTATAAAACTGTATCAGCTATAACAAGTCAGCCTTGTAAGACCTAAAAAAATTTCTCTGTCAGTTCAGATATAAATGATGTGATTTACAGACAAATGTCACAGCTAAAGAAATTTATGTTGTAAACAGTTTTTTTTTAATTAATCATATAACTATAAATTGTAATTCATTATTCTTTTTACAGGAGATCTCAGAGCAGAAGCCCAGTATGCTTTCTAAAGGTAATAACATACAGTAGAACTTCAATGGCTCAAACTCTGGTGGCTCGTTTACCCTGCCTGGCTGGAACTCTTTCCTTGGTCCCTAGAGGTCACTTTATATAGAATTTAACCCTGGATGGCTAGAACTACCCTTGGCTGGAACTAATTTTCCTGGTCCTAAGCCTGTTCCAGCCAATGAAGTTCCACTGTAGTTTGCTTTACAGAAAGTTGGCTTATAATTTGAGTTATATGATTAATTCATAGCTTTGAAACTTGAGAGTTACCTAGTTGTTTTGTACCTTATTAAATTTCAAAAGCAGAAGATTCAATTAAAGACATCACCAAGATGAGGTTTAGACGAATCAGATTTTCAGTCAAATACAGACCAGTCAAAGTTTTTGTCTTGCCAAATACAGACCAATCAAAGTTGTTGTCTAAGCCATACAGGCCAATCAGTACAGACCAGTGTCATGTAGCTTGTTGTCAGCTGGTTTCATGTTTATGCTGAAATAATACTGTGAGAGGATAAATCTGATTGGATCACATTCATTGATGAGTATGTCTGTCAACTAGTGTTTCCATTATGATGGGCAGACTTTGTACAGTACTTGACATTTTTAGCATTTTATTTTATGTTAAGTTGATTATAAGTAAGACAATCACTGAAATTTAGAAAAAGAGACATTATGAATAATCTTTCTGAATGTCAGGTAATTTTTTTATATACCAGAACATTTGGGAACCTTTGAGCAGAAAATGACTTAACTTTACAGTACGGACAAATAAATAAGTACAGAATAAATAAGCATTATACGGCTGAGTTCTAAATTCACTATTAGAGATTACTTGAGCAAGAATTGAAAATGGTTAACAACTGTAGAAAGCTGATATGAGCCACAACATGAGAAAACCAACAATGTGGTTGTGCTCCCAGCACAGACTCAGATCAGCCTGGGCTTCCGCCCAGTCTGATCAGAGTCTTCGCTGTCCGCATAGAGGTAGCTTAGACCCTTGGCTACCCTTTAAGTGCACTGTGAAGACTCTTGTTGGATGGGGTGGATGTCCAGGCTGATCTGAGTCTGGGCTGTGCACACAACTACTTTGTTGGTTTTCTCGTGTCCCAGCTCATATTCTCTTGATAGCCTGTTTTATTTTCAGTGTCCTTAATGGATTCTCTGGAGTCAACAATGAACACAACCACCTCCCCTCAGGTTGGGAAAGGGACTCTCAAAGATGCTGGAATACTAGAGGAGAATGAGGATGATAATGATAATGCTAGATATAGACAGTCCATGCCAGAGTCCATGAAAACTGGGGGCACAGGTAATTCTCCTGGATAATTGACAGTCCATGCCAGAATCTGTAAAAACTAGGGGCACAGATACTGCTTGATATAGAAAATCCATGCAAGAGTCCATGAAAATCAGGGACACAGGTAATACTGCATGATACTGACAAACCTTTCCAGAGTCCATGAAAATGGGGGGGCACAGATAATACTGCTAGACATAGTTCATGCTGGAGTGTATGAAAGCTGGGGGGCACAGCTAATACTGCTAGATATAGACAGTCCTTGCAGGAGTGCATGAAAACTGGGGGCAGAGATAATAATGCTGATATAGATAGTCCATGCCAAAGTCCATGAAAACTTAGGATGCAGGTAATACTGCTAGATATAGACAGTCCATGCTAGAGTCCATGAAAACTTTGGGCACAGGTAATAATCCTTGATATAAATAGTCCATGCCTGAGTCCGGGAAAACTTGGGGGCATGTTTAAAACTGCTAGATTTAGACAGTCTGTGCCGGAGTCCATGAAAACTGGTGCAGCAGGTAAAATGGCTAGATATAGACAGTCCAGGCTGGAGTCCATGAAAACTGGTGCTGCAGGTAATACTGCTAGATATAGACAGTCCATTCCAAAGTACATGGAAACTGGGATCACAGGTAAAAATTTCTCCATTGTATAGAGAAGCCATGCCAGAGTCCACGAAAAATATGGGCACAGGTCCATGCTGGAGTCCATGAAACTCGGGGCACAGGTAATAATGCTCATGTAAACAGTCCATGCTGAAGTCTATGAAAATTAAGTTTACAGGTAATAATGCTGATAAAGACAGTCCATGCAAGGGTCCATTAGAATTAGGTGCATAGGTAATAATTGTATTATCCCCACCAAAGTTTAGGGGTCTGTGGGTACATAGTGTGTTTCCCGGGCATTAATGTGACCATTTCACTAAACTTGCATGGTTATATCATTTGGACAAGCAGAAGAGCTGATAAGAATTTGGTGATCTTGATCTCATTTTCAAGGTCACAAGAGGACTTTGAAAAAAAAAGAGTGACATCCCTTGTGTAAAGATGTTTTGATTTTAATCGGACACTAAAAATTACAATGTGATTATAAATTGTGCATAAATTTGCTATTGTGTCATATTGGAATGTGAATTAGTGATTAGTGGACAAAACGGACAGTGGTTATATCATTCAAAACTATGTAAGTTCCATTTCTATCGGTTTTTTGCTCGTTTGGACATTGCTTGATTAATCTGCAGTTGCGTATATACCTACAGAAGGACACGTCGATTTGCTGAAGGAGTTGAAGTGTTGGTATGAAAGTGCAGTTACAGCTATAAAATTAACCACAGTGACATGATACTGATATAAAAAAAAAAGTATGGAAGCACAGTGAAGTCATAAACTGTAGACACTGAATTAAATGTAAACTTGATTTTCATTTTGGCTTGACACTTGACAGTAAAAATGGGTGATAGTATAGAGCAATGGCGTCAACGGATAGGGACTTTTAGTCAACCTTTGCGATGTACTTCATTCTTACCCCAACTGAAGCTTACGACAAAATATATCTCACTAGGTATCCGGGTCGAATTATTCCTATTATTGGTGGTACAAGGGGTGGAGTCTAACCCGGGACCGGGCTCATCTAATTTGGAACAGCCCGTGGTAGATCACAATGAATCACATGGTTATGGGAGAGGTAGAGGTCGTGGAAGGGGCGCCGCAGGCATAGGGAGGGGAAACAGAGGTTCTGGTCGGAGAGATCGTTATGCAATGCGTGACCTGTTTGAGAATGAACGCCGTGGTGATAGGAGAATTACGCGTTCTCAGAGTGAAAGAAATGGTCAGTCATCAATCACCTCTTGGCTTGGAGTAGCACAGTCTTCGTCTCAGTCGCATATAGCGGGGACAAGTTCTGCATCAGTGAACGATTTAGGAAATGAAAGAATAGGAATAGGGACTACGGTGTCGAATCAGGTTAATGAGACAGATGAGAGTGAAGTAGATAGTGAATCACAGTCAGACAGAATTCGTGATATAGAAAGAGAAAGGGATATAAACAGTGAAAGAGATATAAGAGGCTTTCGCGATGATAACACTGGAGATGTTAAAGAACTGTTGATAGACATACGCAGAGAAATGAGATATATGAACCGAAAATTCGATAAGCTAGAAACTACTATGACATCATTACAGCAAGATAATAAGACATTAAAGAAACAGAATAAGCACCTAACTAAGCAGGTTGAAGATTTATCCTCGGAATTACAGACTGTGACAGAACTGGCAAAAGAAAATGAAAGAAAAAATGAGAGGCTGGAGTCACAATCTCGTAGAGAAAATCTAAAGTTCTTCGGTATCGAAGAAAGTAGAAAAGAAAGCTGGGATGAGTCGGAGAATAAAGTAAGAAAGTATATTGCTGAAGGCCTTAACATAGACGATGTCAATATTCAGATAGAGCGGGCGCATAGATTAGGAGGTGGCTCTAATCCAAGACCGATCATTGTTAAGTTTTCCTTTTTTAAGGACAAAGAGAAGATTATACGAGCTTATAGACAGAAAAAGAAGGCGATGCGGGCAAATGGAGTACAGAGAGATAACGCTGGCGATGCTAATAATGTAGGACAGGAAGAAAGTGATCAATCCAGAGATGACGATGATGTCTATAGTCAGGTCAGAGTTGCAGAAGACTTTGTAGAAAGAGTAGCGACTGACCGTACAAGACTATTTCCATTTATGCAAGATTGTATCAGGGAAGGTAAAAATGCATATCTTCGTTACGATAAACTGGTTGTAGACGATATTGTTCATGTATACGATAGAGATAAGAAAGTGCCGGTAGCACTTCAACCGTCAGATAAATAGGGGAGAGGTCAAGGCTCTCGAGTAAATGCTTTTGTAAATAAAGACTTACAGATTAATAACATTAGAGACGCACTAATACAGAACGAAGAAACAGAGGATGGCGATAGTAATGCTATTTATAATGAGCCTGAGGAAGTACCTGGTACTGATTCAGAGCGACATTGTGTTTTAGATATAAATATATGTTCATTAAATGTGCAAGGTTTAGCAAAATATGTGGGTGACGTTCAATTTCAACAGTTTTTTAAACAGTATGATATCATAGGATTGTGTGAGACGTGGGGGGATACAAATGATACTTTTTCGAATCTACTAGATGGCTATGAAATTTTGAATGATATAAGACCGAAAAAGAGAGGTGCGTGTAGGAACTCGGGGGGCATATGTGTACTAATTAAAGAAATATTTATTAAGAACAATTTAATTCGGCGTATCTTTGCTGACTTAATTGAATGCATTGTTCTTCTATTAGATGGACAAAACTGTGTCAACCAGAATGATATTATTCTTATTTTTACTTACATAGCTCCAGAGAGATCGTCGTTTTATGTCGACCCAACAACAAATGGTATCGAACTGCTAATTGATAAAATTTCATTAATACTGTCAGATTATCCAAATGCTGATTTGCTGTTAGCTGGAGATTTTAACGCTAGAACTAAAAATTTGATAGATTATATTGTCGAAGATGACGCTGATTATATATTTGGAGAGTATACAGCTTATCCAGCGGACAATTTCTCCATGCCTCGAAATAATAAAGATAGTGATTTTTCAAATACATATGGTGTTTCCTTGATGGAGCTTTGTTGCATTTTCAATGCACATATTTTAAATGGTCGTTTGTTTAACGATCAAGATGGCAATTTTACATGTTTTGCAAACAATGGCACATCCGTGGTAGATTATATGATAGCATCAACCGCATTATTTCCTAAATTTACTAATTTTGGAGTTTCAAGCTTTGATATTTCTGATCATTTACCAATTTATTGTTCCCTGACATTAGGAGTACGGTCAAGTAACGAAACACTTAATGAGACACAAATAACCGAAACACGTGCATGGGAAAGGTATAAATGGAATCCTGAAATAAAAGATACATTTTTAGCAAAATTTAGAGAAAATTTTCGAAACTTCAAAGATAATTTTGGCATTGATGAAATTTCATTGGTCCCTTTGTTGCCAGAGTTTATACGAGTATTTCAGAAGTCAGCAGAAAATATGAAATGTAGATCAAACTTAAATAATAATTTTCAATTTAAACGACAACCAGAATGGTGGGATATGGAATGTGAACAAGCAAAACGAAGTAAACAGTTATTTTTGAGACACTTCAGACAAACTAATTCTCGTGGCTCGCTGGTAGCTTATCAAGAACGAAGGAAACATTTTAAAAGCATAGTTAAACGGAAGAAAGTAAATTTAAAACGGATCAATAAACAAAAAGTAATCAATTCTAGAAAATCGCCGAAACAGTTTTGGAAGACAATTAAAGGTATTAAAAGTTGTAAAAACGTTACGAGATGCATGGTACCAGTATTTCAAAGATTTATTATGTCCACAAAATGTAGGGGAAATCCTAGATGATAATTTACTCGTAGATATAAGACAAAACACTGATTCATCTGAATTAAATGCCATAATAACGGAGGAAGAAGTTAGACAAAGTATCGCCCATTTACACCCTAACAAGTCTCCCGGACCAGATGGTCTTCCAGCAGAACTTTTTAAATGTACTACAGAATTTACGGTCCCATATTTAACTACAGTATTTAATAATATTTTGTCAAATGGTGACATTCCAGAATCTTGGGGCAAAAGTATTATATGTCCTCTGCATAAAAAAGGTTCAATCTTCGATCCAAATAACTTCAGAGGTGTCTCATTAATAAATACAGTGTGTAAGATTTTCACAAATATTCTGGTTTATAGATTAGATAAGTGGACAGAGGAATTTAATGTCATACACGAATCTCAGGCTGGTTTCAGGCGACAGTACTCAACAGTTGATAACATATTTACGTTGCATGCTGTAACACAGAAATATCTTTGTAAAAAAGGTGGTAGGTTTTATTGTTTATTTATAGATTTTAGAAAAGCATTCGACAGTATTAAACATGATAAACTATGGGATGCATTAGAGCGTAAAGGGATAGAGGGGAATTTTTTGCGAGTATGGAAGTCACTATATAATAAACTGAAATCTTGTGTAAAAACTGATGATAATCTAACCGACTTATTTGACTGTAAAATCGGTACCCGGCAGGGATGTGTGGGAAGTCCAAAAATATTTATTTATTTATAAATGATTTAATATCATATTTAGAATCGAAATTTAATCGTGGAATTTTCGTTACAACTGGAATACCAGATTTATTGGCACTTATGTTTGCCGATGATGTGTCATGTTTTGCAGATACAGTTGTTGGGTTACAACGTTTGTTAAATGAGCTTTCAATATTTTGTAAATCTGTTGGAATATATATCAATTTTGATAAGACAAAAATAGTTGTATTTAGAAATGGTGGTCCTTTGAGACGCACAGAAAAATGGTGGTTTGATGGTAAAAGTGTTGAAGTTGCTTCTTTCTATAAATACCTTGGTATATTTTTCACTACTAAGTTAATATGGACAAAAACTCAAGAGTCTCAAGCATTACAAGCTTTAAAAGCATCATCAACTATTTTTAGATATCAGAAAAATTTTGGTTTCTTTAGTCCAGAAGATGCATTTAAACTATTCGATACTATTGTGAAGCCTATTTTATGTTATGGGTCGGAAATATGGGGTTATAGATATTGTGAAAAAATAGAAAAAGTTCAAAGTAAGTTTTGTAAGCGTTTCTGCACTTTAAGTTCAAATACAGCTGATAGTTTCGCACTAGGTGAGTGTGGTAGGTTACCAGTTGCTGTTACGTATATGGGTAGATGTTTAAGTTACTGGATGAAATTATTGCAGATGGAAAACCATAGATATCCGAAACAATGTTATATCATGTTAAAAAGATTAGATGAGACCGGAAAAATCACATGGGCAAGTCATATTAAAGAAATGCTTTTTAAATTTGGGTTCGGCTATGTATGGATTGCACAAGAAGTTGGGAATAGTAAATATTTAATATATCTATTTTCGGAAAGAATTAAAGATTGTTATTTTCAGGATTGGCTATCGAAAATCAACGAGTCTCCGAAAGGAGAACATTACAAATATTTCAAAAGTTTATTAGATGTTGAAAAATATTTATTTCTGGACTTATCTTTCAAATTCAGAATCGCATTAGCAAAATTTAGATGTTCGTCGCATAGTTTAATGATAGAAAAAGGTAGGCACATGGGTTTAGAAAGACCATATCGAAATTGTCCGTTTTGTATTAAAAGGAACGCATACACACTCGAGGATGAATATCACTTCTTAATGGTTTGTCCTGAATACGAGGATATACGGTACAATTATTTCCCGGAAAACATGGTGATAAATGTGAGCTTGAATAAGTTTTATAATTTTGTTAGTTCAAAGAATGCATTGGTGATAACATCTTTAGCAAAATATCTTTATTACGCTTTCAAAAGACGTAAATCATTATTAGATGAATAGTACATATTTAATATACACTAAACGCGTAAATTTGCATACTGTAAAATATCTTTGTTATGGATAGTGAAGTATCTCAGTGGATTGAAAATAGTCTATTTTACATTCAAAAGTAATCAAGATTCTTGGAATGATAGTACAATTGTTTCTCATATATGATACTGTATATCAGATTTGGTACTTAGATGCTAGTTAACCATTTTTGTCTTTAGTATGATATTGTCACTCGTATAATATTATGCTTCTATTGTTCTATTATGGGCCGGTGGCCTAAATTGGACGAAATAAACTATTTGTAATTGTAATTTGTAATTTGATACGTGAAAATTTCACTAAAATTGATATATCTCTTGAACCTTTGGCTGGATTCCCACCAAACATGCATCAAAGCTCCAGTTAAGGGGGAATTTGGATGAAAAGTTTTGTGATTGTTTTAATTTCTCCATAAAGAAACAAAGGGGCACCTCTTCAGAATTGGCTGAATATGATTGTTATGAGGGACCACAACATGTATGTATACAAAGTGAAAAGTAATAATTTCTGTTTATGCTAGAATCTAGGAGTTCTATTATCAACGACATATATGAGAACCCTGCATGCATAAATGCACAAACTACTGATTGTTGCAACTACTTTTTTTGCAGAGGGCATTGTTTTGTGCAGGGTGGATTTTGGTACCTTCATCATACTGACAGATGATAATGCTAGATATAGACAGTCCATGCTGAAGTCCATGACTTCTGTTCTCCCAGTTTTCATGGACTCCAGCATGGACTGTGTATATTTAGCAGTTTGTTTTAGGAATTTTGTTTTATTATTTGTTTAGGTATGATGGGTACAAACACTAGTCAAGAAATAGAAGCTCTTCACAGAGCTCTGAAGGAGGTAGGATTGTCAGCTACTATTGGCAATGAGAGCCAGCTAGACATCTCATCCCAGGGAGAGAAGGGTACAACAGCTGATCTTGTACAGAAACTACTCAACACCTCTATGGCTAAGACTGGTGGGTACTATGGGATGCTTAAAGTGATTGTGGGGCACATGTTCAGGGGAAGCAACTCTGCTATTATCCTTTTGCTTTGCTCATAAAAGGGGTTCAACTCTTAAAGGAAAGGATTTGCTTCCTCATTGGCAAATTCTTTCTTAAAAAAGTAGACCCCATTCTAGAAAGGATTTTTGCTAGGGGAGTAAACAGAAAGTCAGTATGTGTCCCTTTGTAAAAATAGTGGAAAACTTGGAGGTTTACCTATACACTATAAGGTGACTTATTAGAATTGTTTACTGTGCAAAGAAGCAACAGGGAGTCAGAAAAATTGTTTCTTTTTTTAAAAATGGCAGTGTATGCATTCTTCTTTATGACTCATTTCTTTCTTGTATCATATGTCATGCAATCAATATCTATTTGTACAGGATACTACTTTAAATATTATAGTGTTTCAGACTTTGTTTTAGGATAGTAAAATATGCATTTTTACTGTGCTTTCATTTATGTAAAAGTTACCTATACGTGGTTTCTACTGAATATTTTTTGCAGAAAAATCTGAAAAGTATCAGAAATACTGTTTTGTAGCACCTGCTTTTGCAAGGTGTGAAATAGGTGTCTGATTATCCAGCTAGAAATGAGCCGTGACATGACATAACCAACAAAGTGGTTGTGCACCCAGCGCAGACTCAGATCAGCCTGGGCATCCACCCAGTCTGATCAGAGTCCTAGCTGTCCCCATGGAGGTAGCTTAGTCCCGTAGCTACCCTTCAAGGGCTTAGCTAAGAGTCTGATCAGACTGGGCGGTTGCCCAGGCTGATATGCGTCTATGTTGGGTGCTCAACCACTGTGTTGGTTTTCTCGTGTCTCTGCTCAAATGTACAATTTACACCAAATCTAGCCTAAGATGAGTCCATTTCTCTCAAATTATGGTAGCTATGTTTATCAAGCCTGGCATACACTACTTCTCTGTGGAAGTCAGAGCCCTAGATAAGAGAGAGTATTTGGCGATAATTAGGGATAATTTTTGTTCATTCTGGATAAAAACATACGTTGTGACCCCTCATCTGAACCGTCTCGATGAGATGGTTCAGATGAGGGGTCACAACATATGGTTTCAATGAGAAATAAAGAAAATTATCCCTCAATTATCATCAAATACCCGTTTTATTTAGAGCTCTGGGAAGTGAAAGGCAGGTGCAACATCGTGTTCAGTAGATTTCATGTTCGATGACCTTTTAAGGTATACTGTTTCAGGTAAGCAGAGGAATTTCTCTGAGATTATGGCAGAGCTGGAACACCTCCAGAAGAAACAACAAGAGGAGGAGGCCAGAATGGCTGATATCTCATTACCTGCAGAACGAAGATCTCCAAAAAGTCCTAAAGGTATAAGTAGAATAATGCTGTATAAACTGGTGAAGCTAAGGTTTAAAAAGCTTTCCCTTGCTATTTTCATGAAATTTACATGCATTTTCTAGATGAGTCACATCCCATAATCAGTTGCCTCTCTTGAAAAGGTGCTGATAAGTCATTTAGACTTGAACATAAACTCTGTAGAGCTCATCAAATGATATGCTTTTCAGATCACACTGAAATTTTTCCAGTATGGTTTTCTGTTCAAAGATGAAAAAAAGATTGCTATCGGTTTTTGTAATCTAATTTTACAAAAACAACAGCAAACTTTACTGCAATGAAAGAACTTTTAAGCTGAGTTTTAAATGTAGTTTAAGAATCAGCCTGATTATCAACAAGCGGTAGTCTGAAAAAAAAAATGAAAAAATAAAATGGCAGTTTCTCTCATAGTTGTATTGGTCATTTTGGACTGAATCATCCTTGGTTATTGTGTTATGAAGATGAGTTCTATTCTGCTGCTATGTAAAACAAAACTCTTGAAACAGATGTTTGTGTTGCTTCTTATTTATTTCATTCTTGTCTTACAGTAATAACACTAAAATTCATGTATGTGTGCATCATCTGTTGCACTTATTTGTTGGACTATTTTACTGTTCATTGAGAAATGAATGAAATAAATAACCAGTGGATTTGAGACAAAATACATAAAAAAGGATCCATATGAAATTTTGCCACAAGTGTGCCCCCTTCCCATTTCTCCCAAACTCCACTGTGACATGTTGGAAGTATTTTAGTTACAGGCAGTTTCTTTATATATCAACAGGTCTGGAAAGACAGAGACAGATTGAGGAATACGAGGAAGTTAGGGGTTTTGATTTGTCCCCTATCCATCCCCTAGAGCCAGTTCACCCTGCTGATCAGGATCACTCTCAAGCAGGAAGTTCACACAGGGGAGAACACTCTCAGTCACAGAGGGGAGAGCACTCTCATAGAGGAGGCTTTGAGACTTCTCATACAGAAGATACTGAACTGTACCAACCTGTCACACAAGTTGTAAGTAATACTGTAAATTGCTTAATATTCATGAGATTTTTTTTCTCAGATATTCAGATATTTATTAGAACCTCATAATGGAACTTGAATTTTGCATATCAGCTGAGCTGCAAAATGCTATATGCAACTATAAAACCAAGGATTTACCTCCCCAAATTTTCAGTTGTCCTTTTAGTGATAACTATTTTACATCAAGTACAAATAATCTCTGGCAGATTTACAAGTGTAGCAATTTAGAAAGGTATGTGTTAACTTACATAATTCCAGATTCTGAAAAGCTAGATACATGTATTTTCATTCTGAATATGTTTTGATAAAATGTCTCTAACGTATTGGATAGCAAATACTGCAACAGCAGATTGTATACCTGGGCATGAGTTTAAAGAAAAACTCACACTGGAGCATGACTGAAGGTGTTTAATCTTCTGTATGTTCTTCTGAATTGCGTAGACACTCAGGTTTTCTTGACTATTTGTCCAGTTGGATTAGTCATCCTCAGTGGATTCTTAGGAATCTATACAAAGAAAAGTAGAGACAGATCATACTATGAATTTGCAGGCTGATCTGAGTCTTCATTGGAGACAGATGTTTCCATGAATCAGCCAAAAATCTAGACAAAACTGCTTTATTTGATAAACATGATGTTTTACTTTTCTCATCACTGCACTTAAAGTCCAAAAAATAGATTGCTCATGAAACTCCAGTTTATTTTGATTGTCTTTTAAAATCTTAGACAGAAGACAGCTTTGAGCAGGTAAGTTTGAGCACATGGGACTTGATCAGCACTCAGTCACTGAAATAAGACTTACATTGGTGGCACCATGTGTTGATAATAAGAGTAACAGAAGAACAGTTTTCAAAGTCAACTTGAATGATTCTTAGGAGTGGCTAGTGGATGAATCTCCTGATTACCAATCCAGGGGTCGCAAGATCAATCCCCAGCTTTTCTGGTCTCCAGAGGAGACTTTAAAAACCGAGGTCCCGTTTCCATTTGACCTCGTTGTTGGTGGGACGTTAAACTCCAGTTCACTCATAAACTCCAGGGGCTGTATTTATAAAATGACTTAAGTGGTTGCTATGGTGTTGCTAAGGCCCAATTTCTAAGAAGGAGATTCCCTACAACTATGAAACTTGCTCTGGAGGAACAGTCTAGAGAGACTGTTCCTCCAGAGCAAATTTCATAGTTGTAGGGAATCTCCTTCATAGAAAATTAGCCTTAGCAACACCATAGCATCGACAAGTCGTTTTATAAATACGGCCCCAGTTCACTCACTCACTCACTTACTGGATGATTCTTTAACTATTCACATAAAATAGTTTTGTTTGAGCAAGAAATCTGATTGCTCTGAGATCAAGATTTACACTGCTTCTCAACAGTTTTGTTGATGGGAAGATTGATGGGTACAGGAATATGTCTTGTAAAAGCACAATTTCATTTCCACCTGGGAATAAAAAATTCAAACTTTGGGAAATGGATTGCTGTAAAGCATATTTTTTCCTAATTTTAGCTTTGAAATATAAGAAGTTACAGAGTTTTAACATGGATTTAAATGACTTGAGAATAATTATTTGTTTGAGAAAATTTGAAGTCTCTGTTGAAAGAAATTCAAATTGTAATGTCATTTAAAAATTGGCAGAGCATGGCATATGAACAAGATGTTAAATTTTTAAATGTTATGTACATATAAATCTTGCCATTTTTTGCCGAAAAAATGTGAGGAATTTTTGCAGTACAAAAGTTCCTGAGATTTTTTTCAGCAAAAACTATCAGCACACTCAGTTTTTTTCATACTGGAACACTTAACAAATTCTTGATTAATGAATTTGTTAAGCTAACGATGCTTTGAACGACTGGGCCCAGGTGGGAAATGAATTGTATGAGGACCGGTTAAGGTGTATGGCATGAGGAATTTTTCGGATGTAAAAAAAAAATTACCGGCAATACAGTATTCTCTGGTAAACAGTGTTACACATTCATGTGGTTTATTGGTCATACACAGAGCACTATATAAGGAGTTTCCTCGTAATTTTGAGACTGTTTGTATTTTCTCACCTGTGAGTAGCAGAACCTAGTCATGGATATCACTTTTCCTGTGGAATAGGGGTTGGATTTGTGAGTATTTTATTGTCTAGCTGTGTTTCATGATAATGTGCAAACAGACCTAGGTGAGAAACTACCGTCTGCAAAATTCTTGTTTGACTTCTGTACGAGAGTTGTTGTCCCTTTTCATTGGAATCACCTTGCTGAGATGATAATCCTCATTTCTCACCTAAAATGATCAGAAATTCTCACTGATAACCTGCACTAAGAAAATACTGCAAACCTGATCTGAACTCACTGTAACATCCGATTTACAGCATTGCTTATGATTTTAATACTCTAGAAGAAAATGGTGCCTGTATCTGATAATAGCTTATGTTCTGTTTGTTTTGATGGTAGAATAACAGAACATTCAGATTTGAAATTGGGATTCTAGTTCATAAGTTATGACGTAGAGCACTGAGATACCGCTGCTGGTATAACATGCAGATTCTTTGTGGAGTGATGATGAGTTGGCACTGGTACTGCTGAAGAACCCACAAAGTCTTCAGCTTAACTCTTTAAGCCCCAGTGACAAAATTAGCAAAATTTGCAAACAGCATAGATCCTGATGAGGTGGCTCATCATGAGCCTTCTCATCTATATCTACACTGTTTGCCCTCTAGTCTTTGTATTCTCAATATGAAATGTCGTGGACAAGGCATTTTATGAATTTTTGCGGACGTAAATTGTGTTGTCTGCCTTTTGGTGCTAAAAGAGTTAATTGTCTCAGCTATGAATAGCAGAAAGCTACACATAGGATTTGCTTTTCCAGCACTGGTATAGGAGATGGTGAATTTTTTTGTTGCGTTTTCTACTTTATCAGTGTTTTGCAAAATGCACTGATAAGTTATAAGGCACATCTCTCCATGGAATTCATGATTTACTATTTTATACAATCATTACATGATACAGTTTAAATGTGTTTCACAGTCAAAGTCAGCAGTCAAGTGGACACTTTGAAAAGCAAGTCATATAACATATAATTAATGTGTTTTAGCTCGCCTGTACAAAAGTACAGGGAGCTATTGTTGTCACTCTGACGTCGGCATCGGCGTTGGCGTTGGCGTAGGCGTCACACTTTAAAGTTTTACGTTAAAGTTTTTTAAAGTTTCAAATCTGAACAACCACTGGCCAGAACCTTTTGATATTTGGAATATAATCATATCATAGCATATCCTTCTTTTCTGTAACACCATACCCCTGGGTGAGGTCTTCGGGTCAGGCATAGGGGTCAAAATATAGGTCACAGTCACTTTAAAGTTTTATGTTAAAGTTTTTTTTTAAGTTTCAAATCTCAACAACCACTGGCTAGAACCTTTTGATATTTGAAATATAATCATATCATAGCATATCCTTTTATTCTGTGACACCATACGCCTGGGTGAGGTCTTGGGGTGGGGCTTAGGGGTTAAAATATAGGTTACAGTCACTTTAAAGCTTTACGCTAAAGTTTTTATAAAGTTTCAAATCTCAACAACCACTAGCCAGAACCTTTTTATATTTGGAATATAATCATATCATAGCATATCCTTCTGTTCTGTAACACCATACCCCTGGGTGAGGTCTTTGGGTATAGGGGTCAAACTACAGGTCACAGTCACTTTAAAGTTTTACGTTAAAGTTTTTTAGCTTGCTTGTACGAAAGTACAGAGAGCTATTGTTGTCACTTGGTTGTCAGCGTGGGCGACACACTTTAAAGTTTTATGTTAAGGTTTTTTATGTGATGGGCAAGGCACTGCATCCTGTATGGGGACAGGTCTTGTTTTTTTAAGAATTGTTTTTATTTATCTAAGATGTCATTGTTTTGAAACAGTACATGGTATTGGACTTCCTTCTTGCATTTTTGTTAGTCACTTGTTTTCAAATGGCATTACTGTGCACAGTTTCTAGTATTATCTTGGACTATTGAGAATGTGGGCGACACACTTTAAAGTTTTATGTTAAGGTTTTTTATGTGATGGGCAAGGCACTGCATCCTGTATGGGGACAGGTCTTGTTTTTTTAAGAATTGTTTTTATTTATCTAAGATGTCATTGTTTTGAAACAGTACATGGTATTGGACTTCCTTCTTGCTTTTTTGTTAGTCACTTGTTTTCAAATGGCATTACTGTGCACAGTTTCTAGTATTATCTTGGACTATTGAGAATGTGAACTAGCTTTCTTGGTCCCCTTCCTGTGATATGTGAGCACTGACTAACTGTAGGCAGCTTCATAATTACTATCTTTACATTAGTTATGTCTTATCATAAAAAAATCCTTAATATGGGGATAGATAGTCCTCAGTCAAAAGCGCAGACCCAGACCAGACTGCTCTGATTAGGGTCTACACTGTTTGCCATTCCATCTGCATCTTTTGGACACACTACTCTTTGTAAAACCAAACTGTCTAATTTTTAGGCCACAGTCCTAGACTTTCCCCAGCTCTGGTTCCAAACAGTGGAAGTAAACAAACACATGTTCCTGTAAATCCCCATTTGATTATTGGTATTTGAGGTCAAAGGTTATGTTGACACTGGGGAAAGTGAAGTACTGGACAGTTATAGTTATTAATTATTTTCGGTGTCCCTATTTTTAGAATATTTATGGTAGTAATGTATATATGAGCTGTGACAGGAGAAAACCAACAAAGTGGTTGTGCGCCCAGCGCAGACTCAGATCAGCCTGGGCATCCACCCAGTCTGATCAGAGTCCTCGCTGTGGGCATGGAGCTAGCTTAGACTCTAAGCTACCCTTAAGGTGCACAGCAAAGTCTCTGGTCAGACTGGGCAGATGCCCAGGCTGATCTGAGTCTGCACTGGGTGCTCAGCCACGTTGTTGGTTTTGTTGTGTTGTGGCTCATATATTTCCTGTCCGTATGTCATGCAGTCTGTGAGAGAGAAACCTAGAAGTAAGAAGAAAAAAGAACACAAGTCAGAGAGAAAGAAACAAGAGAATACACTAGAATACACAGCTGACAGCAGGGTAGGCAGAGACTCCAGAGTTAGGAGGTCAAGGTCAAACTCTCCAAGAAAATCAGGTAGGGATTCCAGAGACGGGCACTTGGGGATGTGATATCAACATAGCCATTGCCAGTGTAAATAAAAGAAGACAAATCTACTAAACTTTTTAGTGCATGTGCATGGCTTGCATCTTAGTTTTATGCAATTTTACTTCAAATCTTTGGGCAAATACAACACCTGGAACTTGTGAATCCATACACACCTGGTTAACTAGGTTTTCAAGGATGTTACGAAACGAAAAAGAGCTGTTACAAAACGAAAAAGAGTCATAGTTAGCAAACGACCTGGTCATCAGTTCATTTGGTAACAGTGACTCTTTTTCACCATTTTCAGCATTGGACCTGCCTGTTTCTTTGTCCTGTTAGGGAAGATCTCAGGGTTGCACACTCTGGGTAAAACACCTTTTTATACACCCATTTTGAAAAAACGGACATATTATGTCGTGGCCCTGTCTGTCCGTCCGTCTGTAAACATTCTTGTGCGTGCCATAACTCAGTAACCATTTGGGATATCTTCATGAAATTTTGGAGGCATATGTAGTAGGTAGAGGGAACATGTCACGTACAAGAATGGTTGCACCCCCTTCCTTGGTTACAAAGTTATGCCCCTTTGATTGTGTTTTACCCTACAGGTCTTGTGCACGCCAGAACTAGATAACTATTTGGGATATCTACATGAAACTTCATAGCAATGTGTATGAAGTACCAACAATGTGTCGCGTACAACAATGGTTGCTCTCCCTTTCTTCGTTTCTGAGTTGCATCCCTTTTTAGCTCACCTGAGCCGAAGGCTCAGAGGTGAGCTTATAGGATGGGAGTCGAGCCGTCGTCCGTCCGTCCGTGGGTGCGTGCGTCAACACTTTCAAACATAAATATCTCAGAGACCAGTGGGCCGATCGCAATCAAATTTTATCTGAAGCATCATTTGGGTGGGGGAAAGGCTGCATTAGGTTTTGGTGCCGATCAGCTCAGAACTCTGGTTTCCATGGCAACAGATAGCCCCCATAGGGTTATAATGGGGAAAACGGCGTCATTACGTTTTCTCAACTGTTTTTGATTAGATCCTTATCATACTTGCAGGTAATGATGACATACACAAGAGCTTGGATGAGTTCGAAATTTGGTCGGATTCGAGCACAGACTACGGAGTTAGCTGCCCTTGAGCGTTTGAAAAAAATCCCATAGGGTTATAATGGGGAAAATGGCGTCATCACGTTTTCTCAACTGTTTTTGCTTAGATCCTTATCATACTTGCAGGTAATGATGACATACATAAGAGCTTGGATGAGTTCGAAATTTGGCCGGATTCGAGCACAGACTACGGAGTTAGCTGCCCTTGAGCGTTTGAAAAAAATCCCATAGTGTTATAATGGAGAAAACGACGTCATCAAATATTTTTAGAAAAACTTTGTCATCGCTCTATTGCCTACATTTCTCAACGGATTTTAAAATAACTTCACACAAATGTAGGGCATGACAATATCTCCAGCAAGTTCGACTTTCAGGATGCTGCGCCCAAGGTCAAGGTCACTGTGGATATTTTTAGCAAAACTTTGTCATCGCTCTATTGCCTACATTTCTCAATGGATTTTAAAATAACTTCACCCAAATGTAGGGCATGACAATATCTCAAGCAAGTTTGACTTTCAGGATGCTGCGCCCAAGGTCAAGGTCACTGTGGCTATTTTTAGCAAAACTTTGTCAGCGCTCTAGCACCTACATTTCTCAGCAGATTTTAAAATAACTTCACACAAATGTAGGGCATGACAATATCTCGAGCAAGTTTGACTTTCAGGATGCTGCACTCAAGGTCAAGGTCACTGTGGCTATTTTTAGAAAAACTAGGTCATCGCTCTAGCGCCTTCATTTCTCAACGGATTTTAAATCAACTTCACACAAATGTAGGACATGACAATATCTTGAGCAAGATTGACTTTCAGGGTGCTGCGTCCAAGGTCAAGGTCACTGTAGCTATTTTTAGAAAAACTTTGTCAGCGCTCTAGCACCTACATTTCTCAATGGATTTTAATATAAATTCACACAAATGTAGGGCATGACAATATCTCGAGCAAGTTCGATTTTCAGGGTGCTGTGCCCAAGGTCAAGGTCACTGTGGCTATTTTTAGAAAAACTTTGTCATCGCCCTAGCACCTTCATTTCTCCATGGATTTTGAAATAACTTGACACAAATGTAGGGTATGACAATATCTCTAGCAAGTTTGACTTTCAGGATGCTGTGCTCAAGGTCAAGGTCACTGTGGCTATTTTTAGAAAAACTTTGTCATCGCTCTAGCACCTACATTTCTCAACGGATGTTAAAATAAATTCACACAAATGTAGGGCATGACAATATCTCGAGCAAGTTTGACTTTCAGGGTGCTGCAATCAAGGTTTTTGATTAGATCCTTATCATACTTGCAGGTAATGATGACATACATAAGAGCTTGGATGAGTTCGAAATTTGGCCGGATTCGAGCACAGACTACGGAGTTAGCTGCCCTTGAGTGTTTGAAACAAATCCCATAGTCTTATAATGGAGAAAACAACGTCATCACATTTTCAATTTTCATCGGATCCTCTTCATACTTGCAGGTCATGAGGATATGCATAAAAGCTTGGATTAGTTAGCATTTCAGCTAGATTCCACCACTGACTATGGAGAACCTGCCCTGAGCATCCAAAAAATCAATGTCGCCACTTTTTCTTGGTTTCTACTGATCCGATCCTTTTCAAACTTGCAGGTTATAAGATATGCATAATATCTTAAACAAGTTCAAATTTTGGCCAGATCAGGCCAACCACTACGAAGTTAGCTGCCCTTGACAGCTCTGTCTATTGTGCTCTTGATCAGATACTTTTTAAACTTGCATATATTAAATGAGGGCATACATAATGTTTTGGATGAGTTTAATTTTCAGCCTGATTGGACCACTGACTGTGGAGTTAGCTGCTCTTGAGCATCTTAAATATCACTATAGGTTTACAATGTCTCTCAGGTGAGCAATTGTTGCCCTTTGGGCTACTTGTATTAGTTCTTTTAGGCTATTTCTATGTATACTTATGTTGTGCATACATTAACTCGGTAACTGTTTGGAATATCATGATGAAACTTTATAGCAATGTGCATGATCACAAGATAATATGTCCCATATAAGAATGGTTGCTCCCCCTTTCTTAATTTTGGAGTAAACTCCCTTTCCGCTGTTGATAAATATTCTTTGTGTGCGCCATAACTCAGTAACCCTTTGGGATATCTTCATGAAATTTTGTAGGCATATGTAGTAGGTAGGGGGAATATATCGCATACAAGAATGGTTGCTCCCCCTTCCTTAGTTTCCAAGTTATGCCCCTTTGATTGTTTTTTTTCCCTTCAGGTCTTGTGCACGCCATAAGTAGATAACTGTTTGGGATATCTTCATGAAACTTCGTAGCAATGTGTATGAAGTCCCAACGATATGTCGTGTATAACAATGCTTGCTCTCCCTTTCTTTGTTTCTGAGTTACATCCCTTTTATTAGTTCTTTTAGGCTATTTCTGTGTATACTTATGTTGTGCATACCTTAACTTTGTAACCGTTTGGAATATCATGATGAAACTTTATAGCAATGTGCATGATCACAAGATGATGTGTCACATATAAGAATGGTTGCTCCCCCTATCTTAATTTTGGAGAAACCTCCCTTTGATCATTATTTTTAGGCATTTCCATTCACTCCATATCTCCTAAACCCTTTGAAATATTAAATGAAACTTTGTAGGAACGTGTGTATTAATGGGGCAATATATCCTGCGCAAGAACCACGACTCTGTCTTGCTTACTGGATTATCTGTCCATGCATAAATTTCCTGTTTACTCTGTAACTCATTAACCATTTAGAATATTTTGACACAACTTTATGGAGATGTGTATATTGTCAAGGGAATGTATTAGAACCAAGAATGGTATATCTAGTATATTTAGTTTATGAATTATCTCCTTTGTTATACCCCGCCACACGTTAGTGACGGGGTATTATGTTTTCACGTTGGCCGTCCGTGTGTCCGTCCGTCCGTCCGTCCGTAGTATGTACGTCTGTCTGTCCGTCCGTCCGCACTTCGTTTCCGTTCGATAACTTAGGTATTTTTCAACGGATTTCCTTCGAATTTTGCATGTGCGTTTGTATCAAGAATGTCTCGCTTGGGATTGTTAATGGGCAAATTTCGATAATTTCTGACAGAGTTATGGCACTTGTCAATGTACAAAAAATGGTTTCTGGCCTCTAGCTCCTTTACTACTTGGAGTATCATGATGAAACTTCACGAACATGATCGAAGTAAAAAAAGCTTTATATGAGCACAGAAATTTTATCATCGCGGATTATCTGCCCCTGCCTTGGGGCTATATACATGTATAAAATCATGAAAAATTTCATATAAAATCAGAATTTGAAGCCATTTTTATGAAACTTACAGCAAGTGATCACAGTGATGAAAGCTTCCAGTGATGCTCAAATTTACCCCATGTGAGTTATCTCGTCCCTGCCCTGCCCCCCCCCCCCCCCCCCCCCCCCCCCCCCCCCCCCCCCCCCCCCCCCCCCCCCGGCTATATACATGCATGAAATGATGATATCCATATAAATTCATGTGAAACAGATTTTCAGAAATATACATCTGATGAAAGAAGCAATAAAAGCTTCTTGTGGTGATTTGACCCTTTAGGGGTTATCTGCCCCTACCCTGTGGCCACATGCTTAAAATCACTGAAAATGTTTTTGACTAGAGTGGTCAGTGATTTATCGGAGGCTTATTGTAAGTGATCTGAGTAATGAAGTGTCCTGTCATGACAAAGATTTTTATCCATGTTCAGTGGGGTTAGGTTGCCCCTACCCTGTGGTTATATAGAGAAAAAAAATAATTCTGGAAAAATCGGTGTGTAATAAAGGTTTGCAGTGGCGGGGTATCACGCAGTCGTTTGCGATGCTTTTATTTGACTTTGGCATTACTCAACTTAGGAGCCACTTCACCTTGGAAGCTGATTTTTGGTATACTAATAGTATTTGATGTGTTAAATATTTAAATAATATTGTGGTCTTTGATTAAATTGTGGTTTCCCCTGTTTGTCTGTCTGTCTGTTGTAAACAATCTTGTTCATTCTATCATTCCTTTATGACATTAAAACGGGCGTATTATGCGCGGCTTGCGAAGCCCATGTTGTCCAGGCTATAGAAAAGTCATGGAATTTGTAACTGAATGTGGAAATATGGAAAGGACCTGAAATGTCAGGGTAAATCAGAGAATATGAAAATTAATGGTCATGGTATACTATTTGGCTCATGGGGAAAAGGTATGCTTTTGGGGAAGATAGTCCATGCGCAGAGGTATTAATTTCCTCTTTTGAGGTTGCTTTTATAGAAAAAGACTTTGTGCCCATGGGGAGCAAATTCTTCCATGTAAGAGTAACCCCTAACTTTCAAGTGATACCTTTACTAATGTGAGAGTATAATAAATGTTATTATCATGCATCTGCTGCAAAATTCACCTGATAACAGGGGTCTGATAACATGATGTGATATCATGTCACATTAGAACTGCGCTTGCGCCAATGTTATCAGGCGATGCCTAAAGAAGCGATCTCTGAAGACGATTGGCTACATACTGGCGTTGGCCGTGATAACAGCATTCGATTGGTTAAATGACGTAACCGACTTACGTCACAACGCATTTGCGACGTCAGCGAGTTCCTACAAAATGCGTTTGCTTTTCATTTGTTTGACTCTCTTTACGCCGTAAAATCACCTAATGATGCATGATAAATAGAAACCCATGATAGTGTCTTTTGATATCAAGTTTATCAGGCTCGACCAGAAACACGTCGGACTGGCTCGGCAAGCCTCGCTATTCCTACGCTGTTTCTCGTCTCGCCTGATAAACTTGATATCAAAAGACACTAACATGGTATTCTCTATGTAGCTGCAAAACAGTATGGAAAATGGGAAAACATTAGAAAAAAAATCAAAGGAAGGCCAGAGATTTGCCATTCAACCAGCAATAGTTTGTCAATTTGTGTGTTAGCAGAATCAGTTTATTCATGTTTTAGGATACAGACACTTCTTGGTTATGATGTTTTGAGTGTATTCATAGTTTTATTAGTTTTGTACACAGAAATAATAATATAAAATCTGACTTTGTTTATTATTTGTAGAGAAAGTAGTGAAAACCAAGTATGACAAAGTTAAGAGCTCCGGCTATGGTAATCTGTCCCCACATCGGCCCCCAAGAGACACCAGTAGGGAGAAGGACTTCATTGGCATGAATATATCCAAGGCTGGGAAAACATTGAATGTAAGTTATTGTAGCACCAGCCCAAGGCCAGTATACTGTAAAACATTTAATAGTTACAGCATCAAAATTCTGCAGTTTAATAAAAATGACATATTGGTGAAGATTGATTGTTGGAGTTTTTATATACTGTGGCTCCAGATAATAAAGAAAATTTGTTGTAAATTTATGACAATTTTTCTTACTTTTCTGCTAAATTATACATTGTGGCATCTATTAGTCACCTCATTGAGGCAATTCTAATGGGATTCCACAATATAAAGTTTAATAATTCCAACTCACCTTCTTAATACTAATTTAGCGCAATGTGATAGGTCAAGAGCCAACAGAAAATGGCATTTAAACTTGGATAAACCCAATGATCCCGAAATCTGGAACTACTTGGAACTTTTTCTTCGCGGCGATTTCTAAGATACGCACTATAGCTGACGATTTTGAGAAAAGGATGACCGAGTTGGAATTATAAGAAATGAATTTTATTTTTGTGGATTTTATAGATGTGTAAACGCCTGCGAATCACTCACAAACTTAACATTGGGCTTTATTTAGTTTGTGAGTGATTCGCCGGCGTTTACACATCAATAAAATCCACGAAAATAAAATTTATTCCTATAATGAAACTGTATAGAAAATATCCCAAATACGCATCAGTTCCTCCTTTATATCTGAAACTCTGTTGTACTGTGCATATTTAAATGTATTAAAACTCAAATATTGGCCAAAATTTAGTAACTGGCCAGTATAAGTGTTTTACAATACTTTTACTTTGAAGGTGAATGAATACTTTTTCAAGGGAAGTTACTTTGTCATTTTCATTATTGCAGCCCTTATCTCTGGGAGTCAACTCTTAAAGGAAAGAATTTGCTACCCTAGTAGCAAATTCTTTCCTTTAAGAGTAGATGCCATGCTGAAAGGACTTCATTGTTGAGGGTAGCAAATATATAGGTATATGCAACTTTTAAAAGTATCCTAGGCATCCACCCAGTCTAATCAAGGCTTTAAAAGTTGTCACCCTTTATCGAATGGTGGAAAAAATGTTGAGGTGTAAATATACACCATAAGTATGAATTTCTGTTAGATTTACCATGTATAGGTGGAATATTTTATTACAGTATAAATTTTGATGATTGTCATTAGAGCAGAGTGTGACTGGAAAATGTGTCTATAGATTTTTAAAAGCAAAGAATGGGTGAACGTAACGTGAACGTAACAGACCCTATACCTCAGTATGTCCCTAGGCTTGACCTGTATGCACAGTTTGCATATAGGTACACATTGACTGGTTTCTGCACCACATATGGCTCATGATATGGATGAGAATAATCAAAGATAAAATATCATTTCCTTATCATTGAAACTGTGCATGTGAATGTTATAATTGCATTGAACTGGTCAAACCATTAGTGCTAATCACATGTGAAGAGAGACAACATAATTGATCTGCGACATGACGAAACCAACAAAGTGGCATGTGGGCCTAACCAAGACTCAGATCAGCTTGGGCAACAACCCAGACTGATCAGAGTCTTTGCTGTGCACTTAAAGGGTAGCTAGGGGCCTGAACTAGCTCCATGGGACAGCGAAGGCTCTGATCAGACTGGGAGGCTGCCCAGGCTGATTTGAATCTTCGCTGGACGCACATACCACTATGTTGGTTTTTGTCATGTCCCAGCTCATATCTCAATCAGCTATGTAATTCTTTAATAAGATTGGTTTCCCTTCCAAAACAACCAAACAAATCTACATCCATCTTAATTAGATTTTTTTGGTTGTTTTGGAGAAAATAATAAAACATCCAATACTCCAAACAGATATTGAACCAAATACATTTTCTTCAGGATCACAAGAGATCACCAGTTCAGTCCCCTAGTAGAGCAGACATAGACTACAGGAGCCCTCCCAGTAAAGTCCCTAAGCCTACTACAGAGGTTTGGAGCCCTGCTGAAATTACCAAACAGAAGATCAAAGGTAATGCTATGTTCTATACTTAAGTAGTAGACCAGTCTAGTTGCTTCTAGTCTAGGCCTGTCTAGGCCTGTTTTGCCTTCAAACAGCTCTCTAGTTTGCTCAGTTTTCAGCTGCTCTTTAATATTGTTCTGACAAAGTCCAATGCAGTATTATTTTCTCATCTGTTCTTCAGCCAGTTTCTCTCTGTGCCCTGTAACAGCATTCATTAAGCCAGAACCCCAAGAAATGTGGCCATACATTCCTTAGGAGTTTGTCATGTTGCCTATTTGCTGCTTGCGTCTCTCTGCAAACATCCTCATTGGTTTCATGGTCTTTGTATGAGACGCTCAACAGAGTATTGCAGCATACAAAATAAAAGAAAAGAGAATTACAACATTGAAAGTGAGAGAAAAAAATGCTGGGTGCAGTTGACTAACAATGTTTTAAGTTAACAAGACACTAAAATTTCTATCCTTTTATATCTCAAATACGCCAATATTTTTTGTTGAAAAAATGTGAAAAGCTTTTGCATTGCAACAGCTTCTCACATATTTCAGGGGTAACAACCTACGTCATAGCACTCATGACAAAAATTAATCATTCGACAGCCATTTTGAAGAAACCCTTGCATATTTTCCCGTTTGTAACATATAAGAGACAGAATTTTAACACAAGATAAAACGATGAGTCGGTGCTTATATGTTATGGTCCAGATATATAGGGCATGATTCTTCAAAGGATGAGAAATTATAAAATATCTCACTACAGTTTTTGATGTGGACAGCTGAGATAAACATGCATTAAGGCAGATACAGATCACTACAGTGAAGTGTTTTCAGATTAAGCAAGTATTTTATGGTGAATTCTGGTAATATTGAGTCCAAAACATCTATAGGTACCAGATCGACTAGATATTTGGTTGTTTCAGTGTTTGCCAAGCCTTCATTATGCAAAATATCTACCTTATTAAGGCCGCTGATAAAATGATTATGACGTCAGTGCTATGACGTAGGTTGTCACCCTTGATATTTGCAACAAAAAAAATATCAGTGCTTTTGGCTATAAAATTGCAAAACAGTGAGTTGACCTCTGAACGAATTTGTTAGGCGAATGATGTTTGAACAATGGATCCCTTATCTGCAGACATTTAATCCAGACTATTTGTTTTCTTTTTGAGCCACTTAAAACCTGATCAGTGCACGCCTGTTAGAAATGCCACCTTGCGTCACTATATTTACATTCTTAGTGTATTTACTGAATAGCCCTATAGTAAACCATTGGAACCTAATGTAGTTTACATTCCAATAATTACATTGAGCCACACGACGTCATGACGTCAAAATAAACAATGACTCTCTACAGCCATGACGTCATTCACGCTGTTCCGCTGCTAGCAGAAAAACTGCATGTACATGTTTTGCTGTCTCAATTTTAGCGCTGATATTATGATTTTTCATCGAGGTTTTGATTGAAATGAATGTAAATATAAGCAATGAACTTAATTTTTTTGAGATTTATGGAAGTGTAAACTACATTGGGTCACTAGCAAAGTTTACATGAACCCCTTTGGGGTTCATTCACTTTGCACGTGACCCAATGTAGTTTACACTTCGATAAACCTCAGAAAAATGAAATTCATTCCTTAAGTGACCTGTTTTTGCAGAATCATTTATATTCTCTACATCATTGGTTGAGTATGTGGCCACAATGGAACAAGATCATACAAATATCACTCAAGCAAATCTTTCTAAATGTTGGTTTATGCCAGAACAACTGATTTGTGATCTAGTCTAATAAATTTTTGGTTTTGTATGCGCAAAGTTTCAGTCCTGTTTCTTCCCAGACATAGCTAGTTCATTGATGAAATCATAATATTTTCCTCTTGTATTTGTTTATATTTGTGTATCATATTGTAGGGACCCAGTCTCCGAAGCAGGCTAGGAAAGGTGTGTCAGGGACAATGAAAGCTACTCAGCTGCAGGCTTCCATAGAATCATTTACACAGTACATCAAAGATCACTTTGGAAACAGAGCCATAGACTTGCCAGAGGTATTGTATTTAAACAACTGATAATATTGGCACTATAATTAATTGGCATTATAATTATTTACTCTTTATCATATACTGCTCACAAAAAGTAGGGGATATTATGACATAGAAGCGAGTATAAAAATTAATAATTATGGCTGGGTGAGTTTATTGTTGCATATTGACAGAAGACTATTCAAGTAACAATATTCAACCAAAACGGAAACAGTCAGTGCAGGTCATGTGACCTAGAGCAGCACATAAAGGACTATGGGGTCTACTCCTCAATTTCACATCGGCGAAAAAAATCTTTTGGACCCTCAGATTCTGTGAATAATAAATTTCTTCATAATTTTCCAAACTGAAGACACCAAATTTGGTAGGCTTTATTGCATAACTTAAGGTGTAGGACTGTTACAAATGTCACCATATGTGGAACAATTCACGACACAATGGTATCTTTTACCCCTATCATTTTCTCCTGTGATAAAACCGCATGAAAAAAGTATCTGTATCTTGTTAACTGAGGCATTAGGCGCCTGTCTTTATAAAGTTTGCATAAAAGTTATTAGTCATTGCTGCGCTGGATTTGTGTGAAATTTGGGTGTCGACCCCATGTCTACTTCCAATTTACTCTGGGTCACATGACAAGCTTAATCGTTTCAATATTCATATTGAGGGTCTCTGTGAATATTTGTTTAATGAATTACAACAGTTAATATTCATTTACTTATTTTCCTTATTTCTGCAGCCTTAAATGTCTTAGTATCCCTTACTTATTTTGAGCAGTATATAACTTTGCTGATATTCCTTGGATAACGTTGTGTCATAAAAATTGTATGACCACACATGTAATAACACTTTGGCACATATAAGAAACGTCATTCACAGCATCCATGTCAGCAATGCATTTTCATATTGACATAATGTTCAGTTTGAAGGTGTAAAAATCCCATTTTAAAGGGTCAAATGAAAAACAGAATCATACGCGAGTGGTCATTTCATATTAAATTTATGAAACTTACCAAATTCATATGAAATGACCACTCGTGTTAGGTCCTCTATATCATAGAAGTTGAAGAAATTGTCTTTTCTGTCCAGCAGTGTGTCAACAACTGCTGCTAGAATCACATCATATTGTGTGCTGCTCATATCCATCATTTCACTCAGAGCTCCAGATAAGAGGGGGTATTGAGGATAATTCAAAGATAATTTTTGTTATTTCTCAACAAATACATATGTTGTGACCCCTCATTAGAACCGTCTCGGTGAGACAGTTCTAATGAGAGGTCACAGCATAAGTTTTTATGGAGAAATATGGAAAATTATCCCTAAATTATTCCTGTTACATCTTCTTATCTGGAGCTCTGATTCCACTGGCAGAAGTTCCTCCACAGCCTTCCTGAAATGTTAGTTAATATGAATCATGAAGAATACAGATGAGGTTGTATAGATGGTTGGATGACATGCAATTTTATGTCCTTTTCAACAGTATTTAAGTCATGTCAGGATGATGGGAGAGTAATAATGAAAGGCTGTGTGCAATGCCGCTACGGTAGGAAAGATTCTCGCCTCAAGCGGGGCTCGAGCCTGGGTCAGCTAGATCAACCAGCACTTAACCCACTGAGCTATACCGTTACGGTAGGAAAGATTCTCGCCTCAAGCGGGGCTCGAACCTGGGTCAGCTGGATCAACCAGCACTTAACCCACTGAGCTACCGGGGATCCAAGATGAGGTTGTATGGCAATGCAAGATAAGATGAGTCTTATTGTCTGCCAGTGGCTAAAGGTCTTTTTTTCGTAGAACATGCTGATTTATCTAGGTCCAGTTTCAGTCCATATATTTGCTCAAAGGCCTTTCATGCTTCAGTCTTTCTACAAATGGATCAGGAGTAAGTAGGAAAATTCTCAGGAACTGACACATTTCAATCCCAGATCCCACCCAAGACACCATGTTGGAAAACGACAACACAAAATTAGTCGCCACCAAAGACATCACTAGTGGCAGCCATGTGAACAGCCATTTCCCATGTAGGTGGTCAGTGGTCACTGGGCTAGCCTTAACATCACAAACAATATATCGATAACAGACATTGCAACAAACAACACATAAAACAACCAAGAGGAACCAGTACAGAAGTACCACCTTGGGACCACCAGTAATGAATTTACTGGGGGCTTGAAGCGGTTTTTAGTCGATTAACCCTCACCCTTGCTTTTGCTTTGGTTCATCAGACCTAAAAAAAGGAGTATACAGATGACCGATGCCAGACACTTGTAGACTGTTACTGAGTACTGATTTATTTCAGGTGAAGTACTCCATGGATGAGCCAACTATTTCAACAAGTTTTAAAGAAAAAGTGGAGGAAAAGACTGGGGATCACAGTTGTGCTAAAGATGAGATCATTGCTAAATTGAAAGGTATTGGATTATTCCAGTTATTCAGACAAACCATTTGACCAGACAGTGTAGGCCTAGGGTCTGAACATTGTACACTCAGGATCTGACCAGGCCTCAAGGTTATAAAACTTTTTGCATGCTCAACTCAGCTGAGCATGGAATTCTACCTGCTAATAAATAGCAAATTACTGATCAGTACAGTTGTTTTCTTGGTCAGTTGAGCTGAGTATGAAATTTTCTCTGCTCATGTATATGAAAATGCCAACATTAGTTGGCATTTTCATATTTATCAGCAGAGAAAATTTCATGCTCAGCTGAGTTGAGCATGGAAAAGGTTTTATACCCTCGGGATCAGAGTACACTTTGGGACTGTACTGATAAAACATCATTCAGCTGATATGTCTTTTTTCTGATTTGAAGATGAAAGAATCCATTATGATATGCAATGTCTGAAGATATACAATATTCATGATGATCAGTTAGACAGTGGACACTCTTTCAAGGGTAATTTCTAACTATTGAGAAGATACCTGAATGGGAAAATCGAAGGAGATGATAAGAAGATGTGTATAGGTATAACCATCTAGTTTGTTTCTAAAATGACCAATATTTTAGTCAGTTTCATATTCCTTTGCTATGGCACACAAATCTGTCTTGATTTAATACCTTTCAACCTTTCAAAACTAATTACGTCATTAACGACTTAAAATTTTCAAATGAAATATTTGTAAAAACGCTGCCATTTTTTGCCAAAAATGTGAGCAGCTTTTGCACTGCAAAAGCCTAGTGCAAAAGCCTCCCTGCCAAAAAAAATGTGAGCAGCAAAAGCAAAAGCTTCTCACAATTTTTGGGGTAAAAATGTTACTGCAATCGATTTTGTGAGTAATGTATTACTTAACGAATCCTCAACTAACGACTTCTTTAATCTAATGTTGCTTTGAACAACCAGGCCCTGGGTGATAACTATGTAAGCATAGATCTCTATACTCTTGTAGGTGAGTTGGATGCCCTGGAGAAGAGCTGTGAAAGGAGGCTGGAGACACAGAAACTAGAACATGAGGAGCAGATTTATCAGCTTAGGCAGGAGAACTTTGCACTGAATGCAAAAGTAAGTTTTGCTGCTTGGATCAGCTTGTCATCCACATTACTATAAAAATACCAAGAATTGAGGAGACAAATAAGTTCTGAAAAGTTAGATTGGTTTAAACAATATTTATTACAAGAAACTAGTGCATACAAATGAGCTGGGACATGACAAAACCAAGAAAGTGGCATGTGCAACCAGCAAAGATTCAGATCAGCCTGGGCATCCGCCCAGTCTGAACAGAGTCTTTGCTGTCCACATGGAGCTTGCTTAGACATTTAGCTACCCTTTAAGTGCACAGCAAAGACTCTGATCAGACTGGGCAGATGCATAGGCTGATCTGAGTCTTAGCTGAGTGCACATGCCACTTTATTTGTTGTTTTTTTCCGCATCTCGGCTCAAATAATCAGGATTTGATCAGAAGCTATAAGCTTGTAAAGACCACCTCTTTATGTCTAGACTATGATCAGCCTAATGAAACTGAAAAGTTAGATTAATACACTATCATCACAAATGTAGTGTTGCTATTATAATGTCATAAAATATCATACCCTGGTATGTACTTGAATCTGCTTTGTTTTTCACTCTATCATAAGTATCCTTAGTTGTTTCAAAATTTACCAAAAATAATGTTTATGATGGCACAACGGTATGTGATGATGTTTCTGTTGTATAAGCAGGGAATAGTGTAGAATCTGTACCAAAATGGTAAAGAGACAAAGTAATGGATTTGCTTCATGAATAATTAATAATAACAAACAAATTTTCACATAGCTTCCAACAGGTATGTATTGGAGGAAAGGTGTAAATAACAGTGGGGGGGGGGTGATTATAGAAATATACCAAAGAAGAGAATATAGCAGACTTGGTCTGAATGAGTCTGTTCATGACAGTAATGAAAATGTGTTCTTGATAGAGGATCTTACATGAGTGCTCATGTATTATTAAATTTGTTAAACAAGATGGGGAAAAAGATAACATGTGAGGCTATGGTTTTCCCCAGTGAGTTTAATAATTTATATAATACAGGAGCACTCATGTAAGAGACTATTTATCAAATGACACTAAAATCGCATTTTCTTAGCACATTTTGCAATAAAACGTCACGATTTTGCCATTAGAAAACACGTTTTTATGGACATCAACGCATTAAGTTACAAAGTAATTAGCATATATAATCCCCTCGTTGATTATGGTTTTTAATGCATGGCTTTATTACACTCTCATATGCAACATCAAATGATAATATTTCTTAACAGATATCAGGTGAAGGTGAGAATGAAACAAAAAAGAAACTACTGGCAGGAGAAATGTTGGAAGGAGTGAGCAAAGAACAAATAGCCCAGCTGGAGAGAGAGATGAAGGAACAAGAAACATTGATAGCTGGGTACCAGCAAGAGAATAAGCGTCTGTATAATGAACAGAAGAACTTACAGAAGCAGTATAAACAGACAGAGGAGAGAATGTTTAAAGAAAATCAAAAATTACTAGCAGAGGTTTCTAATTTAAGGTATGACATCTAATTTCAACATTTTTTACCCTATTTATTTGGTATAGAGATAGTGGTCTTCTAAAACAACCCCAGAATAAGATGGATTTAGACATTTTGGATTGGGATCTAGGTTTTCTGGACTACTTTAGAAGGGAATAAATTGTCTTATAGCAGAATTACATCTGGGGCCGTATTCATAAAGCCCCTTAAGTCGTTGCTATGCGGTTGCTAAGGCTAAATATCTATAAAGGAGATTCCCTACAACTATGTGTTATGAATATGGTGTTTAAGTTGGTGTAAATATTTTCTTTTACCATAATTTTGCAGTTTTTAGATGTTTACTAGGTTTGAAATAAACAAGTTGTTTACATTGTACTTTAGAACTTTCTGGAATAACTATTTTTAGTACTGACAAAATAATAGGACTTTCTGTTGTAAACATTAAGAATTTTCTGGTATGAAATTATGTCAGAATTGAGTACTTTTTGGTAAGATCTATTTTTGGTTAGTTCCGGAATGTTCCTAGATATTATATAAAGAGGACAGATTTTCATTTAGATGATCTTTGTATGAAAACTTTCACCAGTCTATAGTAAAATAAGTTATACTGGAATTTAAATATATTGGATTTGGAAATATTCATGTGCTCATACATACTTTATCTTCTGGGATCAGAAATTATTAAAGGACTTGTGTTTTAAATTCTGAGGGACATTCAGACTAAAATAAGGTATCGTTAATTACATATTTTCTTGATTAATTAATGACTGTTTTATTTTGATGTACAAGTAAATAAATTTTGTTAAGTTTAAAAACAGGCTTGTTGCTGGTTTACTTCCATCTTTTTGTTACCTCCGCCAGGTCGTAACATATGAAATTTGGTCTGGAGGAACAGTCTTACAAAGACTGTTCCTCCAGAGCAAATATCTTAGTTGTAGGGAATCTCCTTCAAAGAAATTTAGCCTTAGCAACAGCATAGCAACCACTTAAGTCGTTTTATGAATACGGCCCCTGATTTTAGATATTGGGCTCAGTCTGTGACTTTTTTCTCCTACATCTTAACCCCAAAAGTCTAGATCCATCCTATGAGAGGGATCTAAATATATGGGATTATTTTGGAGAAGACAAACAAGCTTACAGCAGAATTACACATTACATGTAGATAATTAGATATTTTGGGTCATTCTGGAGGGGGGAAACTCCTGTTTTATAGCCAAAACATTTACATTTGCCGCTGACTTCCCTTAGATAAACCTTTTAATGCAACTAGCTTCATACACCAATGAGTGACAGTTGATCATGTGATGTTGTCAAGTGAGGTCTGAAGTGAAGAAACGTCTTGATTGGTCCATGTAACATTTGATTGAAGCCACTTCATGGGGACAGCTGTTTAACGATACATTTCATTACTAACTTTTCTCTACCTACACTAAATTTCAAAAAAAAAAAAAAAAAAAAAAAAAAAAAAAAAAAAAAAACAGCAAAGAAAGGGTCTAACATAAAGTATAAATATACTCAGAGGCAATAATAAGTAGTATACAGTTTTTGATTTTGAATACTGGGCCTCGTGTAATTGGCTGATTGGAGATATTAATAATGCCATTTTGGCAAACGTCTAGCTCTTTGAAACACAAACACAAATTGTTTTACAGTCATTAATAATGGAGTTATGGTCCTTAATTCAAAATCAATAGTTCCGATCAAAACTCACTTTGCACGTCGCAGATGGCATTTTGCACGTCATGAATATCTAGCCCTAATGTCTGCGAGTAAAACCACATCGTCATTTAAACTGAAACTTCCGTCAAACGTCTTCAACTATAGAAAGGAATGCTACATGTCTCAAATTATCTCCCTTTGAATTAAAATTATAGGGAATCAATTGTTTCTCTTTTTTACCTGGAATTAGAAGTTTTCACTTGAAATTTTTGAAAAATTGTTGTTTGGCTTCTTGCCTTTGAGCACACTTGAAAGGAACTTCATAGACTTGTTTATTTAAAAGAAAATTGCAAATAAACTTCCCATAAGAACTCAATGCCTATTCAATGCATGTTACCAGAAGAAGCCAAAAACATTATTTCTTCGTACAAAAATTTGATACTTTATCCCCATTTTTATATGAGTGTGCGACATGTCCTTAGTAACCTTTCATCCCGTTTTTAATGCGATGCATAAAAATGCATTAAATCGATCGCTATTGACTAAAGTTTATGTTTAAAGGGGAGCTACTCCAGCGACAATGTTAACTCAGACCCCTGACTTGTTTAAAACCATGTCATTTTCTTATCCTTTGACCGACTTTACTGAAAATTGTCGCAAATTGTGCGAAAATGAATGTTTTTATCTACAGTGCCAATGTATTATGCAGATTTGCAGACATCTGTAGAAAAATTGAGACTGCGTTACCTGTATACTTTATTTTGCCTCTGAGTTTATAAGATATAAAATTTGATTTTTCAGCATTCATCATGTAAAGAAGCCAGTGGTTGTCGCTAAAATTCTACAAGAAGCGCTTTGGGCTTCATGGAATTTTAGCTCCGCCCACTGGCTTCTTCACACGTTGAATGCTGAAAATCAAATGTTAATTCTTAATTAATATGGGATATATTAGTTGATGTGTCAAAAATTTGCTGCTGATAAACAGTACAGACCCTGATTAGAGTGCTTCTTACAAGCAGCCTGATCTGAGTTTTCACACAGTTTAAACCATCACAACAGCAGACTAAGCTAACAACTTAAAATTTGAAATAAATACAAGAGCTGCAGATGTTAGAAATATGTCGAAGAATTACACTTATTGATAAATGACTTTCCTCACCGTGATTTATTGCTGATTAACACATGCTATTGGAGGGCAGATCACGAAATAATTATTCACGACGGCGCTGGGCGGAATGAAATAAAATTAGTATCTGCCCGACAACGTGTTAATCTGCAATAATTTACCAGGAAGGAAAAATTATTTTGATTCTATAATTACATAAAATCAAACTACATCTATATTGCGACATTTTCTAATGGACTCTTTTGAGTTGACGTCACCAGAAGTTAAATGTTTATGTCCGATGTTATCAAGGTGGCAAAATGTGCAAGCCGAGCATAAACAATGTGATTTATCACAAATTTTCACACAACACCATTTCCAATTGCTGGTTTCTCTTTAAAGCTTCTCTGTTATGCAGGTAGATAGTAAAGTACATACATTTCAGATCTTAGTGCAAAACTGTTTGCAAAAGTAGTTTTATATGCCTATTTAAATTTAAACAGCAAACATATTTTGCTTAATTTTAGACCTGTGCTCTATATTATTTGTTTTTTCATAGTTTTGCTCAGCAAATGGAAAATTTCATTTGTGGTCTGCCCTATGACTTGAAAATATTGTTCTAAACTATATATATGTATCTATCATTATTGAAAGTCCACAGAAAATTAGTTTCAAACAGTTGTTGAACAAAAATGTAATTGTTATAGAAACTTTATTTTGACTATAGATTGAAAGGCAAAGATAAGGGTATACAGTAAGTAGTTCTGCTGAACCTACAGAAGCTGCTAGAATTATTAATAGTGTTACCACCAATCTGCATATAACATCATGATGCATGCAGTCAATTTGTGATATGCTTTTTACCTCTCCAGCCCTACTGTTCTTCAGATTCTTTATTTCTCTGTTTGCTGCTGAATTTTCTAATCTTTTGCTGAGCTAAATTGCTGTGCTGTTTTGTGTTTGATAACTCAGTGCATTAATTATTGTTAATTTTTAGTAATACTTAAAAACATTTCATATGCAGAAAATTTCAGGAATCTTTTCTTAGCATTATATGTGGTTTTCTGTTATAAACAGATATAGCTCAGTTGTAGAGCAACAACCACACATGGACATGACATGTGGATGGTTATAGGTTTGAATCATCAGAGTTATACCGAGATAATCACAAATATTTAAACATAGTACTGGAGCTCCACTCTGGCACTTAGCAAGGACTGAGTAAAATGTGCTGGGTGCAGGCCTGAGAATAATGTGACAGGGTGCCAGACTGACAAAAACATGACTGGATATAGGGCTGAGTATATTGTGACTTGAAGCAAGAATAAGTATAATGTGACCAGGTGCAGGACTGATTATTGTATGACTTGGTAAGACTGAGTATAATGTGATTGGATGCAGGACTGATTATAATGAGACTGTGTGCAAGACTAGACTAAGTATGCAAGACTGAGTAAACTGTGACTTAGTTTTGACTGTGTGTAATGTGACTTGATGCAAGACTGATTTTCATGTGACTAGGTGCAGGACTGGACTAAGTATAATGAAACTGGATGCAGAACTGATATAATATGATTTGATGAAGACTGATTAGTATTGACTGGATGAAGGACTGAGTATAATGTGACTTAGTGCAAGACTAACAATAATGTGACTGGGTTCAGGACTGAGTATGATGTGACTTGGTGCAGGATAGAAAATAAAGTGACTGAGTGTAGAAATGAATATATGTGGTTGGTTACTTGACTGTGTATTATGTGACTTGGTGCAAGACTGAGTATAATGGGACTGGATGCAAGGCTGAGTATGATGTGAATAGATTGACTTTAGGCAGGATTGAGTATAATATAACTGGATGCTGGACTGAGTGTCATGTGACTGGATGTAAGACTGAGTATGCTGTGACAGGATGCAGACTTAGTATGCTGTGTTTTGGTGCAAGACTGAGTATAATGTGGCTTGATGCAAGGCTGTGTATATTGTGACTTGGTGCAGGACTGACTTTAATGTGTCTGGATGTAGAACTGAGTATAATGTGACTGAGTGTTGAACTTAGTTCAGTGTGACTTAATACATAGTATAATGTGACTGTGCTGGACTGAGTATAAATTGACTGAATGCAGGACTTAGTATAATGTGACAGAATGTAGAACTGAGGACAGTGTCACTGCATACAGGACTATGACCGAGTACAGTGCATCCGAATGCAGGATCGAGTATAATGTGACTTAGTGTAGAACTGAAAACAGTGTGACTGAGTGCAGAACTGACTTTGTACAAGACTGAGTATAATGTAACTTGGTACAAGGCGGAGTATTATGTGACTCAGGACTGAGTATAATGTGGCTGGATGCAGGACTGGGTGTAATGTGAGTGGATGCAGGACTTCGTATAATGAGACTTGGTAAGACTGAGTATAATGTGCTCATGTGCAGTGTCATGCCAGTGTTTTGTAGGCATGATATTGAAACAAGGAAACACAGTCTTTATAATGACCAGTGTAAAGTTGGCTGTCATGTACAGGTACCATTGTAATGACGTATAAAGTAACATAAAATCCGACATACGGGCCTCCCACCAAGTTTTATGAATGAATACATGACAATGCACAGTTTATGTATCATATTTTTCTGACAGAAATGACACTGCTATCTGTTGAAAGCCACGCACACAATCTTGAATCAATGAAAAGGTTATAAAAAGGGAACAGACATATAAATACCTTTAATACCAATGCACATCCTTAATTAGTAAAAGTATATTGACTTGTTTTATTTAAACTCACCTCAGACTGTATTAACGTTTAAAGACAATTATTCTTGTTGTTTATTCGGTTCCATAGTGCTATTTTCCCACAGTTCATCTAAGATAATTCCTTGTCTCTCATCATAGGTAATGACATAATACGGTAAAAAATTAACCCTGAACACTCCGTGTGCACTATACAGTTGATATTAAATAGAGGATCTTACATGAGTGCTCATGTATTATTGAATACAAGAGCACGAATGCAAGATTCTATTTATCAGATGACACTAAAATCTCCTATTATTAACAAATTTTGCACTAAAACGCCACAAATTTGCCATTAGGAAATGCAACATTTTTATGGGCATGAACGCACGTTATTTAATTTGCATATTTAATCCACTAGTTGAATATCGTTTTTAATGTAGGCTTTATTACACCCTCAGATGTGATGTCATATGATAAATGTCTTTAAGAGAACTTTTTCTTTGATGAGTTGAGCTGTAAAGCACTATCTGTCTTTACAACCTGTGCAGTTGTTACAAGAAAGACTGTTTTATGCTCTATAAACAATGTTATACTCTGTTCAGAATTGTTTACTGGTGATACGTCCAAAGACAATCATTCACCAAAATTGTTAATGTCATGAGACTTTGTACCAGTATGGAAAATGAAAAATTTTCATTTAGTGTGTTAGACGGCTTTAGCACTGTCGTTAATTTGAATCAAAATATGGTGACTTCAGCACTATCTTAAAGTTCAGTAAAAATGAAAATAGATTAGTTCTTCAAAGATTAGCCAACAGTTTTTTTTCAAAGTAAGAGCTTGTAGTTTTTATGAACTGAATGAAAGTGAACTTTTGATACTGGAAAGAGCTATTGGTAAATGAGTAAGTGAATACAGAGATAGTTTGAGAATGAGCATGTTTTATAATGTTTTGTGTCTTAAAACCTGAAATAATAGGACAGGGTTACCTATACAGAGTGTGTCCAAATCGCATAACTCTTGAGGAACAGGCAGATAAGGGACATTCTATGAGCAAGTTTTAGACAAAGTATCAAATAGTGCAGCTACTTGTTCAAAGTGAAGGATATTACAGTAAATACCGTCAACTCTCGATGTCTCAGTCAATATTCATTCCATACTACAGATATCTCAAAGTGAATTTTCTGGTCCCAGAAAATTTACTTGGAGATATCAGTAGTTTGTGATAACAGGAGTTGAAAAGAAAAGTACGGAATGCATCCAAACTACAGTCTTTGATATAAGAGGTATTTTGAGATATCAGTGTTTGAGATATCAAGATTTGACTGTAGTTAAGATGTCTTGTTAGGGTAGTTTCAGAATTGTAACTGAGTTTTGTTCATATCTACAAATTTCCAGGACCCAGGTAGAGCAGAAAGAAGAAGCTTACAAGAACAAGGGCATCATTACTGGACAAGCAGCCCAGCAACAGATAGCTGCAGGCAACACAGCAGGGGCAGTTGTTGTTCTAGAGGCTGAACTTCAGGAGGCTAAGGTTAGTTTAAGGTATTATTACTGGACAAGCTGCCCAACAACCAATAGCTGCAGGCAATACACTGTGGGTCAGTTGTTGTTCTAGAGGCTGAGCTTCAGGAGGCTAATGTTAGATTAAGGTATATATAATAACTGGACAGGTAGTTCAACAACAGATGGCTGCAGGCAACACATCGGGGGCAGTTGTTGCTCTAGAGGCTGAAATTCAGGAGGCTAAGGTAAGTTGAAGGTATTACCGGTATTTCTGGAAAAGCTGCCCACCAACAGATAACGCTAGGCAACACCTGAGAGGCAAATGTTCTAGAGACTGAACTTCAGGAGGCTAAGGGAAGTTGTTTCTGGATAAGCTGTTGAACAACCTCTGGGCAACATATGGCAGCAGGTACCAAAGCCAAGGCTGTTATAGACCTTCCATGAAATCAGGGCTGTAGAAATACTTTACCTGACTTGTCCTACTTGTCCCGTTTGAGAAATTTCAGGTTACTTGCCCTGGGACAAGTATTCAAAGGGTCATCAGTGGAGTATTTCAGGATAATTCTGAGATATTTTTCATATTTTCTCATGAAAACATATGCTGTGGGTTCCTGTTTGAATTGCCTCATCGAGGCAATTTTAACAGATGCCCGCAACATAAGTTTTAATTCGGGACTTTGTGACAGTTAGCCAAAAACTGTCAACAAGTTCAACTCTTCCTCTATTCATCATATCTTTTATTCTTTCCTTATTTCATGGGTACCTTTTTTCTGGGCAAGTAAATATTTGTTTGGACAAGTTAATTTTGTCTATTTACTTGTCTATGGACAAGTATCATGAAGAGAATCCGTGTAGGGATAAGAAACATTATACACTCTGAAAAGTCACTCTTTATTTATGACGTTTCGTTTGTACAAATTTCATAATTTTGATAAAGGCAGTATGCCGAAACGTCATAAATAAAGAGTGACTTTTCAGAGTATATGGACAAGTAGAAAATTTTGGTATTTCCACAGCCCTGATGAAATGCAAAACCACATGGGAGTTCAATAGGATTTATATGGTACTAAAAGTGGTCAAAAATTTGTATTTGCTACAGATATAACAATATGTAATTTTGGCTGAAACATTGTTTTGTTTAGTGATCAGAAATACTAAGTACTGTTTATTATGTTTTGTCAGAGAACCACAGATGCTCTTAACAGAGAAATGCTAATACTACAGCAGTCTAGAGGAGAACTTGAGAAACACATTGAAAAGCTAGTAAAAGAACGAGAAGAGCTGAATAGAAAGATTGAAGAATCCAAGACAATGAAGTCAGAGGAGGCCAGGGTAAATATACTTAAGGACAAAAGTTCTGCACGGATGTTAATTTATCACCCGTGCAGAACTTTTGTCCTTAAGTATATTTCTTCAGTACATGTACTTCAATCTTGCAATGTTCAATAGGAACATACTTGAAACAAAATATTCACTGATATTGCCCATCAAGAAAACCAATTTGTGTGGGATTTTTTTTATCCCACTTATGGTTCAGTCTGCTGTTGTTATTCAATGTAAAAGTAATTGAACTGCTACATCAAACTGTACATGTTCAATAAAAGCTAATTAAGGACTGTGTATCATGATATTTATTTCTCATATAAAACACTATAAAGGTTTAAAAACTGTGTAGATTAGCTTGGGTGAACTTTTTGTTAGAGTCTCATCTCACTTAATTCAATCAAATTTCGCTTTGAAATTTGTCAAAACAAACGTCATTGTTAGTTAAAGAGACGTTAAAGTTTCGAATGTTAATATCTCAAATACGCCAACAATTTTTGTATTGTACCTTTTCACTTATTTTCCACTAAAACTATCAGTGTATTTGGCTATAAAGTTGTAAACACTTAACAAGTTGACTTCTTAACAAGCTAGTTAGACTAACAATGCTTTGAACAACTGGGCACAGAGCTTATGGCCTGGAAGAGAATATAAAACTTACAAGGAGACAGTATATCAGTGGACATATGCAGACATGTTGCTTTTGTAAGATAAAGTATTATGACAGGCATTCAGGCACTGGCTATTTTGAAAATTCCATGTCAGAAATCAGTAGGTTGATGGTTAACACATCCCCCCAAAAAACAGATTTAGCGATGGCACGACAAAACCAACAAAGTGGCATGAGTGCCCAGCAAAGGCTGAGATCAGCATGAGGATTCCCCCAGTCTGATCAGAGTCTTCGCTGTCAGAATGGAGGTAGCTTAAACCCTTAGCTACTCTTTAAGTGCACAGTGAAGACTCTGATCACACTGGGTCGATGCCCAGGAAGATCTGAGTCCCCGCTGGGCACACGTGTTTTTAAGTATTTAAAATAATTTATGGTACAGACTGGAGCAGTTGTTTATTTTCTATTCATTCGAACTTCTCTATACTTTACTGGACTAACCGTAATTGGGACGCGTCTCTTCAACCGGTCCTTAGGGCCATTTGAGAGTTCCCGATTATTTGGTGTGAAAAGCGCACAATGCAAATCCACCAGACATCAGCCGGGTGATACATCAGCTTTATAGGCCATTACCATGTTGTGCAAGTGCGCAGGTTGGTGGGGGCCTTGAACTGCTTCTGTTCACCTTGATCAGTAGTTTTCCTGCGACGCGTCCCAAAGTTACAAGTTATGCATTTATGAGAAAGCGCCAATCGGAAGGTGTGTTTCATCGATCGGTCAGCAAATGAACCAATCAAAAGCGTCGTAGCATTTATGTAAACAATCTTTGTGTATTGGGTCAGTCTGGACACAGCAATTTCAGAGGTAGGTCCCAGCTAAAGTTTTGTAATTTTAAAAGCTAAAATAGGTTATTGTGGGGCCGTATTTTAATCCCATATGATGTCTGACTAGTGGCTGCATCGATTTATCGATCAAACTAGGGATACTTTGCAATCATTTCGTTGCATTAGATTGTATAAACCAAATTATATAATTCAAGATGGCGTCCCCTCATATAAAGCGAGACGTTCATAGCTTTTTCGTTGTTACAGGCGTACTAAGCATATTCTGGCAGTGTAAGGGATTATAGACCAATTATTCAGCATGGTGAAAAAGATTTTAATCATGGGTCACTCGTTCATTACTCGTTTAAAAAAATTCATCGGAGAAGACCCAAACCAGTTCTCATTTACACTGAATCTGGATCCGCAGGAAGTGATGATCCAATATGCAGGTGTCCCTGGGGGAACTGTTCAATCAATGAGGGGTAAACCAATGGAGGTAGTTCAGGACTTTCAACCTGACATTGTTCTGTTGCAAATAGGTACAAATGACCTGTATTGTAATGAACACTCACCCACAAGCGTTTCATCGGCAATTATTGATTTAGTTGACACACTGCACCACATTTATAATGTGCAGTTTGTGGCAGTTTTACAGATACTACATAGAATACAGCCAACTTGTAGAGTCAGATATCCTGTCGATACTGTTTGGTTTAATGAAAGGGTGGATGAAACAAACTTAAAACTTGATGCGATACTACATAACATGCAGGGTTCCTGTCTGTGGAGACATAAAGGATTTTGGGCTCCAGCAACTCAACTAGAGGTTTTTTGTGCTGATGGAGTCCATCTTTCTGCCTCCGGCCTTAAACGTTATTTCAGTAGTTTGCGTGCTGTGACGGTCTCAGTGTTAAAGCATCTATAAAGAAAAAGTTAGTTCAGTTAGTTTACACTGAAGGCACGAGGGGCTGTGAATGCATATATATATATATATATATTTTATACAGTTTATTGTGGTAAAGTATTGTACTGTTCAAATTGGGTCTGCATCAATGGGAGAAGTCTGGTTTAGTTATCATACTTTTGTATACTTAATTTCCGTAATGGAGTACGGAAACAATTCCCCACAGCATTATTGTTTGCTGGTGGCTTATAAAGCCATTTTTCTGTCACAGAATTGTATATATTATGTAGCAAACAGGTCAATCATACTCCAGCATACCGGTTTGTTGTTGATTACTCTTTAAAAAAAAAAAAAAAAAAGTTGTTCCCGGCTTATACTCTGTGTCTAAAGTACAGCATAATTGTTTGCTGAGATTTCCTTAACCAATATATTATACAGCATGATTGTTTGCTGGTCACTTAATGGTTATTTTCCAGTTCTATTTTATTGCACAGCATGATTGTTTGCTGGTGACTCTATGGAGTCATTTTTTCAAAGCAGGCTGATCTTGGATAGCTATACACCTGTTATCTTTGAGCAAATTGGTCATTTCCAATGCAGGCTGATGTTGCATAACTGTGCGGGCCTGGTATTTTCACAGTTAACAAATAGATTTGTCCGGTGTTAAGCTCGTATCAGTATACTTGTGTGCTGAGAACGTTGTACAGCATGATTGTTTGCTGGTGGCTCTTAGCCATTTTTCAAAGGACAGTACACATACTAGGTAATTTACGCATTGTGATAAAACACACTTGTTAAGCTCATATCAGCATAATTGTTTGCTGAAATGTTGTACAGCATGATTGTTTGCTGGTGGCTCTTAGCCATTTTTCAAAGGACAGTAGTACACATACTAGGTAATTTACACAGTTTGATAAAACACATATTTATAGTTTTTTTTTTTTTTTTTTTTTTTGTCATTCATAACTGTGACATTAACTCCATTTTGGGAATCTTACCCACACTCTTCGCATTCTGGGTCTCATGCTGTCCAGTCTGATATATCACTAATTTCTTTAGGCAACCCATTTGCAGGGCATGACAAATCAAAATTTGACATGCTTGTCCAAGATATAGCTTTATAAAAAAAAAAAGAGAAAAAAAAAAAAATTCTCTCTGTATAACATTACAAATTGTGGGACAAGCAAAGGATTGTTTGGCTGGCCAAGTATTCACTTAAGCTGGTGTCCAGCAGATGAACAATGGACTTGTCATTCCCTGATTTGGGCATGGGGTAAAAACTTTATTGATGTTATCATAAGTTCTGATGCTGTGTCTGAATTGCTTTTCAGATGCACACTCGAAAGAGAAAAACAACAGCCTCAACAGACGCTGAATGCCGTAATGACCCACAACCTGGGCCATCTGGGTCAAACACAGAGAGTAGGGCTGGGACACAGAGACAACCCACCCCCAGTCGCGTTGGTCACAAAAAAACTAAAAGAGGGAAGATACCCATCCGTGACAATGTAATTAAGTCACCAGAACAAAATACAGTCACTAACTCTTTGCTCGAGGAGTGTGAATTAAACGGGACTACCAATAGATCTGTTCAGCCTCAAGTATCACGGCCTAGCCGCTCGAGGAAAAGAGATGCTAAGATACCGCGGAAAAGACAACATTCAAACCCAATCAGACAATCACAGAACTCAGTGACAGTAAACAAATATGTTAGACACGCAGGTACCGTACCTAGGAAAGTGCATGGCCAGAACAAGGTCATCACAAAGGGACGTGATATACTGACATTCAGTGATACTGATAGTGATGATGAAGAATCCTCATCATCGGAGGACAGCAGCTCCGATTCAGATGGGGAAACAAATGAAAGTGACTCAGTCCAATTCACTTCACAAGGACCTTCACCTAAGAAAAGAGCTAAATTGAAAACAAAGGCACATAATGGGGACAATCAACTACATAGGAGCCAAACAACACACCATTTCCGGGACACACAACCATCGTCAGATGAAGATGATCACTCGGACCTTATGAATATTGGGGACAATTTTGCTAGGGACATAACCAGCATGCCTTCCCGAGGTATAAATTTTGACCGGTTCTCATTCGAATATTCTGAACCAATCAGCACGCCTATTTCTGTTTTAATCCCTTCAAAACTTAAGAAAAAGATTTGGAAAAATAAATTTATAGATTTGGGTCATTTATTACCAAAAACCAGTTTGCAAAATAAACAACAGTTTACCCTGGAGCTTGGGATTAACTCAGACATAAGTTTTGTTCCAAAAAAGCAGACCCGGAAAATTTACACCATTGAATTATGGACAACAGCCTTTCTCAGGTTTATGGCTGTCTACACTGAAAAATATCCCTTTGAAGCCCCACAACTTATAAAATACTGTGAGATTATTCGTGACCTAGCAAATCGTAAACCAGGCACAGCATGGTCTATGTATGACCAACAGTTTAGGCTGATAAGGGAAGATCACTTGCTTCCATGGGATAGAATCCACTATGAATTGTGGATTCTAGCAGACTCACCCCCTTCCTCCTCCAATCAATTTCCCGCAAATAATTTTCGTCGCCCACAAAAGACATACAGTAACCAGTACAATGGCAGGGCATTTCAAAGTCCAGTACGATTCATTAACAACACATGCTGGACATACAACAGGAAAGGGTACTGTGGCAATTCCACATGTACGTTTCAGCACAGGTGCGGCTACTGCAGAGGAACACACAGTGCAATCAAATGTAAGCCCACCTCCACTCCATCAGGGAGACCCACAAACACGCAAAGTCAATTTACCCCACAACAGCCCAGCCCCGGGGTCTCCCCAAAACAAAACAACTATGGTAAAGGCTCAAACAAAGCACCATTCAAATCTCAAAATTAAGCAGGCCTCTGATGCTTCTCAAGCTCTGCAGTCCCCTACACCTGTCAAATTAGCATGGCTTATACAATTTTTACAAGGCTACCATAATTCCAAGTATATCGTAGACGGCTTTCGATCAGGCTTTAGGCTAGGTTATGAAGGCCCTAAAACACCCTCCATGTGTAAAAATTTAAAATCCTGTAGTGATTATCCAGATGTGGCCAGGGCGAAAATTCAGCAAGAAGTAGCCCTAGGCCGAGTACGTGGACCTTTTGCAGAATGCCCTATTCCTAACTTAAAAATAAGTCCCATAGGAGTAGTACCTAAAAAGGTTGAGGGTCAGTTTCGTCTTATACACCACCTCAGTCATCCCAAGGGTTCCTCAGTAAATGATTTTATATCACCAGAATTTTCTGCTGTGCAGTATTCAACATTTGATGATGCTGTTGCAATTGTCCTTCAACTCGGTAGAGGCTGTCTGATGGCTAAAACAGACATTGATTCAGCTTTTCGTTTAATTCCCATACACCCTGAGGACTACAATCTCTTGGGGTTCAAGTTCGACGGCTCTTTCTATTATGATACTATGCTCCCCATGGGGGCTAGTAGCTCTTGTAGCATCTTTAACGCCTTTTCCTCAGGTCTAAAATGGATAGGACAAGTCAAACTAGGCATCAGTCATATTGTGCATATTTTAGATGATTTTATGTTTTTCGGCCCGCCGAAATCAGAGGTATGCAACAAAAGTCTAGCTAGTTTCTTAAAGATGTGCTCTTCATTAGGTGTACCCATTAAAAAAGAAAAAACTGAAGAGGCCAATACATGCATGACCTTCATGGGCCTTGAATTAGACTCAGAAGAGATGGAAGCTAGATTACCGCATGATAAATTGGAGAAACTGCGCAATAACTTGGCGTTGGCTTGTCGTAAGCGTAAAATCAAATTGAAAGACCTGCAGTCACTGCTGGGTTTACTCAATTTTTGCTGCAAAGTCGTTTCCCCTGGTCGCACCTTTTTACGTCGCCTTTACGATCTGACCAAAAAGGTATCCAAACCCTCTCATAGAATCACTTTGACCAAAGAAAGCAGGAAAGACTTGAAAGCTTGGCAGATTTTTGTTGAACATTTTAATGGCAAACATTTATTACTAGACAATATTTGGATTACATCCACCTCACTGCATTTTTATACTGACGCTTCAGGGTCTATAGGTTTCGGAGCGATATTTGGGTCACATTGGTTTTACGGTACATGGCCAGAGCAAATTGCATCTTTTCATATAACATACAAAGAGTTATTTCCCATAGTGTTGGCACTAGAAATTTGGGGTGCTCAGTTAAGGAATAGATGCATAACACTACATTCAGACAATTTTGCAGTGGTATATATCATTAATAAACAGACAAGCAAAGATTCACATATTATGTACTTAGTTAGACGCTTGGTGTTAACATGCATGCGACATAATCTGTTGGTCAGAGCTTGTCACATTTTTGGCCGGGATAACGTTTTACCTGACTTTTTGTCACGTTTACAGTTGACCGAGTTCAGAAAAGCAGCTCCCATGATGGACCCAGAACCCACAGACGTGCCCGATCATCTTCTGCAGGTGCCTTAAAAAGAACTATGTTGATGTTGTTAAACTCGTCCATAGCGCCTTCTACCAAAGCAATTTACCGCCTTGCATACCAGAGCTATTACAAATTCCATAGAATATTCTATCCCAATAGTAACGTGTTCCCTATCACAAATAATAGGCTAGCTACATATGTTTCTCACTGTGTGATGCAGGGATTAAAGGGTTCAACCATCCAAACACACGTGGCGGGTTTAAGTTTCCTCCACAAGATTCTGGGCTTAAAGGATTTAGGTAAACATTTCTTAATAAAACGGTTATTACATGGCTCAAGAAAACTAAAAGACGTTCCAGATAAGCGTCTTCCTATCACACTCAAGATATTAAGGGGTTTGATTTCCAAGTTGCGTGTTGTACCATTGTCTCAATACGACAGGTACATGTACAAATCGATGTTCCTTACAGCATTTTTTGGCTTGTTTCGGATAGGTGAATTAACAAAAACAATTTATGGCTATGATAATATTCTTCAATTTCAAAATGTACGCTTCATTCGGACCAAAAAGAAAACAGGTCATGCCCTACTTACTCTCACAAAGTATAAACATGCATCTCGCCCCGCAACAATAAGGCTTTCTTGTACACCACAGCGGACTTTGTGTCCAGTATGCAGTTTATACAGTTATGTAAAGGTCAGGGGACACTCTCCAGGCCCTTTATACATGTCTCATTATGGCAAAACTATCACATCTAAAAAGTTTTCAGCAACTCTTAAACTCTGCATTCAGCTATTAGGCTTAAACCCTTACTTATACACACCACATTCTTTTCGAATTGGTGCAGCAACCTTGGCTCATAGATTAAATTTCACAGAATCACAGCTAAAACTTTTAGGACGATGGCGTTCTTCAGCATACAACAAATACATAAGGGTACCGGTCCTGCAATAAGGATAAAGTATACTTTGGTCAAAAGTTGTGTTTTGGGAAGGTATTCTGTCTTGTGTATAATTGCAATTCCATGGCACAGAACAAACAGTCACTTGAGTCAGCATACACCTGACTGTTTGAGACAGCAGGTCATATGATTTTTCATCATGGACACATGAACAAATAGATTAGTAAAACTTAGTATGTCATGTATGTAAAATGTATGTTATGTATGTAAATATCTAGGCAATACCAGGCTTTTGACTACATATGAGACATCTAAATATGTCAACCTAAGGTTTAATGCATGGTTCCAAGCCAGACCTGCTTTAAGTTGGTATACATCCCTCCATTAAATGAAGGCAGACTCAAGGACTTGTGTGGGACATTCAACACGTGCACGTCTGTTGGTGGGACGTGCTGAGTTGTCGTCATACAAGCCATATATACAGACAGTATCAGGGGAAAGAGATACGTTTGGTTGGCTTGGAGCAATGCATTTGGCCTACTCTCTACAAATTTTCAGTCCAAGAAATAGTGTGGACAACTGACTGACTGAGGCAGCAGTGACACATTGTTTCGAACCATTTAAGCAGCCATTAGCGTGTTAGATTCTGTATATACCATGTATGTGTACCCGGTTTGATTTTAACACTTGGAAATATTTTGACTGTCTGAGGCAGCAAAATTTTTTCCAAGTCTCGTTATTGAATTTTCAGTCGCTTTCAGTAACATTGTTTTCAGGTTTCATCTAATCATCTATGGCAGCAAGGTTCTGTCCAGGTCTGGTTGCTTAGATGAATTCTGCAAAGCTTTAAGTAACAGGCTAAAATTGTTACACAGTTTTATTACAGACGGGTAGGTTTTGACTATCTGAGGTGGCAAAACTCTGTCCAAGTCTATGCTTATGTTCAAATATTAAACTATTTTGCTTGGAAAACATGCAACATTATAGTGCTTGTATTATTGTATTTTATTTTCAGTGTTTAGATTTTAGGTATAAATGACTGTTTTAGGCAGCATTTATCGTATTGTTCAGGAAAATCTACAGTATGAATGTTTGAGGGCTAACAATTATATGTCAACCATTGTCTATCTTTTAAGGCAAAGATGTGGATTTTAAGTAATAATTTCATTATGTTTTGCGTACGTTTTATAGTAACAGCATGGGTAATGTCTTTGGCTGCTCCGTTTGTCTGGGCGTCATTGTTGTCACTGACAATCAGTTGTCAGCTGACAACAATTTATGGCGCTATTTCTCGCCCAGATTTGGCAAATTAGTGAAAGTATCTTTAATAATTATAAGTATTTGTCATAGCTTGTCAATTCACTTACATACATGTCTCATTCATTTGTCAATATCATGAGTTCATGAACTGGCATTTAAATAAATGCCCTTTTCACCTCAATGAATCTTCTTTGTCATTTGCCAAACTAGCATCCCTATGCAGCCAAATTCATTCCGCTCCCAAGTCCTTGTACCATAAGTGTTTTTAAGTATTTAAAATAATTTATGGTACAGACTGGAGCAGTTGTTTATTTTCTATTCATTCGAACTTCTCTATACTTTACTGGACTAACCGTAATTGGGACGCGTCTCTTCAACCGGTCCTTAGGGCCATTTGAGAGTTCCCGATTATTTGGTGTGAAAAGCGCACAATGCAAATCCACCAGACATCAGCCGGGTGATACATCAGCTTTATAGGCCATTACCATGTTGTGCAAGTGCGCAGGTTGGTGGGGGCCTTGAACTGCTTCTGTTCACCTTGATCAGTAGTTTTCCTGCGACGCGTCCCAAAGTTACAAGTTATGCATTTATGAGAAAGCGCCAATCGGAAGGTGTGTTTCATCGATCGGTCAGCAAATGAACCAATCAAAAGCGTCGTAGCATTTATGTAAACAATCTTTGTGTATTGGGTCAGTCTGGACACAGCAATTTCAGAGGTAGGTCCCAGCTAAAGTTTTGTAATTTTAAAAGCTAAAACCTCCGCCTCCCGTCCATCCTCCCAGTTTCTCAAATCCGATCAAATTCATATGATTCGTTTGCTGACTCGATCTTTGTCTTAATTCTTTGGGCGCTGGGCGCTAGGCGCTATTTCTCGCCCAGATTTGGCAAATTAGTGAAAGTATCTTTAATAATTATAAGTATTTGTCATAGCTTGTCAATTCACTTACATACATGTCTCATTCATTTGTCAATATCATGAGTTCATGAACTGGCATTTAAATAAATGCCCTTTTCACCTCACTATTTCTCGCCCAGATTTGGCAAATTAGTGAAAGTATCTTTAATAATTATAAGTATTTGTCATAGCTTGTCAATTCACTTACATACATGTCTCATTCATTTGTCAATATCATGAGTTCATGAACTGGCATTTAAATAAATGCCCTTTTCACCTCAATGAATCTTCTTTGTCATTTGCCAAACTAGCATCCCTATGCAGCCAAATTCATTCCGCTCCCAAGTCCTTGTACCATAAATGCCACTTTGTTGGTTTTGTCATGTTGCAGCTTGATTGATAATCATAGTAAATGTATTTACTTTTAAACAATATTTTATTCAAATAAATGAATACAAATATTTTGACACAACAGACAAACAGCAGGATTAAATAACAAGCTTTTCAACTTATAGACATCTCCAGAAAAATGTATTTGGTGTAAACATATTTTATTTCAATTTCATACAAGTTATGTACAGGTTACAAATAGTATACAATAGCAAATGGATCTGAACGGAAGCCAGGGGCTTATTTAGTTCATTTCCTGAACTAAATAATGTATTTGATTTAGGCTTTAGAAGAAACCTACAATGAAGAGATGGAGAAGTTAAAGCGTAAATTGAAATGGTATGCCGAGAACCAGGAGATTCTTGACAAGAGCGCCAAACAGCTGAAACACAAGGATGATGAGATACACAAATATAAGATGAGAATTGAGGAGCTACAGACAGAGGTAGGTTAGATGGATGGATGACTTGTGATTTTACGTCCTTTTAAACTGTATTTCAGTCATATCAGCATTATGGGTGGGTGATAATGAAAGGCTGTGTGCAATGGGACCCTGTTTATGATAGAAAAGATTCCAGCCTCAGGGGGGGCTCGAACCAGGATCCCTAGATCAGCAGGCCAGTGCTAAACCTACTGAGCTACTGGGGCAGAGGTAGTACTTCATCTACAAACATCTGGATAGGATGCGGTCAAATTTCACTTACTGTGTCCCATAAAAAAATTTTTCTGCATAAAACTACAGCAATGATGTTGAGCCGTCTTTCAGAAAGGTTGTTTCTGGTATGTGCACTCGGTCGTCAGACATCTCAACACATTTATATAATGTGTCTCTTTGTCTTGTTAAGGCAAGTGTTAGAAAAGAGGAAATATAGCAGCTAGCAAGCACCTGTCTTAAGCAAGCACATTTTGTTTACCCCGTAGGTGCTTGTTTAATACAGGTTGGACTTTACACAAAGTATAATTAGCTTAACTCATTGATCTACCCATATGATTCTTACATTTACAACAGAGTAAATACAGTAGAAAGACTTGTCAGACATAACAGATCAGATATACGACTCTTTGTCGAACAACACTTTGTCTGCTGAACCATTTCGTCAAAAAAGCTTTTTGTTGAAGTATCATTTTGTTGAATGTCCACTTCGTTGAAATGCGTTTCGTCGAATACTTTCGGCAAAATATTTTATGCTCACTCAGCTGCCATATTGTATCTGCTGATCATGAGACTACAGATCATATGACTGTTAGGCTATGGACACTGGCGGAGATTACCGAATCTGAACCTTAATATAAAAAATCAAATGCCATTTCCAGAATAAATCATTGATTTCTTGAAACAGCCAATATATACACATTTTATAAAGCTAATTTAGGTTATTTAAAGTATCTAGCACGTCATCACTGAACAGACAGCACTGACATGATCTAATGCCCATTTTACGTCCTCATATAACGTACTTGGTATTGCAAATTATTTTATCGGTGAATGATTTGCCCTCTGAGCTCGGGGAAAAATCAACTAAGTGTTGTATTCGACGAAAATGCATTAGATGAAATTACTTTTTTGACAAACTGGTAATTTGATGTGTCGTAGTAGACGAAGTGCCGTTTGACTAAGTGTCCCGCAGTGAACAGATCAATGGCTTAGGCTCAGACAAGCCATATTTATCCCCTTAGCCTGAAAACTGCAGGTATTGTGTGTAGATATTAATGAATCAGAGGCCCACATAAGGATTGATAATTCTTGGATATGTTTCTTCTTTCAAAGTTATTCCCCATTGATAAGTGTTTTGCAGACTTGTGAGTGCCATAACTAGATAACTGGGATATCTTGATGAAGCTTCAGATCAATGTATGTGATGTCCCGTATAAGACTGGTTGCTGTCTCTTACTTTGTTTCAGAGTTTCATCCCTTGGATTAGTTTCTTTAGGCTATTATTGTGCTGCTTGCCATAACTTGGAAATTGTTTGGAATATCTTGATGAAGTTTACAGAAGTGTGCATGATCTGAAGGCAGCATATAAGAATGTTTTCTACCCATTACTGAATTTTGGGTTAACTTCCTTTTGGATTAACTTCCTTTTGATTAGATTTTTTAAGGCTATTACGTCTTAATCCTTTAGAAAGTTTGAATGAAATTTGAATGAAATGAAGCAGCTCAGAAGTTGAGATATACCTCAGAAAAACGCATTTCAAAGCAGAATTTCATGACTGATATATATATTTGGCACCATTTTAGAGATGAAAAAATTCTGTGTTATAATCGATAAATATGATAAAATGTAAAACTCATTTCAAAACTCATTTCAGTCTGGTAAGAGAGTGGAGGACAGCAAAGTTAGAGCCAGAGAAAGGGCAGCAGATGCCAAGAAAATACAGGATTTGCAGCGACAGGTCAAGGAAATGGAACAAATTCTCAAGAGGCGAAATCCTAACGCTCTCCCGACACTAATGATGGCTGCCGCTGCTGCACCAGATAACACACAGCAGGCGGGGAACCGTTCAGCCTACACTGAGGTACTGGAAAAGAGGGTAAAGAAATTGGAATCAGAGCTAGAACAGAAAGATGGAGAGGCTGATACACTGTTGAGAGGTGTGGAACAGAAATACAATGCTGTGAAGGTAAGACCAGGGGCCGTATTTATAAAACGACTTAATTGGTTGCTATGGTGTTGCTAAGCCGAAATGTCTATGAAGGAGATTCCCTACAACTATGAAATTTTCTCTGGAGGAACAGTCTGAAAAAGACTGTTCCTCAAGAGCAAATTTCATAGTTGTAGGGAATCTCCAACATAGAAATTTAGCTTTAGCAACACCATAGCAACCACTTAAGTCATTTTATAAATATGGCCCCAGATACTGATCAGTACTAACATTTGGCTTTATTCTGTATTCAGAGCTCTAGATTAAAAAGGGGTATTGAGGATAATTTAAAGATAATTTTTCTTATTTCTCTATGAAAACATACAAAATGTCTCGGTGAGACGGTTTTAATGAGGGGTCACAAAATACTTTTTTATGGAGAAATGTGGAAAATTATCCCTAAATTATCCCTGTTACCCATTCTTATCTGATGCACTGATATTTTTTATACCCCCGACATACGAAGTATGTAGAGGGGTATATAGTTTTCGTCTTTCCGTCCGTTCGTCCGTTATTCCGTCTGTCCGTCCGTCCATTCGCCTGTGCGTGCGTGCATCCGTTAACATTTGCGTGAAAGTTTTGTGTTAAGTTTTTAATTTTGCTTATGTCTCCAATATCCTTTGATGAAGCATGTTGGTATGTGCTTAGATTTACTTACAGGTTCAAGCAGAATACTTATCATCATCTGGATGCTGCTGCTGACCTAAGTTCAAGGTCACAGACTTAAACATTTGCGTTAAAGTTTTGCATTAAGTTTATAGTCTTTCATATTTCTCATATCCTTTGATGGAACCTTTTGATATTTGACTAGGGTTACTTTTAGGTTCATACAGAGTAGTTTACATCATCTGGATGCTGCTGCTTACCAAAGGTCAAGGTCACAGACTTGTGTATTTGCATTAAAGTTTTGCGTTAAGTTTATATTCTTTGCTTATGTTTCCAACATCCTTCAATGAAACCTTTTGATATATGACTAGGTTTACTTAAATGTTCATGCATAATACTTGACATCATTTGGATGCTGCTGTTAAGTTTATATTCTTCTTTTGTATTTCCAATATCCTTTTATGGAACCTTTTGATATTTGATTAGGTTTACTTTTAGGTTCATAGCTGCTTACCAAAGATCTCAGACTTGATTATTTGCATTTAAGTTTTGCGTTAAGTTTATAGTCTTTGTTTACATTTCCAGCATCCTTTGATGAAACCTTTTTGATATACGACTAAGTTTACGTCAATGTTCATGCAGATTAGTTGACATCATCTGGATGCAGCTGTGATCAAGGTCATGGTTGCAGACTTATATGTTTACATTAAAGTTTTGTGTTAAGTTAGTACTGTTTGCTGATATTTATAATATACTTTCAAAATATGGATGGAGAAAACGGAATAAACAACCAACAACGGATGTGTATATCAGGATGTTTAATAGATCGACGTTTCGGTCATCCAATGACCTTTATCAAGATGTAGAATTGTTAGATTTTTCTACTGAAGTATTGAAAAACGGATCAGAGATGTCACGTGATGTTATTGTTCTAAAAATAGCTAGTTCTCGGGTTAAAGTGAAAGTAGAAATTATGTGAAAGGTAAGTCATATTGAATACAGATAAAAGGAAAATTTAAATTTCTGTTTACAGTAAAGTTTATGCATTTTATCTAGTCTCTTGTTTGTTTGAAAATTCCATATACTCGAGTGGCTTCTGGTCTGTTCTGTTCCAATACGTTGTCTTCATCTTGAAGTATTGTTTCCGTGGACAATGATGGAGTGATATTTAGGTCCGTTAGTAGTTGTACCTGGTTCATTCTGCCAACTGTGGATATGTTTTTAGCTCGCCTGAACGAAAGTTCAGGAAGAGCTATTGTTGTCACCACGGCGTCTGCGTCGGCGTCCGCGTCCGCGTCGGCGTCGGCGTCCGATTGGATGTTTTGGTTAAAGTTTTTTAAAGACCTATATCTCCCTAACCCATTGATGGATTCTTTTGATACTTGCACTGTAGTTAGATATTGGTCCAAAGTTTAACATGGTACCACCCCCACCCCACTCCTTGACCTTGATGTCAAGGTCATGGACTTAGAAAATTGGGAGTTTTTTGGGACTGGATGTTTTGGTTAAAGTTTTCTAAAGCCCAGTATCTCCTTAACCCATGGATGGATTCCTTTGATACTTGCACTGTAGTTAGATATTGGTCCGAAGTTTTCCAAGATACTACCCCCACCCCCCTCAGTGACCTTGATGTCAAGGTCATGGACTTAGAAAATTGTCTTTTTATTGATTGGATGTTTTGGTTAAAGTTTTTTAATGACACATATCTCCTGAACCCATGGATGAATTCTTTTTATATTTGCACTGTAGTTAGATGTTAGTCCAAAGTTTTACAGAGTACTGCCCCAGCCCTGGTCGGTGACCTTGATGTCAAGGTCAGGGACTTAGGAAATTTGGTCTTTATTAAAGTTTTCTAATTGCGTACTGATTCATAATGCTTGGCAGAGATTTAGTTTACACCTGAACTGATGTTAGACACTTTTTTGAGTTTTTACAAAACACTATATACTTACGCAACTGGATGACCTTGATGTCAAGGTCATGGACTTTGAGTTTTGTCTTAAAGATTTTGATTGGTTTTATATTAATGAAGACATAATTTCACAGTGCCACAATGAACTCAGTTGATACTAATACTTGGACTGATGTTAGATAACGGTTAAAGGCTTTGATACATCCTAGCCCTGCCCTCCTCCCCCTACCCCTTAGTTCTTTGACCTCAAGCTCATGGACTTTGAAATTTCATGTGGTTTTTTTTTTTAATTTAAGACATTTCTGAGATAGCTTTTGTTTATAAATGTGTTGTCATTATGTACATGCTTGTCTGAAGTTTTATACATAGCAGTCCACACCACCATAGCAACTGTGTGATGGGCAAGCACCTATTCAGGCGAGCTATGCTGTCAGGCGACAGCTCTTGTTGAATTCTAGTGTCACCAGGGCTTCCTCAGGGGTGAGGGCTAAGTATGGGTTCATTCTGGAAATGCGTCTTTTGCACTTCGTTGAGTTGATCTGGCTGATTATTTTTCCTCCGGGTATTTCGATCCTATAGATTGTGGCTCTTGTCCTTGCTTCGGGGGGTGGATTCCAAGGTCCGGGTCTGAAGATGGTGGGGGTCCATTTTTTGTTTCGTGTTGTAACTTCCACTGTTCTTCTTTCCTGATCGCCATGTACCCTCAGTGAATGCTTACGTGCGTTGTCATTTCTTACGAATATTTTAGGGCAGTGCCAACATTGGTACTGCTTAGTCTTCTTCTCGTGGTGTGTCATATTGTGCCTTCTGTAGTTGGAGATGAAGGTGAATGTTTTTTTACATTTATTACAGGCAAACGGTTTCTCCATTTTAACTGATCTTTACTGGATGAGATTCAAACCGGTTGGGAATTTCGTTTGTAGCTTAGCTATCCAAACTTCTTCAGTTCTAAGTCTGACGTTAATGTCGTTGGTTGTCCGGGCGACGATGGTTGCGGTTACGTCATTTGGGGTGTGATCGTTTAAGATAAAGTGGTGGGAAACTGGTTTGACGTCGTTCTTTTGTTTTATGTCCATGAAATGTCCTCGTAGTCTTTCATTGAACGTATTTCCTGTCTGTCCTACGTATTGGAGTCCACATTTTTTGCAACTGATGACATAAATTACATTTTTTGTTTTACAGTTGAACCTGCCCTTAATTATACCCCCGGTATACGAAGTATATAGGGGGTATATAGTTTTTGGTTTTTCCGTTTATATGTTTGTGTGTATGTTTACATTTTTTCTGTCACAGATTTCTCAGGAACCACAACAGCTAGGATTTTGAAATTTGGTACAAACGTTGGGTATGACTAGTTGTACTGTGTAAGAGAGAATCAGCCTCCTGCTGCTTATCATTCCCTTTATTTGTCCATTTTTTCTTTCTCTCCAATTAATTTTCTGTCAAAGATATCTCAAAAACTTCTACAGTAAGGGTATCTGAAATTTGGTAGAAACGTTTGGTATGACTAGTTGTACCGTGTAAGAGAGAATCGGCCTGATCCAGCTTATGAAACTTCTGTCAAAGATTTCTCAGGAACCACTACAGCTAGAATTTTGAAATTTGGTACAAACATTGAGTATGACTTGTTGTATGGTGTAAAAGAGAATCAGCCTTCTGCTGTGTATCATTCCCTTTATTTGTCCATTTCTTCTTTCTCTCCAATTAATTTTCTGTCAAAGATATCTCAAAAACTTCTACAGGAAGGGTATCTGAAATTTGGTAGAAACGTTGGGTATGACAAGTTGTACTGTGTAAGAGAGTATCAGCCTGCTCGAGCTTGTCATTCCCTTTGTTTGTCCAGTTTTTCTTTCTCTCCAATTTCTCTCCAATTAAATTTGTCAGAGATGTCTCAGGAACCACTACAGCTAGAATTTTGAAATTTGGTACAAACATTAAGTATGACTAGTTGCACAGTGTAAGAGAGAATCAGCCTTCTGCTGCTTATCATTCCCTTCATTTGTTCATTTTTCTTTCTCTCCAATTAAATTTCTGTCAGAGATTTCTCAGGAATTACTACTGTAAGGGTATTTGAAATTTAGTACAAACCTTGGTAATGACTAGTTGTAATTTGTATGAAAACATCAGCCTCTTCCTGCTTATTATTCCCTTTGTTTGTCCATTTTTTCTTTCTATCCAATTAAATTAACCTTTTTTTCTGTCACAGATTTCTCAGGAAATACAGCTAGGATTTTGAAATTTTGTACTTATGTTTGGTATAACTAGTTGTACAGTGTAAGAGAACTTCAGCCTCCTTCTCTTATTGTTCCCTTTGTTTGTCCATTTTTTCTTCTCTCCAATTATTATTTTTTTTTGTCAAAGACTTCTCAGGAACCACTTTACCTAGGTTTTTGAAATTTGTTACAAAGTTGGGTATGACTAGTTGTATCATATAAGAGACCATCAGCCTCTATGTGCTTATCATTCCCTCTTTTTTTCTTTCTCTCCAATTTAATTTCTGTCGAAGATTTCTCAGGACCTATTACAGCTAGGATTTTGAAATTTGGTACAAATATTGGGTGTGACTAGTTGTATTGTGTAAGAGAGTATCAGCCTCCATATATGTATCATTCCCTCTTTTGTTCATTTTTTCTTTCTTTCCAATTTAATTTTTGTCACAGATGTCTCAGGAATCACTATTGCTAGTATTTTGATATTTAGGCCAAACATTGGGTATGACTAGTTGTATCAAGTAAGAGAGTATCTGAGCCTCCTTCTGCTTATCATTCATTAATATCATTTATTAGCTCACCTGAGCCGAAGGCTCAGAGGTGAGCTTATAGGATGGGAGTCGAGCCGTCGTCCGTGCGTGTGTGCGTGCGTGGGTGGGTGCGTCAACACTTTCAAACATAAATATCTCAGAGACCAGTGGGCCGATCGCAATCAAATTTTATCTGAAGCATCATTTGGGTGGGGGAAAGGCTGCATTAGGTTTTGGTGCCGATCAGCTCAGAACTCTGGTTTCCATGGCAACAGATAGCCCTCATAGGGTTATAATGGGGAAAATGGCGTCATCACGTTTTCTCGACTGTTTTTGATTAGATCCTTATCATACTTGCAGGTAATGATGACATACACAAGAGCTTGGATGAGTTCGAAATTTGGCCGGATTCGAGCACAGACTACGGAGTTAGCTGCCCTTGAGCGTTTGAAAAAAATCCCATAGGGTTATAATGGGGAAAATGGCGTCATCACGTTTTCTCAACTGTTTTTGCTTAGATCCTTATCATACTTGCAGGTAATGATGACATACATAAGAGCTTGGATGAGTTTGAAATTTGGCCGGATTCGAGCACAGACTACGGAGTTAGCTGCCCTTGAGCGTTTGAAAAAAATCCCATAGTGTTATAATGGAGAAAACAACGTCATCACATATTTTTAGAAAAACTTTGTCATCGCTCTATTGCCTACATTTCTCAACGGATTTTAAAATAACTTCACACAAATGTAGGGCATGACAATATCTCGAGCAAGTTCGACTTTCAGGATGCTGCTCCCAAGGTCAAGGTCACTGTGGCTATTTTTAGAAAAACTTTGTCAGCACTCTAGCACCTACATTTCTCAATGGATTTTAAAATAAATTCACATAAATGTAGGGCATGACAATATCTCAAGCAAGTTCGACTTTCAGGATGCTGCGCCCAAGGTCAAGGTCACTGTGGCTATTTTTAGAAAACTTTGTCAGCGCTCTAGCACCTACATTTCTCAATGGATTCTAAAATAACTTCACACAAATGTAGGGCATGACAATATCTCAAGCAAGTTCGACTTTCAGGGTGCTGTGCCCAAGGTCAAGGTCACTGTGGCTATTTTTAGAAAAACTTTGTCATCGCCCTAGCACCTTCATTTCTCCATGGATTTTAAAATAAATTCACACAAATGTAGGGCATGACAATATCTCGTGCAAGATCGACATTCAGGGTGCTGTGCCCAAGGTCAAGGTCACTGTGGCTATTTTTAGAAAAACTTTGTCATCGCCCTAGCACCTTCATTTCTCCATTGATTTTGAAATAACTTGACACAAATGTAGGGTATGACAATATCTCAAGCAAGTTTGACTTTCAGGATGCTGTGCCCAAGGTCAAGGTCACTGTGGCTATTTTTAGAAAAACTTTGTCATCGCTCTAGCACCTACATTTCTCAAAGGATTCTAAAATAATTTCACACAAATGTAGGGCATGACAATATCTCGAGCAAGTTTGACTTTCAGGGTGCTGCAATCAAGGTTTTTGATTAGATCCTTATCATACTTGCAGGTAATGATGACATACATAAGAGCTTGGATGAGTTCGAAATTTGGCCGGATTCGAGCACAGACTAGGGAGTTAGCTGCCCTTGAGCGTTTGAAAAAAATCCCATAGTGTTATAATGGAGAAAACAATGTCATCACATTTTCATTTTTCATGGGATCCTCTTCATACTTGCAGGTAATGAGGATATGCATAAAAGCTTGGATTAGTTAGCATTTCGGCTAGATCTCACTACTGACTATGGAGTTCCTGCCCTGAGCATCCAAAAAATCAATGTCGCCACTTTTTCTTGGTTTCTACTGATCCGATCCTTTTCAGTCTTGCAGGTAATGAGGAAATGCATAATATCTTAAACAAGTTCAAATTTTGGCCAGATCAGGCCAACCACTACGAAGTTAACTGCCCTTGACAGCTCTGTCTATTGTGCTCTTGATCGGATACTTTTTAAACTTGCATATATTAAATGAGGGCATACATAATGTTTTGGATGAGTTTAATTTTCAGCCTGATTGGACCACTGACTGTGGAGTTAGCTGCCCTTGAGCATCTTAAATATCCCTATAGGTTTACAGTGTCTCTCAGGTGAGCAATTGTTGCCCTTTGGGCTACTTGTTTGCAGCATGGTCAAATATGGGAAAAAGCTAGAACATAAGATTTCATGGAAAGTTTTGAAGATCTAGGCCCCTAAAAATGGTATATATGGTTGTCTTAATGAGTACATGAAGATATGAGTACAAGTGGTCATGGTCATTCTTTGACTTTTGACCCAAGACTCATATTTTGACAATTTCAGACATGATAAGAAAAAGCCACCTTGCAAATTGCTCAGGTGAGCGATTCAAGGCCTCATGGCCCTCTTGTTTATAAGTTTTGTATTAAGTGTGGCAGTGTTTCTGTTAGGCGGTGGTGCTGGCCGGGGGTATACGTGAGCCCCTGCTCACATGCTCTAGTTTTGAATTGTTCCTTGGTTTTCCATGACGTAATTTGTTCTGTTTTGGCCATGAAAGGGCATATGATACACGGTTTTCCGCAGGGTGAGCTGCCTTTGTTTATGTATTGTGGGTTTATGTCAACAAGGACTAGCATTTGTTTTATATTCGTGGCTCTTTTATAAACCACCATGATTTTGTTGTCAAGTACGGATTTGAGATCTTCGGAGGTTTCTAATATACGTGTGTATTTTGACAAGATTTTTCTGATTAGTCGGTTGAGAGGGTTGTTGCTTGTTATAAAAGGTATTATACTTTTTTGGGTTGCGGTTGGTTTTTAGCTCGCCTGAGCACGAAGTGCTCAGGGTGAGCTTTTGGGATACCGTGATGTCCGTCGTCCGTCGTACGTGTCCGTCCAGACGGACGTCCGTCAACTTTTGCTTGTGTACACTCTAGAGGGCACAGTTTTGATCCAATCTTCATGAAACTTTGTCAGAATGTTTATCTCTATAAAATCTAGGCCAAGTTTGAAACTGGGTCATGTCGGGTCAAAAACTAGGTCACTAGGTCAAATCTTAGAAAAACCTTGTGTACGCTCTAGAGGTCACAGTTTTGATCCAAACTTCATGAAACTTTGTCAGAATGTTTATCCTCATTGTATCTAGGACAAGTTAGAAACTGGGTCACGTCGGGTCTAAAACTAGGTCACTAGGTCAAATCATAGAAAAACCTTGTGTACGCTCTAGAGGGCACAGTTTTGATCCAATCTTTATGAAACTTTGTCAGAATGTTTATCTCCATAAAATCTAGGCCAAGTTCGAAACTGGGTCATGTCGGGTCAAAAACTAGGTCACTAGGTCAAATCTTAGAAAAACCTTGTGTACGCTCTAGAGGGCACAGTTTTCATCCAAAGTTCATGAAACTTTCTCAGAATGTTTATCTCCATTAAATCTAGGCCAAGTTCGAAACTGGGTCATGTCGGGTCAAAAACTAGGTCACTAGGTCAAATCTTAGAAAAATCTTGTGTACACTCTAGAGGGCACAGTTTTCATCCAAAGTTCATGAAACTTTCTCAGAATGTTTATCTCCATTAAATCTAGGCCACGTTCGAAACTCGGTCATGTCGGGTCAAAAACTAGGTCACTAGGTCAAATCTTAGCATAACCTTGTGTACGCTCTAGAGGGCACAGTTTTCATCCAAAGTTCATGAAACTTTGTCAGAATGTTTATCCTCATAGTATCTAGGACAAGTTAGAAACTGGGTCACGTCGGGTCTAAAACTAGGTCACTAGGTCAAATCATAGAAAAACCTTGCGTACGCTCTAGAGGACACAGTTTTGATCCAATCTTTATGAAACTTTGTCAGAATGTTTATCTCCATAAACTCTAGGCCAGGTTTGAAACTGGGTCATGTCGGGTCAAAAACTAGGTCACTAGGTCAAATCTTAGAAAAACCTTGTGTACGCTCTAGAGGTCACAGTTTTGATCCAAACTTCATGAAACTTAATCAGAAAGTTTATCCTTATAACATCTAGGATAAGTTTGAAACTGGGTCACGTCGGGTCAAAAACTAGGTCACTAGGTCAAATCATAGAAAAAACATTGTGTATGCTCTAGAGGACACAGTTTTGATCCAATCTTTATGAAATATTGTCAGAATGTTAATCTCTATAAACTCTAGGCCAACTTCGAAACTGGGTCTTGTTGGGTCAAAAACTAGGTCACTAGGTCAAATCTTAGAAAAGCCTTGTGTACGCTCTAGAAGGCACAGTTTTCATCCAGAGTTCATGAAACTGTGTCAGAATGTTTATCCTCATAATATGTAGGACAAGTTTGAAACTGGGTCATATCGGGTCAAGGACTAGGTCACTGGGTCAAATCATAGAAAAACCTTGTGTACGCTCTAGAGGACACAGTTTTGATCTAATCTTTATGAAACTTTGTCAGAATGATTACTTCCATAAACTCTCGGCCAAGTTTGAAAGTAGGTCATGTCGGGTCAAAAACAAGGTCACTAGGTCAAATCATAGAAAAACCGTGTGTACGCTCTAGAGGACACAGTTTTGATCCAAAGTTCATGAAACTTTGTCAGAATGTTTATCCTCATAATATGTAGGATAAGTTTGAAACTGGGTCATGTCGGTTCAAAAACTTGGTCACTAGGTCAAATCTTAGAAAAACATTGTGTACGCTCTAGAAGGCACAGTTTTCATCCAATCTTTATGAAACTTTGTCAGAATGTTTATCCTCATAATATCTAGAACAAGGTTGAAACTGGGTCACGTCAGGTCAAAAACTAGGTCACTAGGTCAAATCATAGAAAAACCTTGTGTACGCTCTAGAGGACACAGTTTTGATCCAATCTTTATGAAACATTGTCAGAATGTTTATCTCCATAAACTCTAGGCCAAGTTCGAAACTGGGTCATGTCGAGTTATAAACTAGGTCACTAGGTCAAATCTTAGAAAAACCTTGTGTGCGCTCTAGAAGGCACAGTTTTGATCCAAAGTTCATGAAACTTTGTCAGAATGTTTATCCTCATAATATGCAGGACAAGTTTGAAACTGGGTCATGTCGGGTCAAAAACTAGGTCACTAGGTCAAATCATAGAAAAAACATTGTGTATGCTCTAGAGGACACAGTTTTGATCCAATCTTTATGAAACATTGTCAGAATGCTTATCTCTATAAACTCTAGGCCAACTTCGAAACTGGGTCTTGTTGGGTCAAAAACTAGGTCACTAGGTCAAATCTTAGAAAAGCCTTGTGTACGCTCTAGAAGGCACAGTTTTGATCCAAAGTTCATGAAACTTTGTCAGAATGTTTATCCTCATAATATGTAGGACAAGTTTGAAACTGGGTCATGTCGGGTCAAAAACTAGGTCACTAGGTCAAATCATAGAAAAACCTTGTGTACGCTCTAGAGGACACAGTTTTGATCTAATCTTTATTAAACTTTGTCAGAATGTTTATCTTCATAAACTCTCGGCCAAGTTTGAAAGTAGGTCATGTCGGGTAAAAAAACTAGGTCACTAGGTCAAATCTTAGAAAAACGTTGTGTAAGCACTAGAAGGCATAGTTTTGATCCAATCTTCTTGAAACTATGTCAAAATGTTTATTGTCCGTATATCTAAGCCCCCTATGAAACTGAGTCACGTCGGCTCAAGGTCAAATCTTAGAAAAACTTTGTGTACACCCTAGAGGGCACAGTTTTGATCCAATCTTCATGAAACTCTGTCAGAATGTTTATCTTAATGAAATCTAGGTAAAGTTTGAAACTGGGTTGTGTCGGGTCAAAAACTTGGTCACTAGGTCAAATATAAGAACGACCTTGTATACGCTCCAGAGGGCACAGTTTTGATCCAATCCCAATGAAACTGTGTCAGAATGTTTATTCTTACAATATCCAGGCCAAGTTTGAAACTGGGTCATGCCGGGTCAAAAACTAGGTCAAATGTTAGTATGGTAAAAACTCTTATAAATCTTCACCAGAGCCAGTGAACTGATTAATGCTCAGGTGAGCGATTCAGGGCCACCATGGCCCTCTTGTTTTGGTTGCAGTAGGTCGTCCCGATTTCTGGAGAATGCTTTGTTGATTGCACTTCTGACTAGTTGTGTTGGGTAGCCGCTGTATTTGAAATTTTGTAACAAGTTTTCTGATGCCGTTTTGTATAGGTTATCAGTACTGCAAATCCGACGTAGTCTCAAGGCTTGGCTGTATGGTAAGCTGTCTTTTTGGTGTTTGGGGTGGAAAGAACTGTAATGGAGGTAGAGGTGTGAGTCCATGGGTTTAGTGTACAGGTCTGTGCTGAGGTTCCCTTCTTTGTCCTTTGTTATTGTTACGTCGAGAAAATTGACTGTGATGTCGCTGATTTCTATACGCTGATATAATATACTTTGATGGAACCATTTGATAGGTGACTAAGTTTACTTCTAGGTTCAAACCATGTATAAGATTGGTTTCATTAGGCAGTAGTTTCATAAGGTGGTGGTTTCATTAGGCGGTGGCGCTGGTCGGGGGTATACGTGAGCCCCTGCTCACTTGCTCTAGTTTGTTTAGTGATTTGTATATCTTGTAAGTATTGACCAAGCAAATGTCAGTGTGCAGTTTATAGTAAGTTTAAATATTATGGAGATTTTACATTTCTCAGGCCATTTGATTTTAAATTTTTTAGTGCTTCTGAAATGTTTGCTGATATTAGTTGTTCAACACAGTTCTTTCTCTTTGTTTAATTTTGAATAGCTTGACCAGACTTAAACATCTCTTAAAAGAGAGAGAGAGCCTTAATTGCCTCATAAAACATTAAAAAGCTACAGTTTGTTAGTATTAAAACAATCTCCCATTCAGACAATTAAAGAGAATCTGAACACACTTAGTAAATCACTGGAGTAGAATGTTATTTTTTTCACGGCATGCTTTGGTTTCATAATGATGTGAAAACTCTGAAATTCAGCTAGCCATCTCTTAGAGCCAGACTTAAGTAAAACTGTACCCCAGTACACACAAAATGTTGTCTTACAGAGTCATTCAGCAGGCCTTTCATATGCCCAATGAATATTTCAGCTTCAATATGAGGAGAGAATCAAAGACTTGGAACTTCAGCTAGCCATCTACCAGGGCCAGACTGACCATGTGCATCCTCATACTCATGCTGTGGCCCTGGAGAGGGAATTAGAAAGTGTGAGAGAGAGATACAAGCAGCAAGTGAAAGAATTACAGGCTGAGATTGATAAACTAACAAGTGAACTCAGTAAATTAAAAAAGGTCCATGAAGGTAGGTTTTCTATTAATGAGCCGAGACACGAGAAAACCAACAAAGTGGTTGTGCTCCCAGTGTAGACACAGATCAGCCTAGGCATCCACCCAGTCTGATCAGAGTCTTTGCTGTCCGCATGGAGCTAGCATTGACCCTTAGCTACCCTTTAAGTGCACAGCGAAGACTCCTACCCAGTCTGATCAGAGTCTTTGCTGTCCGCGTGGAGCTAGCATAGACCCTTAGCTACCCTTTAAGTGCACAGCGAAGACTCTGATCAGACTGGGCAGATGCCCAGGCTGCTCTGAGTCTGCACTGGGTTCACAACCACTTTGTTGGTTTTGTCGTGTCGCGGCTAAGCTCCAGATAAGGATGGGTGTTTATGATACATGTTGTTCCGCAAACTATATGAGATAATTGTGTTCATTCTTCATATCTCCATATAGACATGCATTGTCTCACAACCTGCTGCATCTTTTTAGCCATCTTTAATGATCTGCTGATGTTATAAATCATTTTGTTAGTCTGACTTGCGACTTGTGATTTTACATCCTCTTCAACGGTATTTCAGTCATATCAGGATGATTAAAGGGTGATAATGAAAGGCTCTGTGCAATGGAATCCCTTTTATGATTCAAAGGATTTCTGGCTCCAGTGGGAATTGATCTGGGACCACTAGATCAGGAGGCCAGTGCTTTACCCTCTAAGCTACCAGGCTATCTATTAGTCTGGCAAATATTTTGCACTGATATGTTTCATATACATATGAGTTGAGTGGCCAAAGTGTAGTGGATAAGGCGCAAGACTACCAATGTAGGGGTTGCAAGTTTGATCCCCCTGCTTCTCCAGTCTTATGGAATAGACTTTAAACCAAAGTCCCTTCTCCTTATTACCCATGTGTTGGTGGGACGTTAAGTGAGTGAGTGAGTGATATGGGTTTTACGGCACATCAGCACCAAACGGACTATTTCGCGCCGAAAACGTTATAAAAAGAACAACTGTTTTATGCATAAGGTCAGAAATGAATGCACTGTATAAAAATGAATCAAGTCGGGTATGTGGTAAAACGTGCCAATCAACGGCTGGTGGGACGTTAAATTCGAGTTCACTCACTCACTGAGTTGAATGGCTTTGTTATTAGCTCACCTGAGCCATAGGCTCAGGGTGAGCTATTGTGATCACCCAGTGTCCGTCGTCCGTCGTCCGTCGTGCGTCGTCCGTCGTCCGTCGTCCGTCGTGCGTCGTCAACAATTTGCTTTAAATGACATCTTCTCTGAAACCGCTAGGCCTAGGGCTTTGATATTTGGTATGAAGCATTGCCTAGTGGTCCTCTACCAAGTTTGTTCAAATGGTGGCCCCAGGGTCCAAAATGGCCCTGGGGCAGGGGGTCTTGGGTTCGAAACTAAAAAATACTTAAAAATCTTCTTCTCCAGAACCGCTTGGCTCAGATGCTTGAAATTTGGTATGTAACATTGCCTAGTAGTCCTCTACCAAGTTTGTTCAAATGGTGGCCCCAGGGTCCGAAATGACCCTGGGGCAGGGGGTCTTGGGTTCGAAACTAAAAGATACTTAAAAATCTTCTTCTCCAGAACTGCTTGGCTCAGAGGCTTGAAATTTGGTATGTAGCATTGTCTAGTGGTCCTCTACCAAGTTTGTTCAAATGGTGGCCCCAGGGTCCAAAATGGCCCTGGGGCAGGGGGTCTTGGGTTCGAAACTAAAAAATACTTAAAAATCTTCTTCTCCAGAACTGCTTGGCTCAGATGCTTGAAATTTGGTATGTAACATTGCCTAGTGGTCCTCTACCAAGTTTATTCAAATGGTGGCCCCAGGGTCCAAATTGGCCCTGGGGCAGGGGGTCTTGGGTTTCGGAACTAAAAAATACTTAAAAATCTTCTTCTCCAGAACTGCTCAGCTCAGATGCTTGAAATTTGGTATGTAGCATTGTCTAGTGGTCCTCTACCAAGTTTGTTCAAATGGTGGCCCCAGGGTCCAAAATGGCCCTGGGGCAGGGGTCTTTGGTTCGAAACTAAAAAATACTTAAAAATCTTCTTCACCAGAACTGCTTGCCTCAGATGCTTGAAATTTGGTATGTAACATTGCCTAGTGGCCCTCTACGGAGTTTGAACAAATGGTGGCCCCAGGGTCCAAAATGGCCCCGGGGCAGGGAGTCCCAGGTTTGAACCATAGAAATACATAGAAAAATATTAAAAAATCATCTTTTTCAGAACCGCAAGGCTCAGATGCTTGAAATTTGGTATGTAGCTTTGCCTAGTAGTTTTTTACCAAGTTTGTTCAAATGATGACCCCAGGGTCTAAAATGGCCCCACCCTAGTGGGTCCTGGGTTTGAACCATAGAAATACATAGGAAAGTATTCAAAAATCTTCTTCAGAACCACTTGGCTCAGATGCTTGAAATTTAGTATGTAGCATTGCCTAGTGGTCCTTTACCAAAATTATTCAAATGATGGCCACAGGGTCCAAAATGGCCCGGCCCCAGGGGGTCCAGGGTTTGTACCATAGCAATACATAGAAAAATATTCAAAAATCTTCTTCAAAACCATTTGGAAGTGGTTGCAAACTATCAGGTTTGTTAAATGATTACCCTTGTTTGACCTTTAACCTTTTTGGTCAGGTGAGCGATTCAGGGCCTCTTGGCCCTCTTGTATTTTGTCTAATTATTTGGAGAAGCTTGAATTTTCAAAGTGTGGTGTGATTTACCGTAATGTGCCTATATATTGGGACACCTAAAAATAATGAATTTTCCATTTGGGACAAATGGAAAATTGATTATTTCAGGTGTCCCAATGCTTAAGCACATTAGGGTATTATAAGCAGTATACAATTTCTCCAACAAAAGACATTCTCCTGGGATGCATTTCAGTAACTTTAAAGCCATTAAAGATGTACTCTGTGTAAGGTATACAAAATAAATCATTATCAGACAAGAATGGTAACTCCACTTTCAATTTGGGAATTATTTATGTCAGCTATTTATCTTTAAGCTGTTGAACTGTGTACAAATATAAAGCATTATCAGATGAAGGGCAAAGAGCAAGAACTGTAGCTCAATTTCATTTGTAATGAAATTGTATGCCTTCCTAACAATGGATGTTGGTTTGAGCTTTACTTTTTGAAATATGGGGTGAAACATCTCATAAGTGATGAAGAAGCATTCTTTTTAAATCAGAATTTTTATGCCCCCAAAGGGACTTCAGGTGGCATATTAAAATCGCACTGTCCGTCAGTCCGTCCGTGCGTCCGTCCATAACAAATCATGCCCCAGTGATAACTTACAAACTACGGAGGCAAATTTCATGAAACTTCACAGAAAGATAAAGCATAATAAGAAAGTGTGTTGCACACAAGATTTTGGTTCTCACACCCAAGGTCAAGGTCACGATGGGGTCAAAGGTCAAATCATGTCTTAGATTGTGTCTCAGCTATAACTTACCAACTACTGAAGCAAATTTGATGAAACTTCCAGAAAGATAAAGCATAATCAGAAGGTGTATAGTGCACAAGATTTTGGTTCCCATGCCCAAGGTCAAGGTCACTGTCGGGGGTTAGAGGTCAAATAGTGTCTCTCCAATAACTTTAAAACTACATTACTGAATTTCATCAAATTTCACAGAAATGTAAGCATAATGAGAAGGTTTGTCACATATACTAATTATATACCCAAACCGAAGGCCAAGGTCACACTCTGGGGTCAGATGTCAAATCAGGTCTCAGCAATTGCTCAGAAATGTACCAAAGCAAATTTCCTTCAACTTCACAGAAAGATAAAGCTTAATGAGAAGGTGGTAAGCCACACACAAGACATAGGCTTCCAAACCCAAGTTCAAGGTCATAGTCAGAGGTCAAAGGTCAAGTTGTTTCTCCCAAATTACTAAAAAACTTCTTAAGCAAACTGTATTAATCAAACTTCTTGAAATGGTAAAACATAATGAGATGGTATGTCACAAACAAAATTTAGGCTCCCCATCCCAAGGTCAAGGTCACAGTCACAGCTCATAGGTCAGATTACATGTATATCTTCAAACTGACTAGAGACTGCTGAAGTGAATTTCATCAAACTTCGCTGACAGTTAAAGCATGATAAAAAGGTGTCTCAGTTGCAAGATTTGGGATTCCTTGCCCAAGGTCAAGGTCACAGTTGGGGTCAAAGATCAGTTTAAGGGGCCTTGGGGGCATATGTTACATACTGTAACTTTTCTTGTTTTCATTAGGATTTTCTGTCCTTGCCATGGGGCCATGTTCAGGCATAAAACGTGAAATAATCTATTCATATATAAAATCAGAAATGAAAGGGAAGAATTGTAGAAACACTGTAAATGATTCAAAGTTCGGCCTTGTTAAATGGGTCACCATAGTATCAGATTTTGATATGCACAGAGAGATGCTCATTGTTTATATGTGTGAATGGAAGGGGGGAGGGGAAGGTGGGAGGACATTTGGGGATGTAAAAAAACATCTGTGTTTGCTTCAAGAACCAACTATAATTTTATATATACATTAGAACTAATCTTTTTTCTCCTCAGCCACTTTCAGAGTAGAATCTCAAAGTGCTAAGGAAACTGAGACAGAGTTAAGGGCCCTTGTTAAATCTCTACAATCAGAAGTAGAAAACAAGACACATGACCTACAGGTGATGCAGAAATCTCTGGAAAGGCTACGCAAAGAGAAACAAATATCTATGACCTACAAGTTTGGAGATGGTGAGTCCCTGGAATATATCACTGAAATTGTTACAGATTACTAGAATTGCTTGAATCTACATATCATAGTGTAATAATCATTCCTTAGTAATTAAAGTCTCCATAGTCCTATCAGGGGTCAAAACGTCTAAACTCAAATCATTGTAAAAAGCTGTTCAACCTTCACGTTTGGTTAAAAAATGCGGGTTGATGTGCATATATTGAGTCATACAGGTGGCAAAACGTAGAGAAAACAAGTTTTCGAAAAATAACAAATCACTCCTCAAAATACAATTTCATGTTCTGGTTTCCAGTCTAGCAATGCTATATAAACATAGACAAGCTAGTGACTGGGGCCCCATGCCTGTACATGGTATTTTTACCCTTTAATTTTACTTAATGAAATTGAAAGTAGGTCATTTTAGTTGCCAACTAAAAAGACCCAAATATTAAAGTTTTCAAACTCTTTTTATGTGAAACTCAGGGATGTTTTATGTTTTTAAAACTAGCTAATCACGGTCATTTACAATGACCAAACTATAGTGAGAAGCTTGCAGCGATACCTCATGGTAACTTTTTTCATGAGGCTAGAGCAATTGGGCCTTTAAGTTTCTATCCCCATTGGTTCTGATCATTTTATTTGTAGAACATGAATATTGCTTGTTTGATAATTGAAATATTAGAAATTTGTAAGCCATACATATTACCTCTTTCACAATTTTAAATGATTTGAATAACATCTAACATACCATGTTCTCCAAAAAGGACACCTCTCCAATAAGAGCTTCCTATACTTTTTGCCCTGGAACAGTTTTAGTAGTACTTTATCAAGTTTTTTCAAATGATGGCCTCAGGGTCCAAAATGGCCCAGTGGCAGGGAGTCCTGATTTTGAATCATAGAAATACATAGAAAAATATTCAAATATCTTCCTCTTCAGAACCACTGGGCTCAGATGCTTGAACTTTGGTATGATGCATTTCCTTGTGGACTCCTACAAAGTTTGTGTAAATGTTGGCCCTGGGATCCAAATTGGCCATGGGACAGGGAGTCTTGGGTTCAAAATTAAATTATACTTAAAAATATTCTTCTCCAGAACCCTTAAGTGCAGATGCTTGAAATCTGGTATGATGCATTGCCTAGTGGTCCTTTACCAAGTTTGTTCAAATGATGGCGCCAGGGTAAAAAACTAACCATAGAAATACATAGAAAAATATTAAAAAATCTTCTTCTTCAGAACCACTTGGCTCAGATGCTTGAAATTTAGTTTATAGCATTGTCTAGTGGTCCTTTACCAAAATTATTCAAATGATGGCCCCAGGGTCCAAAATGGCCTGACCCCAGAGGGTCCAGGGTTTGAACTATAGCAATACATAGAAAATATTCAAAAATCTTCTTCTTCAGAACCATTTGGAAATGGTTGTAAACTATCAGATTTGTTCTAATGGTGATCCTAGTTTGACCATTAACCTTTTTGGTCAGGTGAGCGATTTAGGGCCTCTTGGCCCTCTTGTCATATTCATAAGCAGAGAAAATTTCATACTCAGCTAAACTGAGCAAGAAAACAACTGTACTTCTCAGTAATTTGCTATTTATATGCAGATAAAATTTCATGCTCAGCTGAATTGAGCATGCAAAAAGATTTGTAAACTCGGGGCCTGACTGAGACTGAATCTCACTAAGTTTTGGCTTTCTAAAACTTAAGGTTTTTCATGTCTCACTTATAATTCACCCTACAGGTTGAATGTACTTTTGACCACTTTTACACTTTATAGAAAGATAGACATGATATACACGTAGAAGTATTTCTATTTCTGCACAAAAACACGCAATTAAAGGTTTCTAACATGTTCTAATGTGCTTGGAGGAGTTTTTGTGAATGATCATTTCTCTTAGCAGATCTCACAGATTCCAATCAGGAGCATTAATTTTTCCTGTATGAATACAGCCTATCAAATTTTAGTATTATAAAAAGGTAAAGGTTTCCCATACCCTAGTAGCCATAGGGGCAGTGGGCATTGGCAGTGGAGATTAGAGTCCCACTGTATCTTGGGCACAGCATATGAAAGGCAGAGCTTATCCCTTTCCTTTGGCTGCCTTATCCTTCCTTGATTCGAAACAGATACCCATTTACTGCTGGGTTGACAAAGTTTTTTCCAGTTGTTGCATAGCCAAGCCTGGGTTTGAACTCAGGACCCTTCGACGACCTTCTCCACTATAACTGAGTAGCCCTAGCCACTTGACCTTGGCGCCTCTCTCAGTAATTTTAGTACATTGTCCTATAAAATGCCTTGCTATCTTCAAAGATAATTAATATTTGCTGATATGCTGATAGTAAAGCCCATCATTTTTGGAATATTTGCTATCTTCTATCCGTGACTGTATTTACCGAAATACCGAAACGAACTCGAATTACCGAAACAAACAAATTATAGGATTATATGACATTTTGTTAATTGTTTGTGCAGGAATAGCAAAGGGAGTTATTATATTGTAGAATGTAGGTATTGATTGATAAAGTTTCTAATTATGGTCTTCAGAATGGCTAGGTTTATTTGAATATTTGCAAATGTGTTATATGATATGCACATTAAGATGAGACTTCCTATAATATAAAAAGAGCTTTCTTTGTCTATTAAACCTATATGATATACGTGTAAAAACAAATCTAACTCTATTTCTATACCTAGACATATAATCAGTTACCGAAACGCCATATCCCTATATATTTTAATCAGGGAATTGTGTCATACTTCCATGTTTAATTGTTCGTTTGGGTATTTCCAGTTCGTTTGGGTATTTCCAGTTGGTTTCGGTATTTCGGTATGTTTTGGTAAATACAGTTACGCATCTTCTATCCATATGGTGAAAACCAGTAAACCTTTATCTTAACTGGCATTTAAGGCCTGATAATAGCAAATGACACCAGGCTGAAAATGAGCTGTTTTGACCAATCAAATTTAAGTTCAGTGAAGAGTATTATGGCAACTGAAGTCAGTGTATCAAAAAGACATATGAGCCGTGACATGAAACAAACAATAAAGTGGCATGTGCACCCAGCGAAGACTCAGATCAGTTTGGGCATCCGCCCAGTCTGATCAGTCTTCACTGTGCACTGAAAGGATTGGTAAGGGTCTAAGCTACCTACATGCGGACAACGAAAACTCTGGTCAGACTGAGTGGATGCCCAGGCTGATCTGAGTCTTTGCTGGGCAAACATGCCACTTTGTTGGTTTTGTCATGTGGCGGCTCATATTTTGAATATTTTAGTAATATATCAGACTGTCCTACACTACAGACTGGTGCAAGAATTGGACTACCTGTATATTGCATTCTTTAGTATGCTTTAAAGTCAGTAAAGATTTTGAGAAATCATTGACAAATTATGAGACAGGGTTCATGTGTCAGCTGTATATTTTTAAATTATCTTATATCACAGGTAAGAAAACAAAACAGAAGGGAAAAGGGCGACAGGAAACAGATGACCCAGAATTCATGTCACTTCCTGTACAGCCATCAGCCAATGAGAAAGAATATGAACCCAAAGATTTTGAGAGTACCCACATTTCAGATGTGGTTCAGGAGAATGAAGAACTCAGGATGAAGGTAATTCTGTTCTCAGATTTGTTTTGTAAATAAGCTTCACCTATAAGAAGCCCTGTCAGGGTTGAGTTACTTGCATATAGCTATAATAAAATCATTAGTTTCGTATAGCAGACAACACATAAAGGCAGCTGACCTAATTAATGCTGGAAATATTAAGTTATATTATGGCTTGTCAAGACAGAATGTAAGAAAGTTTGGGGTGAAAATAGTGATGCTAGATTAATAGGTAGATGTCAGTGGCATGACAAATGTTGTGATGAATCACAGGCATAATGAGCAAAGTGATATGTCACTGGCATGAAAAGTGTTCTAGTACCTCTATGGTATGATGAATGTAGTAGTATCTCACTAGTATGAAAATTTCATTGGTACCTGACTGGTATGCCAGTCATACTCATATTTAACTGGCTTATATTATTGATTTACAAATATAGTGTATCTTACTAGCTGGACAATTGTAGTGGTACCTCACTGGCAAGAAAAATAGTGATACTGCACTGGCATGACAGATGTGGTGGTACCTCACTGGTATGCCAAATGTACTGATATTTAACTGGCTTAACAAATATAGTGGTATCTCACTTGCTAGACAAATGGTTCCTTGCTGGCATGAAAGATGTTGTGGGACCTTAAGGGAATGAAATTCGCAGTAGTACCTCACTTCTATGGCAAATTTTAGAGGTGTCTCACTTGCATGACAAATATAGTGATACCTGATTGACATGATAAATTTTGTGGTACCGCTTTTCCACAAAAAATGTACCTCACTGGCATGGCAGATATTGTGGTACTACTATGGTATGACATGTTGTGATACCCCTCTGGCATGGCAAAGGTTTTGGTACCACACTGGCATGTCAGATGTTGTGGTACCTGTTTTTGTTGTGGTACCTCCTTGGCATGACAAATTGTTGTACCTCTCTGACATGACAGATGTTTTGGTACCTCACTGGCATGTCACACTGACATGACACGTAGTTGAGCCTCATTGGCATGACGACTGTAGTGGTACCTCTGTGGTTTGACAAATGTAGCGATACCTCACAAGAACAGTGAGGGAGCTCCAAGGAAACTTCAGAACATGTTTTATAAGGAAAACAGCTTATTGCTTGCATTTTGTCTCAGGTCTCAGCTGTAGTTGTGAGTAATATGTGCTTAAGTATTGGGACACCTAAAACCATTAATTTTCCATTTGTCCCAAATGGAAAATTAATGGTTTCAGGTGTCCCAATACTTAAGCACCAGTATTTAAGCACCATATGTGCTTAAGTATTGGGACACCTAAAACCATTAATATTCCATTTGTCCCAGATGGAAAATTAATGGTTTTTAGGTGTCCCAATATTTAAGCACATTAGGGTGAGTCATCTGTCATTCTGACTGACATGACTGCATTTGTAGTTGTCTCTTTCGTACAGGTTGACCATCTTCAGCTACAACGTGACCAGCAGAGAGTTGACCTTCAGAGATCTCTGGCAGAGACCGAGGCCATGGTGCGGAGAAACAGAGAGGATTACGAGGAGAAAATAGAGGCATTGAGGACAAACCACCAGAAAGAAGTACAGAGAATCCTGGCTCAGCAGGCCCTGGAGCACTCAGCTTCTAGAGTGGCTGAGATGCAGAGTAAATTGGATACACAAGAGGTTGGTATATAGAGTGAACTGTTGATAGGATGTCAAAAGTGAATTAATCAGGTCACACAAAAAAGTTTAAGTGATGGCATGTTCTTTCTAATAATCAGTATGGTAAGAATGCAATTAGGGGGTTCTGACTTGCTGTTTGACATGGAGTTCAAAGTTACAAAACCTGAAGACACCAGTCGTGAAACCCTTGTTGCGATGGTAAACACCAAACATGAAACTTGTCATTGCTAGGATATTGGATCTAAGGTATCATCTACAGGGTGTTAAGAAAGTTCGAAGACATTACAAAATTGCTTATAACTTTAGAAGTTACATTCATTAAATCTTAAAACTTTACAGGTTTCAGGAACTATTCAATATTAAAGGATCCACAATGTAACAAATTTTTAGCTCACCAGAGCCGAAGGCTCCGGGGGAGCTTATAGGATAGGCAGTGGTCCGTCGTCGTCGTCGTCGTCGTCGTCGTATGTCGTCGTCGTCTGTCGTCGTCGTCTGTCGTCCGTCAACACTTTTAAACGACATCTCCTCTGAAGCCACTGGGCCGATTGGGCCCAAATTTCATCTGTGGCATCCTTGGGCTGGGGGATTGAAAGTTTGTGTTTTTTATGAAAATTGGCCTTTTAGTTTGGTTGCTATGGCAACTTAGAGTTTCCATTGACTTATAATGGGGAAAATTGAAAAATGGCATTTTCTGCCAAACCATTGCAGATATGTTGATGAAACTTTTATAGAAATGTTCCTTTAGATGTCTTCTATCAGCTTTATGTTTTTTGGCCCCCTGCTCCTTTTATTGGTTGCCATGGAAACCGAAATGCAAAAAAATGAAAAAATAAAACTTAAAAAATTATCTTCTCTGAAGCTACTGAGCCGATAAGGCCCAGATTTCATCTGTGGCATCCTTGGGCTGGGAGATTGAAAGTTTGTGTTTTTTATGAAAATTGGCCTTTTTGTTTGGTTGCTATGGCAACTTGGAGTTCCCATTGACTTATAATGGGGAAAATTGAAAAAAGGCATTTACTGCCAAGCCATTGCAGATATGCTGACAAAACTTTTATAGAAATGTTCCTTGAGATGTCTTCTATCAGCTATATGTTTTTTGGCCCACTGCTCTTTTTATTGGTTGCCATGGAAACCAAAATGCAAAAAAACGGGAAAGAAATACTTAAAAAATTGTCTCCTCTGAAGCCACTTGGCTGATAAGGCCCAGATTTCATCTGTGGCATCCTTGGGCTGGGGGATTGAAAGTTTGTGTTTTTTATGAAAATTGGCCTCTTTGTTTGGTTGCTATGGCAACTTAGAGTTGCATTGACTTATAATGGGGAAAATTGAAAAAAGGCATTTACTGCCAAGCCATTGCAGATATGTTGACAAAACTTTTGTAGATAGTTCCTTGAGAAGTCTCTTATTAGCTATGTATTTTGTTTGGCTACTGCTCCTTTTATTGGTTGCCATGGAAACCAAAATGCAAAAAATGCACAAAAAAATACTTAAAAAAATTTATCTCCTCAGAAGCCACTGGGTCGATAAGGCCTAGATTTCATCTGTAGTATCCTTAGGTTGGGGGATTGAAAATTTATGTTTTTTTTTTTTATTAAATCAGCTCTTTAGTGTGGTTGCTATGGCAACTTAGAGTTGCATCGACTTGTAATGGGGAAAATTAAAAAATGGCATTTACTGCAATCAATATATGGAAAATAGTTATATATTTTGTTATCAACTCAACAGACTGTCAGACTGAGACTTTGTAGTTGTATACTTTGTATTAGCCCGTACAAATGTGACAGCAATTTTGAGCCTATACAAATTTTATAGCAATTTTGAGCTAGAGATCTGGTGAGCTTTGTGGCCCGTGGGCCTCTTGTTACAATCGTACTTTACCGTTATAAAATTAGCAGTTCATACCCAAGGTGTCAAAGTGGTCTGCTATAAATTATGGATTTTACGCACAAAGATGTGGCATATTAAACTGTTATTTATTCTTATCCCTCTGTGAATCATCATTTTAAAACTAATTGAAATGATAGAGACTAAGCCAAACAGTATTTTATTAGCTACAGTTTGTAAGGAATCATAGACAGCATGCACATTTTGATAGATGATTCATTGACATGAAAAAAACAGATGAGGCGTTTATATTTTGCAAAGGGGGTGGGGGTAATGAATTAACATCTGAAACGAAAGTTGAAATCAAAAGTTGACATAAGATCATTTATATCATGGAGTGGGTCATAAAGATATGGGAGACAAGAAGAAAATTTCGAAATATTGGTGATGTATCTGAAAATTATTATATATTTGAAATTTCACCAACAAAAAGTCAAATTATGCAAATGTGTTGGTAAAATAGCATTTCTACGACAATAATGCATCTAAATGACAAGAAAATTTCTTAATTATAGGGGCTTATACCCCAGTATAAAATATTTCAAGAGTTTCCTAAACAATTTCATATTCTTACCGAACTTGTTTCAAAACAACAAGGTTTTAGTGCAAAATTCAAGGAAAAATGGATTTGAAGATAAATCTAAAGAGTAATTTGTTAAGACTGATTTTGCTAAACAATATGAAAATAGAAATAAGATCAAATGTTTATGGTCGATATGAGAACAAATCTTATAACAAGAGACTAAAAGAAATCTACAAAATGCCTCTGATTTTACAAATACTGATACAGATTCTATCCCCACCCCCTAAAGTTTAAAGTTTCAATTGAGAATGGGGGTACCCTTTCGATTTAGTCAGAAATTTCAGTGTAAACGATAAAAAATTAATAAAAACTAAAGAAAAAAATCACGAAAATATTCCCTGAAATACTAGTACTTTAAAATCTTGAATATTTGAATTGGTTTTGAAAAAGCAAGCTCTTAAGATGCCGAACTCTAATGCAAATCAAAATTTTGCCTTCACCATTGTCAGCCCTGTAGAGGGTGTGTCCATGGCAATTCAGATTTTCTCGTCACTTTGAAACAAAAAAAGAATTTATGTGCTGCATATCTTTGGTAGTGCTTCCTATATCACACTTACAAAGGTTTGCGAAAATCATGACATTATTAAGCTTTCAGTGTAAGTTTTAATAATGTCTACAAACTTTCTTAACACCCTGTATATCTGTAAGGGTATATCACAATGTTGTCATTGTAGACTAGGGCTGGAAAATTGATAGGAGCTTTTGCACTGCATAAGCTCCTATCATTTTTCCAGCAAAAACTGGTAGTGTGTTTGGGTACAATAGGTTTCAAATTTAACGGCTGCATAACTAACAAGGTCATTAGTTTTGAACAACTGGGCTCAGAACTAATACACAGGGTATAATCGATTCCGCTAATTTTCGCTTCCTGCAGAGACTGTACATCATATTTGGCTTCCACCGAGACTGTCCGTGAACTCTTGCTTCCTGCCGAGGCTCTCGTCAGGAAGTAGAATCACGCGGACAGTCTCGGCAGGAAGCCATTTCACGAGGACAGTAGTCTCTGCAGGAAGCAAGAGTTTGCGGACAGTCTCGGCAAAAGCCAAATATGACGGACAGTCTCTGCAGGAAGCCAAAATTGGCGGAATCGATTATACCCTTAGTAATAGGACACTGTATTATTTGGCTACTTTCCCTCTCAGAATGACCCCAGATTTATCAGTCAGTTGAATTAGTTCTGCTATAATATTTGTTTTTTACTTTCAAAGTAATTTCAAATATCTAGATCTGTCTTGTAATATTAATCTGGATTTTTGGGGGGTTATTAACCTGTCTCATAGCTGAATTAATACTGAAACATAAAACTGATGTTACAGTATCATCCTAACTTGAAGTTTTGTCTAATTAATGACTTGTCTCAATTAGTTTAATTTAGTAAAACTGTCTGAGCTCCAGATAAGGTGAGTTTTATCAATGGTTTTGGGATAAATTCTTATTTCACCATAAAAACGGGTGTTGTGACCCCTTATTAGAACTGTCTTGCTGAGACGGTTCTAATGAGTGGTCACAACACAGGTTTTTATGGAGAAATAACAGAAATTGTCTTAGAAATATCTAAAAGTCTCCTTATCTGGGGCTCTGAATTACTGTGTTTGACTTGTAGGTTATGATCCGACACCTACGGGAACAGCAGGCCAGGCTAGAAGTTGAGGCTGAAGCTGCATCAGTTCTCAGAATAAAACAGACCAGACTTGAGGAAACACTGAAGTCACTCAACAATGATCTGAAGGAGGCAAAGAAATCTCACTCACCAGTAAGTTTGCCAGAAATGCAGTACTGTGGAAACAGTTTGGCATCAAGTGAAAAGATATGAGCCACGACATATCAAAACCAACATAGTGGCATCTGCGCCATGTGAAGACTCAGGGGCCATATTCATAAAACAACTTAAGTCGTTGCTATGCTGTTGCTAAGGCTACATTTCTTTGAAGGAGATTCCCTACAACTCTGAAATTTGCTCTGGAGGAACAGTCTAAAAAGACTGTTCCTCCAGAGCAAATTTCATAGTTGTAGGGAATCTCCTTCATAGAAATTCAGCCCTAGCAACAGCATAGCAACCGCTTAAGTCGTTTTATAAATACGGCCCCAGACTGATTGGATGCCCAGGTTGATGAGAGTCTGGTGGGTGCACATGCCACGTTGTTGGTTTTTGTTGTGTTGTGGCTCATATGGCATTCACAAACTGGAAAGAAACTTAAAAGATGCAGGTCAGCCTGATCTGAGTCTTCATCAGTTTTTAGCTCACCTGAGCCTAAGGCTCACAAGGTGAGCTTATAGTATAGGCTTGGTACGTCGTCCGTCGTCCGTCCACACTTTTGTCCGGACCCTAGCTTCTTCATTTTTGATCGCAGCTTCTTGTAACTTGCAGGTATCCAGGACAGCCAAAGCATCTCGGACGAGTTCAAAGTTGGGCCAGGTTGGATCTTTCTGTTTAGAGTTACTTGCCCTCGAGCGATAACATATTTTCCCATAGACTTATAATGGAGAAAATGTTGTCCGGGCCCTAGCTTCTTCATTTTTGATCGCAACTTCTTGTAACTTGCAGGTATCCAGAACAGCCAAAACATCTCGAAGGGGTTGAAGTTGGGCCAGGTTGGATCATTCTGTTCAGAGTTACTTGCCCTTGAGCGATAAAATATTTTCCCATAGACTTATAATGAAGGAAAATGTTGTCCGGGCCCTAGCTTCTTCATTTTTGATCGCAACTTCTTGTAACTTGCAGGTATCCAGGACAGCCAAAACATCTCGGATGAGTTCGAAGTTGGGCCAGGTTGGATCTTTCTGTTTAGAGTTACTTGCCCTCAAGCGATAACATATTTTCCCATAGACTTATAATGGAGAAAATGTTGTCCGGGCCCTAGCTTCTTCATTTTTGATCGCAACTTCTTGTAACTTGCAGGTATCCAGGATAGCCAAAACGTCTCGGACGAGTTCGAAGTTGGGCCAGGTTGGATCATTCTGTTCAGAGTTACTTGTCCTTGAGCGATAAAATATTTTCCCATAGACTTATAATGAAGGAAAATGTTGTCCGGGCCCTAGCTTCTTCATTTTTGATCGCAACTTCTTGTAACTTGCAGGTATCCAGGACAGCCAAAACGTCTTAGACCAGTTCCAGTTTGGGCCAGGTTTGATCATTCTTTTCAGAGTTACTTACCCTTGAGTGATGAAATATTTTTCTTGGTTTCTACTTATCCGATCCTTTTCAAACTTGCAGGTAATGAGGAAATGCATAATATCTTAAACAAGTTCAAATTTTGGCCAGATCAGGCCAACCACTACGAAGTTAGCTGCCCTTGACAGCTCTGTCTATTGTGCTCTTGATCGGATACTTTTTAAACTTGCATATATTAAATGAGGGCATACATAATGTTTTGGATGAGTTTAATTTTCAGCCTGATTGGACCACTGACTGTGGAGTTAGCTGCCCTTGAGCATCTTAAATATCCCTATAGGTTTACAATGTCTCTCAGGTGAGCAATTGTTGCCCTTTGGGCTACTTGTTTTATGCCCCCGTGACGACAGTCAGGGGGCATTAAGATTTGCCCCTGTCTGCCGTCTGACCATCTGTCCATCCGTTCGTCACACTTTGTGGTTTAGAGTTTGTGTAATCAACTTCTACAGTTTTCAATGGATCTTTTTCTAACTTTGCATGCATGTTGTGGACATATTTGACAGTTTCAAACTATCAGGTTTGTTCAGTTGATGATCCTCATTTTACCTTTGACCTTTTTACTCAGGTGAGCGGCTCAGGGCCTCATGGCCCTCTTGTTATATTTTCCAGGATTCATAGATTGTTTATGCCAAAAGTAAAGACTGACCAGACTACTGAGATATGGAGGCTGATCTCAATTTTTCTAGTATGCACACATAGATAGGTACTAAGCAACTATGCAATTACCAAATGTTGGGCATAGTACCTTGGCAGAATGTTGTCTCAATGACATCACTTGGACATCATTAGTATGAACTCTAAGGCACTATGGTAACAGATATATGACCTCATTGTTTTCGGAGCATGGCAAACAGTGTATGCCATGCTCCACAAACTGAAATTCTTACACCAGAAACATTAGATTTTCTCATAGAAATAATTATTCTGAGGTCATTTAATTCCATGATTCTTATCAAATTTTTGTCTTTCTTGTCACAGGGAGATACCATTTAAGGGAAGAATTTTCTCCATAGGTTAACTGCTCATGGTATTATGATTCTCATTTCAGGAGATGCGGCACTTTGAAGCATTGCAAGAGAAGATAATTCAGATAGAAAACAAACATACTAATCGTGAACAGGAACTACAACAAATAATTCGAAATACTCGGCAAAACACAAACATTGAAATAGAGAAAGAGGTGGAAAAATGGAAAAAACTTGTAGAAACTAAAAACAGTGAGATTCAAAAATTCCGAATGGAGTTGGACTCAATTTTAGAAGTATTACGGGTATTACAGAAACAAGGAGTTGTCATTCCAGTGGGGTCAGTCGGGGTTTCATAGCATTTAGCATGTTTAGGTGCCTGGCTGTAGACTAGAGGAGCATATGTGAACTGCGACACAACATAACTAACAAAGTGGCGTGTGCCCCCAGCAACAAAGTGGCATGTGCATGCAGGGAAGACACAGATTAGACTGGGCTAAGTCTTTGCTGTCTGAATGGAGCTAGCTGAGACCCTTAGCTACCCTTTAAGCACTTAACAAAGGCACTAATCAGACTGGGTGGCTGCTCAGGCTGATCTGAGTCTTGCTGGACGCACATGTCACTTCGTTAGTTTTATTGTGTGGTGGCTTATATGATGATTGTGGCATACTTAATATCTATTGTCCATGAGGAGCCACAATTAGGTTTTTATGGAGAAATAAGAAATTGGTATCCCATACATATCATCAAAGCCCCTTATCTAAAAGCTGGTTGACATTGAAATTTAGCTACTCATAGACTTGTGGGTATTTATTTATTTAGTGCCTGTGATATTTATACATTATACACATTCATATACTCATTTATCATATAGTTCATTCAGTTATATGCAGTCAGAGAAGTACATTACAATATTTGAGCCACAACACGACAAAACAAACAAAGTGGCATGTGCGCCCAGCAAAGACTCAGACCAGCCTGGGCATTCACCCAGTCTGATCAGAGTCTTTGCTATGCCCATTTAGGGTAGCTAAGGGTCTAAGCTGGCTCCATGGGGACAGCAAAGACTCTGATCAGACTGGGTGGATGCCCAAGCTGATCCTAGTCTTTGCTGGGTGCATGTGCCACTTTGTTGGTTTTCACGTACCGCGACTCATTTATTGTCAAAGTGTGTCCTCACCTGGTGCTCTACCTAGCTTCTTGAAATATTTCTGTAGCCATTAATAGGTACTTTTTTACTGAAATAGTTGGGAATAGCTAGTTAGAACAATAGTGAAAATTGACAGACAGTAGATATGCAGAAAAGTCAAGGGTAAGCTTTGTAGATTGTTCTGTGTAAACGTATAAAGCAGATACCAAGTAATTTTCTGGTATGCCATGAACAAACAGCAAAGTAAAAGATAGGCCTGCTTGATTGGAGGATTTTACATTATTATATTTGCATGAAGCTTGTATAGGATGAGATCAATCATGCTTGAGATCATGATATATGGGCTTTAAATCCTTCTGAAAACAGGACAAAATATGGTTTGTCTGCAGCAGTGGAAACTTTTACTGCAGAGATGATTTTGATAGACTGTAGTCTCAGTGAAAGGAAAAAGAAGAGGAGGTAAAAGGTAATGGTTTCCCATAGCCTAATAGCCGTATTGGGCAGTGGGGGTTAGAGACCCATTGTATCTTGGGCACAGCTGATGAAAGGCAGACCCCATCTCTCTCCTTTCGCTGCCTTATCCTTCCCTGATTTGAAAAAAGGTACCCATTTACTGCTGGATGGATATATCGTCGGATGGCGATGGTGTGCCGCTAACTCACGACCTTCTGGTGACTTTCTGCACAATAACCGAGCCACTGTAACCAATCAACTACGGCGCCTCTCTAGAGGTGGGAAGACAATATTAAAGAATGGACAGGGATGGACTTTGCCAGCTCAGTTGGAGCAGCAGAAAACAGGAAAATGGTGGAAAGGGATTGTTGAAAAGTCATCTATGATGCCCCAGCGAGCTTGCAAGGTTATGGGATAGAATAGAATAGAATTATAATAGTCTCACAGTTTTCTCTTTTATTCATGTGCCAGTGTATGTAAACTTAAGTAAAATACACAGTCAGCACCTGTTGAAAGTTTATAAACGAGGAAAATATGTTATAAGGTGTCTAGTTTCATCAAAGTATGATCCATTTAAAATCCTTTAAACCCAATTAATCCCCCCCAGGGGGAGGGATGTTGCATTTTATGAAATGGGGGCGTTATTTAGAGCCTAAATTGTTGTAAATCAGGCACTGCCAAAGTACCTTGAATAAACAGTATTAATGTGAATGGGTATACTTTCAGAGAAAGTAACTATATTTTTTGCCTCCCCTCTCAGTAAGGGTGGGGTCAACTCCTAATGGAAAGAATTTAAGAGTTTATCCCATTTCAAAGAGCTATCTCATGCAGAGAAGTAAACAGGAATTTATGCAAGTTGATGTCACATTATTAAAAAAAAAAGCTGAATGGGTATGGGGTAATAATTTATTAGGGAAGAGTTTTTAATATGATTAATGCGGTATGTTCTCAGGAAGCTTCAAATTTAGTTAAATTGGCTATATTGATACCCTAGATAAAGACAAAGGTAAGTGTGATACTGTGTTATTCTTGAAAAAGGGATTCATTGATAAGGGAGGCAAAAACACAAGAGTTGCTTCTCACGAAAGTGTACCTAGTAGGCTTAAGCAAAGATGGAAATATATTCAAGCATGTACATGTACCTCTCTTGGAGAAGAATTTGCCTACCAGGATAACTTACACTATTCCGTTGTAGCAAACCAGGAATGTGTACTTAAACACCTTCTTGGGAAAATAGAGCATACTGTACATGTACTAATGTTTTATATGTTACTTGTGGTATCTAAGAGCAAAGTACATGTGTTGAATAAAACCACAGAAAACGTGTACTTGTAATTGTCTTTTCTTTTTTCTTTCCCGAAAGAAAGCTTTTTTCTGGTTTCGTCACCAGATATTGTCAGTGTCACTGATGAGGCTTTATTAGCCGAAACTAAGTAGTCTGGCCCATGTTCCTCCTTTTGTATGTATTCTTTGCTCTTGAAGGAACTTTTTATGATTTTAATTGTCACCCAACTGAATACTGTAATCACCCTTAGTGTTATGATGGAAGCAAACAGTGTCCATCCAGATGAGACTCTGCACTCATTGCCATTTGTTACATTTAAGTTTTGTATACATGTTTGTTACCAGACCTGTTCAAATTTAAGGAAGATCAAAAAGTTCCCAGGAAAGGAATTTGTTTGATTCTCTTCAATAAAATATATCAATTTAAAGATATGCGCCCTGATATGTTTCTATTAAATTTCAAATTTTTCACGAAATATCTATCAAAGACATAGAAATGATTTATAGTAAACGTACTTTTATCTACCAAATTTATAATTTGTGCCGGTCACTGGAAGTAGGAGAATTTAAGAAAATTAAATAAAAACGCGGGAATAGCGGGTCGTCATTCCCGCCAAAAATGAATACTGGATACGCCCAGTAATCATGGTTAATCAGGGGAAAGTTATATCATGAATAATTTTAAGCCCTTTCTTTAATCAACATCAGACAGTTATTGGCTGAAAAGATCTCACGCGCACGGATTAGAGATTATTGCTATTGTAAGGTTATTTACTCCACTATTCATAAAATGCAAAGTGTGCTTGCAGAAACGCATTTTTATTCCCATGTGGGAGTCAATCAATTTATGACGACAAAATGTTCATGAATATTCAAGAAGGATTCGCAATGATATATCGTCTCTACCTCCGTACCAAAGACTTTTTGGATGAAGATGTTTTGCACAATTCTTAATTGTGTTGCATACAACTAATCCGTTTAATTCTTTTGTGGTTATTTCATGATGAAATACGAGGGAGTATACCTTTAATGATTATATATATAGTGCCATATGAAATTATGTGTGGCTTATATCTAATCGCTTTATGCATGTGCCACCACCCTGTCACCAAGTTGTGTGACTAAAATAAGTTACATTATTTCCTTTCCAGTCACAAATTATGAATGTCCCTTTGCCGCGATAATTGCCGTAAATACTAGTCACTTTGTACAGACATAAATATATATATATATCTAGCCCTGAAGTTCATATCAAATTGTGTGCTTTTCTGACCCTTTTTATGAACTGGTCAAGTACCACTTGCACTTTAATCTATCAGTGTAAGGAATGGGGTAATTCAAGGTAAGATGAAATTCTTAACACTTGATAAAGCAGAAGTGATCGTGCGTGGTTTCATAAACAGTTAACTTGAGACTATGGCGATTTGTTTCATGCATATGTTATATGTATGTGGCTTATGCTTTAAGTCATGCCAGTCCAGCAATTCCCTGGCATCACCTTGATATTTACAGTGCCAGTAGCTTCCTTTGCACATGTTCGGCTCAGCTAGCACCAAGGCTCCAGCACCTAGTGATATTAGAAATCAGGTCGTAGTCTTATAGGGTGAACAATTTCCTATGTTTTGTTTCATGCAGCATGCCCTCCTAAATTCTCTTGACAGTGATGAAGTGTGCTGTGGCCCCAGTTTTGATAAAGCTTGGCAGTGTAACTGCACCCGCTTCTGCTAGACAAGAAAGCATATATCTCTAATAAATTTGTGCTTAAAATTAGACTGTGCCTTAAGAGCATTCAATAGAGAATTAAATTATTTGAGAATGAATCATAGGTTTGAGAAAATCACTCTGCCATCGTATGAATTTCAGGTAGCATCTCGCTTATAATTCGAGAGGATCATGGCATACACACTGTAAGATGACACCATAGATCTGTTACCATAGCAACTATGGAATTACCAACTGTTATGCTTAGTATCTTAGCAGAATGACGTCTCGTTGACATCACTGACATCAATATGACTTCTTAGTTGTTATGGTAACATCTATGACGTCATTGGTATCGGAGCCTGGCATACATCCTATGCCATGCTCTGCCAATTTTTCAGTGCCAGTACTAACTGAAATTCTTTCAAGAGAAACTTCACAGGGGCCGTATTCATAAAGCCACTTAAGTCGTTGCTATGCGGTTGCTAAGGCTAAATATCTATAAAGGAGATTCCCTCCAACTATGAAATTTGCTCTGGAGGAACAGACTCCAGACCAAATTTCATAGTTGTAGGGAATCTCCTTCAAAGAAATTTAGCCTTAGCAACAGCATAGCAACCACTTAAGTCGTTTTATGAATACGGCCCCTGACTTTCTCAAACATAATTATTCTCAAGTCAAAAACTTCAGATCTTCTCAAACATAATTGTTCTCGTGTCAAAAACTTCAGATCTTCTCAAACATAATTATTCTCAAGTCAAAAACTTCAGATCTTCTCAAACATAATTATTCTCAAGTCAAGAACTTCAGATCTTCTCAAACATAATTATTCTCAAGTCAAGAACTTCAGATCTTCTCAAACATAATTATTCTCAAGTCAAGAACTTCAGATCTTCTCAAACATAATTATTCTCAAGTCAAAAACTTCAGATCTTCTCAAACATAATTATTCTCAAGTCAAGAACTTCAGATCTTCTCAAACATAATTATTCTCAAGTCAAGAACTTCAGATCTTCTCAAACATAATTATTCTCAAGTCAAGAACTTCAGATCTTCTCAAACATAATTGTTCTCGTGTCAAAAACTTCAGATCTTCTCAAACATAATTATTCTCAAGTCAAAAACTTCAGATCTTCTCAAACATAATTATTTTCAAGTCATTTTCATTCCGTGTTATTCGTGACGGCTGAAAGTTTTAAATTTATGTAATTCATAATAACGTTAAAGTCAGGGTGTCATATTGAATAATTCACTTCATATTCACTAAAGAAGATAGAAGAAAGTCCATGTTTTACCTTTTGTTAAATAATAATTGACTATGGATTATTTTCTTTTATTTGTTCCTGTAGAAGTAAAGTTCAATCTTTGGTCACACCCATATCATCACAGGAATAGAGTAACGCGAAAAGACGCGTTCGGGCAAGTCCACTCACCCAGTGAGATCAGCCGGCTCGTACATACAGACTCACCAGAATGTTCTTGTTTGCTGTACATGTATCTCGTATATATTTCAGTTATTAAAAAAAAAGAATAGGTGGACAAGAAAGACTCTGATTTGACTGCACAGTACACATGCTCAGTACAGTAGGCATTTTTCTCGTGCATGACGCTGTTATAGCTAAAGCAAAGAATGGGATTTAATTTTGAAATTAAATTCATTGATGATTTATTTTGTATTAATTACCTGTAATCTGTCCTCGGTTTTCTCTCCCATGTTTGGCCTAAAATTATTAAGATCGATCCGAACCCATAACAGTAAGTCCTAATGTGTGTGCATGTTTGCGCCTCTTTAGTTTGCATAGCTTGGTTTGTCCGAGAACTGGCCCCAAGGTTATAAAACATTTCTCATGCTCAAATCAGCTGAGCATGAAAATGACCTCTGCTGATAAATATGAAAATGCCAACTTATGTTGGCATTTTTATATTTTTAAGCAGAGAAAATTTGATACTCAGCCAAACTCAAAAAGAAAACAACTGTACATATCAGTACTTTGCTATTTATTAGCAGGTAAAATTTCATGCTCAGCTGAGTTGAGCATGAAAAAAGTTTTATAACCTTGGGGCCTGGTAAGTTACAGATGTGGACAGAGGACTGATTATCTGAGCCGCGACACCACGAGGTTTCACCGGCGTAGTCCGTATCCTCGGCATGTATCGGGTCCTCCGCCGTACTTCAAAAAATCGATTATGGTATGCATAGTGTGAACACGACAAAATTAAAAAAAAGTTGCATGTGCGCCTAGCGACGACTTAGCCCGGATCGGCCTGGGTATCCACCAAGTCTCATCAGAGTCGTCGCTTTGCGCTTAAAGGGTAGCTAGGGGATTTGGGCTAACTCCATGCGGACAGCAAAGAATTTGACCAGACTTGGCGGATGCCCAGGCAGGGCCGTCGCCGCCAATATAAAAGTAGTCCGGCCATTCTGGAGGAGACATCTAAAGGCATGAGAGGGGGAAAGCACTAGAGGGTGATTTTCCCTTTCGTAAGGAGAGTTCGGGGGATCTCCCCCGAGAAAATTTTAAGATTTAGAATGGCTATAAATGCATTCTGAGGGTACTTTTCTGTTTAAAAATCGGTAATTTTCTCAAGAAAAATATATTGTTTCTCGATTTTAGATACCTGTTTAGTCACTTTTTCATCTTTTTTTTTTTCAAAAAAAAAAAAAAAAAAAAAAAAATCATGATAGTTTCATTAGCTATGCACGTGTTTGTGTCAGACAGCCAAAACAGGACTACAAAACAACTATTTCGTCTCTTCTGCGAGTCTCATTAGGCGGTGTCTTACAGTGCTGTTTGCAGTAGGACGGACGCTCAGCGCCCTGTTACTGCGGCTATGGATTCGTTCCCTGATGTGCAGGGGGAACGTCGATACGAGAATTGAATAACAACAACAAAAAGGTGTGTATGCATTTCACAGCAAGCTGGATTGACGGAAGTGTCTTTGATGGATCGTGTCATGAAGCTAATCCTACCTTTAGGCTGGCCTATTGATGACAGAGTTGCATTATCCATGTATCATCAATAATTATGATTGCGGGTTGGTGCTTCAGATTATGGCCGAATACTCTTAGTTTAGGCAAAATTTTGAGTAAGAAAGAAAAATAAAAAAAGAAAAAAAGTAAGATCCATTTTATTCTTGTCGAAAAAGTGGTACGGTCATGGACGGGCCGCCCGCGACGGCCTTGCCAGGCTGATCTGAGTCTTCGCTGGGAGAACATCCCACTTTGTTTTGTCGTGTTGCAGCTCATGTAGTCTTGATAATATTCTCTGGTTACCTTCAATCTTCGTTTTCATTACATTAAGAAATTAATTTCTGACTGGTCCCATCAAACAGTGTAGGCACATAGGGCAACTCTGATCCGGGTCTGCTCTATTAGGCATTTACCGTAGCTAAGGCAGTGATCCAGGCCCCGAGGTTATAAAACTTTTTTCATGCTCAACTCAGCTGAGCATGAAATTTTTTCTGCTCATAAATTTTAAAATGCCAACAATTGTTGGCATTTTAATATTTATGAGTAGAAAAAATAGCCTTCTTGGCTTATCTGAGCCTGAAAAATGCTGAATTTCGTGGTATTTTTATATTTATCAGCAGAGAAAATTTCATGCTCAGCTGAGTTGAGCATGAAGAAAGTTTTATAACCTCGGTGCCAGGTGTCCCAATACAGTCCTTTCGGTGGTTTAAAGTATACTAATATGAAAATAAAATGACTGAAAATCAATGTCCGATTGATATCAACAACATCATTAGTTTTCGATTTGCATAAATGAATAAGGAGAGAACAACAATAAAGCTGCACACAATATAAAGAGACGGGTTAGTAAAATGTGCCCCGGAGCCGTCTGTAGCAGTGCTGTGGTACGAGAACAATAACATGACAAGAGAAAAGTGGCCTTTTACAATATAGCGTAAATGCAGTTTGCCTTTGTCACTACCCAGTATCGTCAAAAACAGTTCGCTTGCGTTTCTACTTCCGCCCCCCCCCCCTTTACTACTTAGATTCGATCACATCTGATCATTAAATGGGACGGTCGGGTGGTGCGAAGGTGCTGTGTGTAACTTCCAGTGCCGGGGTGTCCTACTTATTTGAACAGTAGTAGGGCAAGGGCTTACTGTGCTTGCAGTAAGTGCGGGTGAAGGTTGTTTGGACATTTTTTCTCTCGTCTATCATTTCACTCTTTTTTCTCCCTCTCTTTGGGAGACGGCCCGATATAGACTGAAATACTGTTTCAAAGGGCCGTTAAACCCAAAACAACCAACCAACCAACTGATCATTAGATCCTGTCTCGTCAGAGTCTAACCCACTTGCTACTGCAACCAGAGAAGACATTGGACTGCCACTTTTCTCCGGTATTTATAAGGAAAAGAAACAAAAGGAAATTTGAAAGAAACAACAGAAGAAAAGAAAATGTACATGTGTCTGAATTAATTTACAGGAGACTACACTGGGAAAACTGCGGTCACGTCAATATGTAGAATAAAATGGCAATGTGTTTATGTAAAGCTATATGCTCTTTTAATGGATTAATGCAGATTAACAGTAATGGAACTGTTGAAACGTTATTATTACTACAAATCTTAAAACTTAAAAGTTGAGCCCAGACACGGAAAAATGCATTTCGACAGCAAATAAATAAAAATAATAATAATAATAAAAACTCAGATCAGTCTGCATATCCGCGGAGCTTGATCAGTTTTCCCAGTTCGTATCTACACAGTCTTTCCTAGCGCAAAGTGAAAACTCTGATCAGACTGTTTAGATGAGCAAGCTAATGAAAGTCTAATTGTTCATACGTTTTAAGACCATTTTTCCATGCTATGGCTCATATCATTTTATGGTAAGCATGTTCATCGATACCAAACAGTGTACTACCTTTTGAGGGACAGAAATGGAAAAATAGGCGTTTAAGTTATATTGTACTAATGGTATATTTTTCTTTTGGATATAATTGAAAGTATTGAAAAAGTGAGAATAATGCCTGCATTTAAATAAATTCAATACAAACAATAAAATAAAATGTCACAAACGCAGCTGAATAGCAATAATAGCCCTGATCAGTCACAGGGTCTCATAAATGATTTTAATTTAGAGGGTGAAAATTCAGTTATCACTTCAACGGGAAACGAAACTAATCAATCTTCTGATAAGAAATTGTTTAATCAGGATTTAGACACCAGTAATATTAGTAATGAATCAAGTGGCAAGGTTTTAGATGAGAATAGTTGTGTCGGAGATGATCGAAAAGTAAACAGTGAAAATAATGAGCCAGTGATTCAGAACAGCTCTGTATTGACAACGAATTCAGACCTTTCCGGTACGAATGATGTTGATGAGCCACTGAATGGTACGGAGCAAGAAAAAAGTAGCAACAGTTTAACTACTGATGATGTGAAAGAAAATACTGAAGATATAGAAGAAAACCATACGTTTAATACCGCTGATGGAGATACAGATGACAGAAACAGTAGTGAAAATAACAGAGGAGACGAACTGATCACTGAAAAGAAAACCGATTCCGATGATTTAAACGGAAAGGGCACAGACGAGGAAAATTTAAATGACAAAAACGAAGGTGAGCTAGAGATACAGGGACAAGATAAAACCTTCAGTAATGAAATAGAAATTAAAGACAAAAATATAACAGCAGATGATTCAGGAGATAATGACTATAAAGACGACTTTGAAGACGAGGATTTTAATTTGAAACAGGAAGAAAACACAGAAATCAAAGAACATGAAACAACAAATGAAATAAGTGCCAAAAGTACAGATATAATTAATGAACACAAATCACAAGAAGACAAAATAAATGGAGATGAGAATTACACAGATGACAGTGAAGAAAAACTCGATGTATCCGACAAACAGGTCGATCCTGATACCGAAGAAATAAACACGGATAAAACAGATAGAGAGGGAACAAGTTTAGATAATAAAGTTGAAAACGAAGAACAAGTCATACTTGACGGTGACAAGGCTATTCCCAAAGTCATTCTGACTACAAGTGCCGATCCGTCTGACTCGGAAGCGGAAAGCGACAGCAAAGAAAAGTTATCTAATTCTGCGTCTGAGTCGTTGACAGAAAAAGACAATGAACAAAATACTGCAAACAGAAGCTTAAATGAGACAGGGGAAAATGATAATGTTGGATTAAATACGAATGACAATAAACAGGAAGCGATAGATAGTAAGGACTCTGGCTTCACTGGGGGCATTGAAAGTTCTGATAAAGATCAATCCTTAAATGAGCAAAACAATGAAAAATACAAAGCAGATGATGATAATGACGATTTTTGGGATACAGATGAGACTGATAATACAAAAGGAAAAGAATCTAAACATGGCACGCATTTGCTAGAAGAAAACGGCAATAAATCGTTCGGAAAAGTGTATTCAAACATGGATACTGACAGCGTTGGTGAGAAAAGAAGTTCTGGAGCTGATGACACAGACGTTCAAAAGACAGAAGATAAGAAAATAGAAGATCTAGGAGAGTATCTAACAGCTACAGAAGACTCTGAAAACATGGAAACCAAACGACATGAGAATGCCAGTAACGATAACAGTACTGGCGAAGCTGATATCAGCCGCCGAACAGACGCACCATTACCCCAGCCAGAGCCGGAGAAGCAACCGGAGAAGCCACCGTCTCCAGAACCTGTAAAACAAGAGAGTCCATTAGAACAACTTTTGAAACGAAATGTTGAAATTGATGGGTCTGTTGAGTCTATCTCGGACCTTGAAACTAAAGTGACTTTACTTTTACAAAGTATAAAACATGTAATGAAACATTATAAGGAGCAATTAACGCTACAAACTCTTAGAGATTTTACGGATGACATGGGGAAATTCCGAGGTGACTTTCTGTCTATAACTGATGCTTATCAGAGATGTGGGCAGCTGGCAACCACAATGAACAACCACCTTAAAGAACTGCGACATGCTACCGAGGACTGTAAAACCATGATATACAGAAAATTTCAGAATGAGGATCTTGCTACGTGGATAGACATAACACCGGAGAAAGAAGAAGGTAATGTAGTCAATTTTTAGAATCACTGCCCTTTTACATGACTGTACTACATCATGTGGCACTTTTGTCATGTGATATTCAGATAATCCTTCTGTTATACAAGGTAATCAGGGACCTCATTATTGGCTCTATGTGTCTTTAGCCACTTCCATAGATAGCTGATGGGACAAGCGAAGGCTCTGATCAGACTGCACTTATGTGCAGTCTGACCAAAGCCCCTGCTTGTCACCAATGACACATTGTTGGAAGTCACATGATGTGGCTCAATTATGACTCCTGACAGGAACTGATGTCAAATGTGGCGCTTGTATAGAACTAATCGTAAAATCAAAGCACAAAATGACACTTCCCTGATCTTATAGATAGTATTCAGGTCATTCATAGCTCTGGTATTCTACTCTGAGGGCCTCATGGAAGATTAGTTGTATTGCTAAATGTCACCCTCGTAAAATAAAGACTTTACTTACTTACTTACTTACTTACTAAATAAAATTTCTGACAAGCTTGTTCATATTGTCGAAGCATTCAATTAGGTACTAATAACTCATTATCGAGTAATTATCGGCAGTTTTGAACTGTTCTTTCAAGTTAGAATAAAAAATGAGAGCGACATCGACAGTCACGGAAAAAATACCTGTTGAGACGTCAGCACTCTTCCCCACCCCACTCCGCCACTCTCTCTCTCTCTCTCGACACTGCTGATAAAGTGCGCCATAAAAGTGTCAGGAAGAAATTTTTTATGCAGAGACATATTTCAGTTGACTAAAATTAAATGAACTCTGTAAATAGTACCAATAATAGTCCTAGGTTTCACTGTACGAGATAGTCTTACCTCGATACTGATAATTTCTACACTGTCTACCAGTCTCCATTTTATATGTGAAAATCGTATTCACCACAGGGTATTATCGATTCCGCCAATTTTCGCTCCCTGCAGAGACTGTCCGTCATATTTGGCTTCCGCTGAGACTGTCCGCGAACTCTTGCTTCCTGCAGGGACTACTGTCCTCGAGAAATGACTTCCTGCCGAGACTGTCCGTGTGACTCTGCTTCCTGCCGAATTACAGTAAAGATTTAATATATAATAAAAATCAATTCTGCATTGCTATTATAGGTCGGTCGCGCTATAGTGGCAATGTTTTGTTTACATTTTTTATGTCAACAGTACCTCTACTATCATTACGGTGCAGTTCATGTAACTTCCTGATCTATGGTCATAATGGCACATTACCGTTAACTGGCTGTTCTGATTTATCTAAATGACACTTTTTGGAAGCTTAAAGACAGGAACTGTCTCTAGTTTAAGAATATCATTGATAACAAAATTAATAGTAAAAAATAATTCAAATTGATTCTTTCATTCCCGTGAATCGGATAAGCTGAACTCTGCTATATAGCCAGTCAGTCATCAAATCAAAATAAACACAAGACAATAACATTGCCAACTTATCGCGTCCGGACTATAATGATTGATAGTACAGTTGTCTGGCGAAAAGATAAAACCACGGTTTTGGTAAAGTATACCGGAGTGTCGCCAGGGTACTTTGGTATACTTAACCCATTCCATCCGGGATACCCCTTTAGGGGTATCTGGGTAAACAGTTTGGATCCAGATCAGGCCCCACAAACGTGGGGCCTGATCTGAGATCCAAACTGTTTGCTGCATAGACATCATTTCTACAAGAGTTAGTTAGACCAATATTGCCAAAATATTCTTGATTTTTGAGGCAGACGACAATTTCAACAGACGACAAAAATACACAGAATGCAATAGGTTAAAGGGACAGCAGCTCTGCCAGTTTCGTTTTTTCTCCCTTCTTTAGTAGAGTCAACTTGAAAAATAAAATTTGCTCCCAAAGCACCATATATTGGAAGGCTTTTATCGACATGGAGAGCACAAATAGGAAGTCACAAAAGGTGTCTCTCTTTGAGAACAAACGACGGAAAACACACACTTTAATATAGGAGCAGCATTACTGAGCAGCGTGCGCAAGGCCTGCACTGTTTGTCATGTCGCAAAGTAATATTAACTCGTCGCCTGATATTACAAAGAACTTGTCCAACGTACAGATTATTGTTGTGTCCCAGTATTGTCATCCTGGAGTATTTTTATGATATTGTTTTGCTGTTGTTTTCTTCATCCAGTTCCCACAATGATGTTTCCTAAGAGGCTCAATGGAATGAATCCATAAGATACATCTCCTGGCACCCGTGTCAGTCCGTGGCTGCTCCATTATACAATCGGAACACCGCTCGGCCAATTCCGTGAATTCACGGAATTGGCGAGCGTGCTCCGATTGCTCCATTATATTAGTTTAAACATATTTTATTGCCAAAAACAACTGACAAATGGGTCGGACCACAAGTTCTAACAACATTAATTACGGTCCTCCCCATGAGAATGCTATACAGGACAGATATAGGCAATGACATACATATAACATAATTTTGAAATTACTGATACTGCTTACCAAAAGAGTAATATTATATTAAAAACAAAATCAGAGCATTTTATCTTTACACACATTCATTTGTCTTGAAGACGTTTTGGCCCATTGATTCACATTGGAAGCCCTTGTCTAAATATTTAGACACTTTATTCATAATAAGATAAATTATTTATGAATTAAATGTGTTGTAAAAAATAGATGAATTATAAAACTTTGAGAGAAGTACGGTTTTTTTTTTCATTTATTCTACAAAGAAGTGGAACCTTTACCTAAAGTGCCCGAAAGCAAGTCACATTTTATTCCCTTGATTATTTATGTACTGTATTAAAAGTCCTTTAGAATTTTTGATAAAAGACTCGGTGACTGGCTATTAGGCAAAAGTACCTAATGGTGCTGTATCTTTTTATTTATTTATTTATTTATTATGAAATATGACTACATCATGCCAGCCAGTTGCCAAGTACCGTATACAAAATAATTTTCGCGGTGTTCCATTTTTCGCGGTATTTCGCGGTCACTTAGAAACCGCGAATATTAAAATCGCGAAATAATTTCCTGTTTCTTACAAAGTATCATATGTGGACACAGTGTTCATATATTTTGTTACTGTTTGCTTCGGTAATTGCTGGTACTTTTCACTCATTAACCTGTGGCAGCCGTGCCGCATGTTAATGAACGAACTGGCTCTAGTGAAAAAGAAGTAGTTTCGCTTTTCGCGCATGTTGCTGACCGCGAAAATTAAAAATCGCGAAAATTAATGTTTATGTTTTTGACCCTTAACCGCGAAAGTTTGAACCCGCGAAAATTACCGCGCATACGGTATTTTACCTTAAACAAACGTGCAAGTATACAGTCTACTCTTTGATTTCTTTTTAGGTAAACACAAACTGCAAGAGGAAGTGATAGCTGCAGAAAGAGCCGCCATGGCAAAAGCTGCTGAAGCACGTGCAGCTATGGCGACAGCCACTGTCGGTGTTGCGGAAGCCAACCAGTTTGTATCGGAAACGGAAACACAGACAGCGGAAGCGGAGGCGGTAGCAAAGAAAGCAAAGGCGCATGCCCAGCAAGCTCTCGTGGCGGTAGAGGAAGCGAAAATTGCAGCAGAGGAGAAACGTAGAGCGGAAGAAGCTGCTAAAAAGAGAGCAGAAGAGAGAGCCAGAAAGAAAGAAGCTGAAGAAAAAATGAAGCAAGCAGAAGAAGAAAAGAAGATATATCAAGAAGCAGCAAAGAAAGGAACGTCTGTTGAAGACGAGAGAGCGCTGCTGCTTGCGGAGAAGGCAAGAAAAGAAGCTGAACGCCGAGATCCGAAAAACTGGCCAAAATACACGTAAGTCCTGACCTCCATGTGTGGGTACAGTTTAAATGTAGGGCAGATCTAAGCCGAAAGATGTTTATCTCCCTTTGAAAAAGATATCGCTATGAAAAAGGAGGCAATACTTCCCAGGTCAGAGTGGCCGCTCTTGGCGGAACTATCAATTTAATTTAAATATCGCTGAGTGCAGCATTTTCTTTTAAAACAGATTTATTTTTGCTAAAATCTCCTATGCTTTATTAAAGAAAATATCGGACCAGTATACCTGCCGGCCTTTATAGATTTAATGCAGGGCGGTAGTGTTGTTGAGAAATAAGAAATCCTTTCCTTACCCGAGTCCAAAATCCCGTGTCCTGCACAAAATAACTGTATAGCTAACTAGCTATATTTATTTCCCTTTTACGAGCCGTGTAGTGATACATGTATGTTAAAGACTAGCTATTAAAACTTCTTTTTAACTTCTTTTGATATTTCCAAATCTTCGGGCATAAGATCAGGCATAGCTCATAAATCAAAACCGTCTGATGCTATATTCAACGGATTTGTATGTATATTTACATGTATATAACAAATCATGAATAAAATATTGTTTAAACGAAACACAGATACAGACAATCACTATAGTCCTACTACTTATCTCTCTCTGTCTCCGTCTTTCTGTTTCTATGTTTCTCTCCCTCTCTTAACCGTTTTACAAAATTAGCAAATAAATTTTTACATTCATATAGATTAGTCAAGGTGATGTGTGGCGTGTATGTATGTGGTGAGGGGGCGGAGGAGGGGTGGGGACGGGGAAGGGAACTGACATGGAACTGTCCAGGTGTTTCATACAACATGTGCATATTATAACCTGCATTTTCCTGTTGTTTGAAACTAGCCCAATTTGTACCATACATTTTACCCCTTGGTTCTGTTTTAAAGGTTTTCTGTGAAAGGCGGAGACTTTGATCCTGGAGTGGGCTGTATAATTCGTGCTGTAGAGGGCACCATGCGGACAGGGGACCTGCTGTGCCAGCGTATTGGACAGGAGACTGGAATACTTACACTGGCAAACAGCGAAGAACTTATCAGCAATATTATTGAGATCAAGCCAGTGGACCCAGAAATGAAATTCCATGTAAGATGCTTAACTCTGAAAAGCTAAAACATTGATCGACGTTGTAGCAACGTCAGTACTTCTACATGGACTTTTATCGACGTTTACATAGATTCTGTTATTGGTTCAATTAACCATGTATCAATAACTAAACCATGTGTGATTTTTTATAAGGAAATAACATGAAAATATATGATAATACTATAATTCGGAAGTGCATTACTTTTTGAATATTTACATTACCAGTGCAATTTTTTCTTTAAACCTACTCAACAAGTACGTGACCCGATGTTGTTTACAAAACAATAATTACATTGAGTCACTTGGCGGAATTTTTTTTTGAATCGATGCGTATTAATTTTGGCACTATTTGTGCCTGATTTTAAATGCCGCGAGCTGACCGGATTTTTCGTCTATTTTCAATCGCAAATTGGTAAATTATTTTATCCAAAGTCGATTTGTTGGTAAAATATTCATTATTTAATATGAATTTAAATTGCAGTTTGGAACTATTTCTTTGTTGGTAGGGCTTCAAATCAAAGCAGGGTTCCGAAACGTTATGACAGCTGTTAAGAGAAAAGCCACCTTTGCTGTATCTTTGCTGTATTTTTGCCAGTTACTCTTTAGGAACCTAGAAAAATAATGCAAATGTAAGGAATAAACTCAATTTCGTAACGTTTACTAAAGTTTAACCATATCGGGTCATGTTCAAAGTTAAGTACATGTATAAACTACATAGGGTTACTGGGTTCACTTACTTTACTCGTGTCCCGATATAGTAAACGTTTAAAGTAACATACATTCCTAAATTGAAAACAGTCCCTTTCCTATGGTGGCTGGTTTGTGCCATTTCGTCTTTTCGTCTTGTCGCCGCGAAAAGACGCCAGGCGAAAAGACGAAAAGACGCCATACGAAAAGACGAAAAAACGCCATGCGAAAAGACGAAAAGACGAAAAAACGCCATACGAAAAGACAAAGCCCGCCACGCGAAAAGACGATATTTCAGCGCGAAAAGACGAAAAAAACGCCATGCGAAAAGACGCCATTTGAAACTCTTATTTTGTCGTCTTTTCGCGTGGCGTCTTTTCGTCTTTTCGCTTGGCGTCTTTTCGTCTTTTCGCATGGCGTTATTTCGTCTTTTCGTCTTTTCGCCTGGCGTTGTTTCGTCTTTTCGCATGGCGTTATTTCGTCTTTTCGCCGCGAAAAGGCGCCACGCGAAAAGACGAAAAGACGCCATGCAAAAAGACGAAAAGACGAAATAACGCCACGCGAAAAGACGAAAAGACGAAATAACGATACTGCATTTTTACTTCCTTCTCTGTAAGGGACAACACACCTAAAGGAAAGACTTTGCTCCTTTTGGAGCAAATTCTTTCGTGTAAGAGCAAACCCCTTTAAGAAACGATTTCTTACTAGGGAAGAGGAAGTCACAGAAGTTGTTCCCCTTTGTAAAGATGGCGGAAGGAGCATTTGCCAAAAAGAGCAGTCTGATCAGGCTCTGTTCTGTCTGCGATGTCTTTAGAAATCTATAAATTTGTTCAAATTTTGGGTTAGCTGCAGGTTAATGTATGCCATATTCATATCATGTTTCAGAGTTTATATAAACACTTGTAACTTTTCCTCCATAATTTGTGGGAGATTAGATTGTCAACAAGGTACTTAATCTTTTTGGTAGTTTAAGATCAAAACGAAGATATAATGATGATGAAATTGATTTGAGTATTTTTCTCCAAAACATAAGGACGGCTCATTTTCTTGTCTGTCCGTTCAGTAGAAATACCATAATGACCTTCCTCATATTTTTGGTGATGTTTCAAAAGAGAGAGAGAAAAAATCAGTGGCAAAAACTGCAAACCGTGATTATTCCACTTCTCTACAGATTGCATTCTGATCAGGGTCTACACAGTTTAATCAAAAACACTTGTCTAAGTATAAGTGTCTTAACTGTAATAAGAATAGAATATTTGTACACCTTAATTGCAAAACGGTACCATACTGACCGAAAATATTGCCGACTCCACATTAATTTTATAGTCTGTCCTTATAATTCTTATACGTCGAAAAAGAACATCAAATAACATTTCAGTGCGAACATGATCAGACTGCATCAGGATCTGTGTTTGCAGTAGTCTGATATGAGTCTTCACAGTTTACTCAGACAAACTGTCTAAGTATATGATATCAATACAGTTATCAATAGCAGGGTATTTATGTGTCGTTATTTCGTTTTTTCGCATGGCGTCTTTTCGTCTTTTCGCGTGGCGTTATTTCGTCTTTTCGTCTTTTCGCATGGCGTCTTTTCGTCTTTTCGCGGCGAAAGGACGAAATAACGCCATGCGAAAAGACGAAAAAACGAAATAACGCCACGCGAAAAGACGAAAAGACGAAATAACGCCATGCGAAAAGACGAAAAGACGAAAAAACGCCATGCGAAAAGACGAAAAGACGAAATAACGCCATGCGAAAAGACGAAAAGACGCCAGGCGAAAAGACGAAAAAACGAAATAATGCCACGCGAAAAGACGAAAAGACGAAATAACGCCATGCGAAAAGACGAAAAGACGAAAAAACGCCATGCGAAAAGACGAAAAGACGAAATAACGCCATGCGAAAAGACGAAAAGACGCCAGGCGAAAAGACGAAAAGACGCCACGCGAAAAGACGACAAAATAGATTTTCAAATGGCGTCTTTTCGCATGGCGTTTTTTCGTCTTTTCGCGCTGAAATGTCGTCTTTTCGCGTGGCGGGTTTCGTCTTTTCGTCTTTTCGCATGGCGTTATTTCGTCTTTTCGTCTTTTCGCATGGCGTTTTTTCGTCTTTTCGTCTTTTCGCATGGCGTCTTTTCGTCTTTTCGTCTTTTCGCCTGGCGTCTTTTCGCGGCGACAAGACGAAAAGACGAAATGGCACAAACCAGCCACCATACTTTCCATACCAGCTGAAAACACAGAAGACCCTTGCCCAGTCCTTAAGTCAATATAAGTAGGATGTCTCATGCAAGCGACGAAAGCCCTGCGTTACCTTTAAGGAATATCAGTCGGAATTAGAGTCATTAAAATTCCCAATGTCTGAGAATCAGGCTTTAGTATAAGATGATAAACGCACATCTCTTTACTGCATTTTTTGTGTCTTGCCTTTGTTGTCTATCAACTTATGTCTCCTTCTCAACTTTTTCTATATTCATTTATTTATACAGTTTGAAGAACCAATGTCTGTTGCACTACCAGTTTGTGTGAAAAGAACGCCGTTTGGAAGAGAATCGGTTATAAAAATACGTCAGTCCAATGGAAGATGGTCAGAGCTGCCGGCCACTGACATTACATTTGAAGATAATAGGGTAAGCCACCATGTAGACATTCACACCTGGTTATAACTATGTTTTCAAGGATGTTACGAAACGAAAAAGGGTCATAGTTACCAAACGACCTGGTGATCAGGTCGTATGGTTACTATGGCTCTTTTTCGTTTCGTATCAGCTCTTTTTACTCTTTTTCATTTTGTAACAACTCTCGTTTCGTACCAGCCCTTGTATATACATAGTTAACCAGGGGTGACATTGTAGACATTGTTTATATCTTGCTTTACAGAGTACAGCATTAATGCATTAATCCTACTAAGCCCGCCTTGGGCACTGCATTTTCCAAGAGAGGCATTTCGAGTCTCTAATCGGTCTTTCGTCAATGTGCTCCCAGTTGTTACTGATTAAAAATGTGCATAGTCATTGATAAAATTAGCTGCCAGTTTTATGAAATCTGTGGGGTTAGAATATGAACGTCTACAACTGCAAACATCTCCAGTTTATATGCATTCAGTTGTACGAGTTTGATAGTATTTTTTCCTCTCGAAAGAGTGGGGCGTTTATTGCATGCAGATCGGGGCGTTTAATATGAGCAATAGTACAATTTGTTTTTCTTAAAATATCATTACCAACAAGTGTTTCAAAAGACTTGTTTAACAGAAACTACAATTTGCACTTACGTTGCTGTTTGCATGTACACAAAATATCTAAACATTTTAGTTGTAGAGTTGCTGTTTCAGAATAAACGAGCCGTGACACGACAAAACCAACAAGTGGCATGTGCGCCCAGTGAAGACTCAGATCAGCCTGGGCATCCACCCAGTCTGATCAGAGTCTTAGCTAGCGTAGACCCTTAGCTACCCTTTAAGCGCACAGCGAAGGCTAACCAGACTGGGCGGCTGTCGAGGTTAATCTGAACCTTCACTCGGCGCACATGCCACTTCGTTGGTTTTATCGTGTCGCGGCTCAAATTTGCATGTGATAATACTTTGAATATTTCAGGAGCAGAAATTCGTAGAAACTCGAATTAAAAAGTTCGGAACATTTGTTGTTGTTCTGAGATATAAGAAAGACAGCCTGATGCTCCTTAAAAAGGGAACAAAAGTGACGTCAACTGTAGACTCGAGGGTGTCACTGACCTGTAAACCGGGGACTTTCAAAGTTGATACTAATTTCAATCTAGAGGTAATGAATGCATTGTATCACAGGCTTTTCTTTCTTTCTTTTGTTAATGTCAGAGTCGCCTGCAGGAGGCATTTATCTTTGAACAGCGCCACATCAACGTCTTAAAGCGTCGTCGCCATTTCTCGTATACGACGTTGTTTCAACTGTGGATCTCTTTGAAATGCAACGGAATGTTCAGTTTGACGATAATTACATGCTGTTTGAAAATTTCGTGTTCCTGCTGCATTGCACTATTATATGAGTATAAAACAGTTTCTCACCGTTTGAAAAATAGCAGATTTCTGCTTTAATTAGAGGATCAAAAACTTCGACTTCTTATCGCTATCACTCATCGCAGTGTATGATATTTTACAATAAACTTTTTGAAATCTGTCAAATTTTAAGATCTTGCGATTTATGTTAATGATTTAGTTGAATGGCGTCATTAAAAGTGGGTTATACCTTTGAAACTACAAGGTGTTGACGTTGTTCCAGAATCGGTTGTTTGTATGGCGCTTTTAATCCTTTCAATATAGAATCTAATAGACAGGTCAGCAAACAATCAGAATTTCTTATTCAAATTGTCATATTAAAAATCAACAATTTTAGAAGGTTAGTTGGTTTAAAGATAGGTTCCTGGACTAGCGATAACAATTATGTCCACAAACTAATTTTGTCCTTTTCTGAGCAGTATTGAATTCTCTTATTTTTCTGAATTTGTTGCTACTAAGAAACTCGTTAGATGTTGAAGAAAATAGTCGTTTTCCCTTTTGGTTTATTTTCTTTCGTTGGAATTCCAGTTCTAAAAATAACTATGTTTATGATATCTGTAAGTGCACGATTTCTGATGCCATTCTCCAAAGGTCAATATTCCCTTGCCGTGAGCTCTCCTAGAGGTCCTGGCATGGCGGATGGGTTCAAACTATCCCAAAATGCAATGCAGCACGACGTCAGCTGCGTTATCTATTTTTGGCGCGAACTAAAAATAGCGCTAACTGGTGTGCGAAGCAGAGTTAGGAAATCCCTTGCAAAACAACTTTTCTAATAATTTTTTGATTTACACTTTTTAGTGAAACTTATTCATTCCCTTTTATAAGTGCTTTTCAACAACGTGGATGAAAGATCATCAAAATTATGATGCATTCCAAAGTACAGGAACCTACCTTTAAGGTGGTGCTTTATGGTAAATACAAAAATCTGGAAAAAAATGCGTCTTCCCAAAAATTTACAGACTTCTTGTTTTTATTGTTCTTTATAGTTTTGAATACAAGAAGGAGCGACATACTGATTAAAAACATTTTTATAAGGAAAGATTCAGAGGGTAATTTGCTGCGCAAAAATCTAAATATAAACAACTTTTTGGTCTGAAGGTACTTCAATACATGGCAGTAACGTCATAGCAATTATTTGTTCCAACTCTTTCTTAAACAGTAAGGTAAAACAGAGGAATAGCTTATTTTCAAATTATTAATCATGTAGAATATTCATGTATACTGTATGCTGAAAATGCAAGATATCTTCCCAAAACTGAGCAGATGCCTTCTTACTGCCGTTTCAACAATTTAGAATCCCAAAACGCATCATTGCTGGTGCAGTGAGATAATATCACAGCAATAACTTTTTTTCCAGTTCTTTCACAATTATCTGGCTGAACAGACAAAAGGAAGTACATGTATCTTGTCAAAGTTTGGCAAATTATGCAGCAAACACAGGGGAGTCTAGTTTTTCAAAGTTTCCGTATTTTCAGTTACACAACTGTCTTGGTCACAGTGACTTTTTTATACTGCATTTGCTATACATGTATACCCGCTTACCTTATATTTAACGAATGTGGCATTTTACGCAGTTTTTGGAAATGTTCTTGAGAGTTTCTGACAAAAGCGAAAGTTCGTAAATCTTTCAACCCACAGACCAGAGCTCAATACAGTCTGCCAAAGTTACCTAAAAAGACTATTTCAACCGAAACAGTGACCAAAATTTTCTTTCATATGTAGCTTTCTCACATGACTGTGTTTATTCTACATCGTTTATCAAATGATATTCTTTGGTTTAAACAATATTTTATTCATAGATTTTATACATACATGTGAATAATACAATGAAGCAATACAGGATCTGACAGTAAGCGTAACGCTTATATGTAAGTCATCTCCTGAAACAATGGATACTGTACAATGATACTGAATGGCTAGTTGTATCAAACCAATATGAGAGAGAGAGGGAGAGACAGAGAGAGAGAGAGAGAGAGAGAGATTTTAAACGAACATTAGTTCTGTAAGAGTTGAAATAACAATACTATCGAAATCGATTACACATGACTTTGACATAAAATCATGCTGGTTACAGTAGAGTACGACATGCTTTCTGCAAACATTATTCAACATGCTAGAAGCAAATATAGTTTAATTGTTCGTTTAAACGAATACTGGAATACATATAGATTGACAGACAAAAGACTGCAAGACTCAGTATATAAAATACTTGAAAGGGGAAAGAAAAAGAAAACATATAGCAGACCGGTACCCCCGCCCCCAAATATACAAGATGATACTTCACCCTCGTAGTAGCAGACTGGGCAGTAAAGATGCGAATTTTCTTAACTATTAATAAATCTACCTGACTTCATAATAAATTCTTGAACTTGTAAAAATAGACTCTCGTTTACGTGTGATGGTTCATTTTCTTTTCCAAATAATAAATCGTGAGTTGTGAAGTTCGGGAGATCATTCGGTAAGTATAAATTCCTTGCGACTGTGTATCTCGGACAAATAAAAAAGAAATGGTATGGACTCTCGAAACCACCACATAGGCAAGACGGACTAGAAACAATGTTTTTCTGGTAAAGATGGGAATTTAGAGAGCTACTTTCCAGTCTTAGCCTAGTGTGGAGTATCTGTCCAATCCGTGAACCAACGTTATAATATTTTGGGGGTCTCTTTATGTTTTTATTCAATTGATACTTAAAAGATACGATGGATGGGGCCTGTTTAACTTCATCAGAGAGAGAATTCCAAGCACGGATAGTAGATGGGAAGAAAGAATTATAGAAAAGATTTGTATTAGAGGATAGAGTCTGGATATGGTTAGCATTTCTAAGATTGTATGTAGTAGTTTCTTGAACTAACGGCGGCAAAAGATCTCGTAGATAATCAGGTGAGAGACCGTTCATGATTTTATAAAAGATAATCAGTTTATGCTTGTTTCGTCGGTTTTGTAATGATTCCCTCCCAAGGTCATCAAGCAATTTCTGAATGCTACAAAGCTTAGTAGCATCAGCAACTGTCCTGGCTGCTTCTATATGTACGGCCTCTAACTTTTGTTTAGTTTCAATAGAAGCATTATCCCAGACTGAGTCACAATACTCAAGTAGAGGTCGTATGAAAGAAATATACATTTGTTCTAATGCTTTTCGGCTTATATTCTTTAGCATTTTTGAATGTTTTCTTTTGCTTTTAGTTGCAGCCCGTTGACCAAAACACAATAAGCGACCTCCGTGTTCGAACACCAAGGGAATGTGAAGACTTGTACACGTGTAGCCCCTTCATTAAACTTTCTCTTCCAACACGTAAATCACTGGCTAAGCCTCTCAGCCTTACATTGCCATTGCCGCCGAATCTGTCCAGACTGAAGCGCCCTCAGACCGCTGTTGCTAAGCAAGCACGTGATCCTGACGTCAGACCGGCTACTGCTAGACCATCATCAACACAAGAACGAAAAGGTTTGCATCTAATGTTCGGTTACTTGTACTTGTTTTTATTTTTTACTTTTATCGAAGAATATAGGGTAAAGTTGGGTGAATTCGGACAACGGGCAAATTCAGACAGTGACATTGTTTCTTGTATATGTGAGCTGTTTGGAATTAAAACAAAATTAACTGGGCAAACAGTTAAAATCCTGATGAGACGGCTCATTTGGATTTTCACTGTTTGCAATGGTATGTCCAAATTTACCCGCTGTCCGAAGTTACCCGACTCGACCCTATATCCCCGGCACATAATACTCATATGAGGATGTATGCCGTATAAAGAGATAGATAGATAGATAGATAGATAGATAGATAGATAGATAAGATTAGATTAGATTAGATTAGATTATAGATTAGATTAGATTAGATTAGATAGATAGATAGATAGATAGATAGATAGATAGATAGATAGATAGATAGATAGATAGATAGATTTTCCTCCCCGCCATCAGACATTTCCTTTGATAAAAAAATAAGAAACAGATAAATAAATAAATAAAACAGAAAAGCGATAAATAAATGCGATGGTATTACTTGATATAGTGTTACCATTCTGTTCAGTAAGCCGCGACACGAGAAAACCAACAATGTTTGGACGAAGTCTTTTCTTGGGCTTTAAAGGTAGCTAAGGGTCTAAGCTAGCTTCATGTGGACAGTGAAGACTCTGATCAGACTGGGCGGATGTCCAGGCTGATCTGAGTCTGCGCTGGGCGCACAACCACATTGTTGGTTTTGTCGTGTCGCGGCTCAAATAATGGTTTACGATTTATCGCGCTATTGAGAAGTTCTCTGTTAAGCTGGGCCAATTGCTATTATTTTTGTCTCTCGTCTTTCCTTTTCTTACATTACAAATGAGCCGCGACACAACAAAACCGACAATGTGGTTGTGCGCCCAGCGCAGACTAAGATCAGCCTGGGCATCCGCCCAGTCTGATCAGAGTCTTCGCTGTCCACATGGAGGTAGCTCAGACCCTTAGCTACTCTTTGAGCACTTAACGAAGAGTCTAGTCAACCTAAGCGAATGCCCAGGCTGATTTGCGTCTGCGCTGGGCGCACGACCACATTGTTGGTTTTGTCGTGTTGCGGCTCAAATCTTTGTGTTCTTTCCCCTCTAATAAGTAGCCTGCCCTCAACAGATTTAAATACGAGTATCAAGACACAAAACAATTTTGTTTTCAAACGCCGATCAAAATTATAATACCTTGGTGCAAAAAAGCTACGGTTTTCAATGTCGCAATATTGCTGTTGCAGAGATATGAACGCGGCAGGGATAAGATAGCTTATCCAATGGTCCAAACCGAGTTTTATTCGTAAAATCAGATGTTTTCTTTTATATTTCTTGGCTTTAACAATATCAGAAAGATATGTTTCGTTACGAAGTGGAATTGAGAACAAATGTCGCAAATATTGTGTAACCTACGTCACAGTGGTAAAACCAAAGTATTAACTGACATGGCACCGCATCGTAAAACTTAAAAGACTGTACGCAGAAACACGTGCTCCTAAACATTTCATATCATTTTTGTAAATTTGTTTGACACTGTATCTTCCCAGCGGGCACATGACGTCGGAATGACGTCGCACTGACGTCGATGCGACGTCATCACGTCGCATCGACGTCAGTTCGACGTCATTTTGACGTAATGTGCCTGCTGGGTTTAATTAGACTTTAAAGCACCTTACCCCAGCATTTTCCTGTTAGAATGTAACCTTACGTCACGCTCTTTTCTTCAAACTGAGACAAGCAATCGCTCTAAAAATCAGGTCCAAAGTGCTGCCGAGTGACCGTTTTAAGATTATGTGTTTGAACTCCGTGCGAGGATATTTTTAATGAGACAGAAAGGTTAAATAGCATGAACTGTAACCTACGTCACGCGTTATCAACGTCACAGCGTTAGTCAGGTTACGTTTTGATAACGTTGGCGTCATTTGATTCAGCAGCGCTACACAGAAAACCCTTTCTCCCAACAAAAACGATGAAAAACATTCTAAATTGAAAGCAGTGAAAATGATCGCATGTCGGTAGGTAAACAAATGTGCAATACTACTCATGTCCAAGAAATCTATGCGAAGTCTCCCTTCAACGATTCTATACAACGCCATAAAGTACTTCATTTTTAATTGTAAGGGTATGGTTTTTAGAAATGATTGTTATTCCTTAATCTAGAACTAGTATCTGAAAATATTACATACTTTTGAAGCAGATATATTTAGCATCATGGCCGTGATTTTTTCTTGGATTCTGGCATGGTTATATGTATAGCCTTTTTTGTCAGCGAATGGCCCAGCTTTACTGAGAACGTCTCTATTAACATCTCATACCAAACTACGCTACCTTCCTGCAAAGATGAATCGAGAGAGGTGTGCATGTTGGGGATGAGGAGTGCGGGGCGATGAGGGTGGGGGATACAGATCATTGAGATTCTCTTCTGTCATTTATATAGCATCAAATCTGAAGCAAAAGCGCCAGTGTATCTGATAATATTCTACCCTCTCACTCACTTCAGTTTAAAGCAAGTCTTTATTCTGATAAGTTATTTTCTGATAACGTCAATAGATTATAACTGCTTAAAGTTTGTTCTTCAACATTCTAAAGAGTTTGACTGCCTACTGAGGATTATCCGTGTATTCTAAACTTATAGTAAAGTCATACAACGTTGTTCCAACAAAAGCATATCCAATGCCATGCTTTCAACACTTGTGCATCTCTGAGTATGGCACTGTACTTCAAAATATGTTTAAAAGACAGGTAACATTTGAGCCGCGACACGACAAAACCAACAATGTGGTTGTGCGCCCAGTGCAGACTCAGATCAGCCTGGGCATCCGCCCAGCCTGATCAGAGTCTTCGCTGTCCGCATGGAGGTAGCTTAGACCCTTAGCTACCCTTTAAGCACTTAGCGAAGAGTCTGATCAGAATGGGCGAATGCCCTGGCTGATTTGAGTATGCGCTGGGCGCACAGCCACATTGTTGGTTTTGTCGTGTCGCGGCTCAATTTTGTTCATGTGACTTTAATTTTCAGAGGAGTCAACTGAAGACGTTCACTTTCTATACTGGGATGAGAAAACAGGTTGGACAAAGAATAGCAAAACTGCGATAACCCAGATCACAAACAAAGACATGGTCAGTTTTGATATTACAGAACCATATCAGAGGTAAAGCCAACGTACTGGAGAGTTTTATTGAAATCACTACATAAAACAAAGGTCTTGTCAGTTTTTTAAAATCACAGAGCCATATCAAAGGTAAAGTCAACACGCTAGAGAGTTTTATTGAAATCACTGAATCACAAAGACATGGTCAGTTTTGACATTACAGAGCCATATCAAAGGTAAAACCAACGTACTGGAGAGTTTTATTGAAATCAGTAAATAAAATAAAGGTCTTGTCAGTACTGACGGTACAAAACCATATCAAAAGTACTTATAATAGGTAAGATATCAGAGAGTTGTGTTGAAATAAGCCAGATCACAAACAAACAAAAAATAGAAAAAAAAAAAAAAAAACAGGGCTAGTTTCGACATTACAGATCATACTGAAGGTAACAGCAAATACACTAGAGAATTTTATTGGACGGTCAGTTTTGAATTTGTAAAACCGTATTAAAGATAACAGTAAGCGCACAAGAGGATTTTATTTGAATCGGTTTTCAAAAAAAAAAAAATAAAAAAAAAAATAAATAAATAAACTGCAAAATTTCTCACACAAAGTTATCGGTATCACAAACTCCAGAAAACGTTTTCAAAATTATATAGACGTCACTATGATTTGGTATCAACACTCAGTGCGCGACTCAAATCGTTTCATTAGCAAGGCCTATCGGAACCTGAATGTTTTGTTCAAATTTTGTACAAATTAAAAAAAAATGTCGAAATGATTTTTCTGTTTAACTGAGGGAAAAAATGCATCCATTAATGTTATTAGACAGGCAGCAAGCTTGGTTTTTCGCCCTGTCGCTGTTAACAACTAGACACACTTCTTAAAGTGCACGCCGGTGGGTCGAGCCTTAGGCTTCATGAGTGCTCCGGCTTGAAGCTTCAAGATAAGCTGGCGTGGGCCTGATGATCAGTCTTTGGTTGATCATGAGCCTAACAGAGTTCATGTCTTTGTACCTAACAGAGTTCAACTGTTAGACTTCTGTTGCTTCAGCGATTCCGAGGGGTTGCTGTTGAGTACTCGCCCTGTTTCATCTCAGCGAAGAATCTTGCTATAATATCACGGGTGGTAATCAGTGGAACTAGCTCCAAAATGAGTCAATGGAATTTCGTTCCCTCGTCACATCCGGGAACCCGCGAGCTAGTGCTGTCGACAGAAAATCAGTAAACAAAGGTAGATCTTGAAGAATTTTATCAATTTTTATTTCTTTATTAGCGATCCCAGGAAACAACTGCCGATTCTATTGTGTGTAGATATGATTCAACTTTATTCCCCGTCGGAGTTCGCCGCAGAAATGTGCAGGGCTTGAACTAACTTGTGGCAAATGTTTGAAACACCGAACTAAAAATCCACCAATTTCTGTCAATATGGAGATTTGGGTACACGATTTTTTCATTTTCCGTCCAAACTATAGCGTTCAGACCCTCTAAAGCACCATCCCTGGTAAATTCAAGCATGAAAAGTCACAAATAAGCAAAAACGTGTGGGTGGAGATTACGCACCTGGACAATATTGACAAAATTTCTGCCTGAGCTAGAGCGCTCGACATGGAGCTAGTGCGTTCAACAAGGAGCTAGTGCGCTCATCCACACCTAAGATAAGGCAGAATTGTTGATTTTATTGTTGATAGATGATTTTAACCGTTATTTAGGTTTTGCTCTGTACCCCTTTGAAACCACTAAGAGATGACTTAATGTACATAGATAATTCCATCGTCATTCATCGGATGAGTGTAGTATTCATGACTGATTATGGCGATTTTGGTAATACTCTTCTGTAACATGGATATTGTCCTGTTATTTCATGCCTGTTTGGTAAATAGTCAAAATTATGCCTCGAGGTACCGTGAACAGCTCTATTCACTGTTGCCCGAAGCCACAAGGCCTCAGGTAGTAGTGAATTGACCTGTCCATGGTAATGAGTAACATAGTATTGACTATTCTGCCGAACAGCAATGAAATAGCTTTCGTATTACTCAACCGAACCTGTAACCAACCATATTCTACTAGCAATCAGCTGCAAGACAGGTGCTCGAATTCGGCAAGCTCGTGATTTTCCAAGTCATTCTCGTGACGCTTGACGACATGGCATATAGACAAAACCATACCACGCTGTTTTCTCATTACATTTACATGAGTGGCATCATAAGCATGGCATAGTCTAAGCTGTTTGTTGGTTAATAATTCAGTGAAATGCGTTGTGGAGGCCATCCAGTGACATGGCAAAGCATATACCATTATCTGTATATAGTGGGTTGGATAATAAAAGGTATAAAAGTAGGTTGGGTAATATTAAAAGTTATTGCCCCTCGGCACCTTGGGTGGCCTGATACACCATTATACTTGGCCTCAGGCAATAGTGCATCAAGCCATCCTCGCATACATCCTCGGGTACCCGGGGCAATAGTTTTTATTATCATTCACCAAACAGCCATTAGATGACTGTTTGGTGAATGATAATAAACACTATTGCCCCGGGTACCATGGACAGGTCAATGCATTACTACCTGAGGCCTTGTGGCTTCGGGCAACAGTGAATGGAGCTGTTCACGGTACCTCGAGGCATAATTTTGACTATTTACCAAACAGGCATGAAATAACAGGACAATATCCATGTTACAGAAGAGTATTACCAAAATCGCCATAATCAGTCATGAATACTACACTCATCCGATGAATGACGATGGAATTATCTATGTACATTAAGTCATCTCTTAGTGGTTTCAAAGGGGTACAGAGCAAAACCTAAAAAACGGTTAAAATCTTCTATCAACAATAAATCAACAATTCTGCCTTATCTTAGGTGTGGATGAGCGCACTAGCTCCTTGTTGAACGCACTAGCTCCATGTCGAGCGCTCTAGCTCAGGCAGAAATTTTGTCAATATTGTCCAGGTGCGTAATCTCCACCCATACGTTTTTGCTTATTTGTGACTTTTCATGCTTGAATTTACCAGGGATGATGCTTTAGAGGGTCTGCACGCTATAGTTTGGACGGAAAATGAAAAAATCGTGTACCCAAATCTCCATATTGACAGAAATTGGTGGATTTTTAGTTCGGTGTTTCAAACATTTGCCACAAGTTAGTTCAAGCCCTGCACATTTCTGCGGCGAACTCCGACGGGGAATAAAGTTGAATCATATCTACACACAATAGAATCGGCAGTTGTTTCCTGGGATCGCTAATAAAGAAATAAAAATTGATAAAATTCTTCAAGACCTACCTTTGTTTACTGATTTTCTGTCGACAGCACTAGCTCGCGGGTTCCCGGATGTGACGAGGGAACGAAATTCCGTTGACTCATTTTGGAGCTAGTTCCACTGATTACCACCCGTGAATATGTTCGCTGGTTTTATTCTTTGATGAGTAAAGGTCCTTTACGCGGACTGAACAACTTCTGTGAGTATGAATCATTGCAGAAACTAGGGCGAGGTTGCTCGAGCGTACGACCGGTGTAAACCGACCAGTTATATATTACTGGACGTTCTTGTTTATTGGCTGTCATAATTCTATTATGCAACAGTCCAGTGACACTGCTATTTCATCAAAGGAAATACCTCATCTCCCATCGGTAGTGACATAAAAGGGTCATAAAACCATTATAGAGTTGTACCACTTTCTGGCTTACTTTATGTATCTCTTTAAGTGTTCGTCCGTTTTCTGTTTGTCTTTGAATTAATTGTTATATTTATATAGGATACCCTTGTGGCCACCTATCAAGCAAGAGAGAGAGAGCTGTTCCTTTGGCTTTTCGCTGGTGCTGTTTATTTTAGTGTCGTCTTAGTATTATGTGTATGTCTCTTTCCTGATTGGTGTTCAGGGCAGGATGGGGCATTCGATTGAATTCATTCCTTATCATTACCTTTTTCTTTTTCTCTATTAAGCTTCATAGCTAATAGTGTCAGCAAGACTAGTGCTTGCAAGAATTACTTTGGATACGTATACTTACTTTATACTTGAATACAATTGAACCACTACAGGAAGGTACAATAGTATACGACAATTGAAAACAGGCATATCCATAACACGTTGTTGTCTTTCTGGCGCATATTTTAGAAATTATCAGTTGCGTAATCCTTATATCGCTGCTTATTTTTTATTTATATATTTTTATATGCAAAATCAAATTTCAAAGTAAGTTATCAAAAACAAACAATTAAAGAATGTACTAGTTTTATGTTTTGTTGTGTATTATCAGCTAGCTATATTTTTCAATATTGTTTGTATATTTATTGACTTTTGTGTTGTATACAGCCGATGTCTGAGGTGTAAGGCTAGTTAGAGATCAGGAGATGATTGTATAAGTTTTGATGCTTGTTATCAAATCCTGTTCACCATTTTGTATTCTGTAAATGTTATGCATGTAATTTACGTGAAATAAATATTGTTTAAACCAAGGCTAGTTAATTTAGATTGTACGTCCTTTTAACAGTATTTCAGTCACATAAGGACAATAGGAGGGTGATTATGAGATAGTCTGTAATGAAGTGTCTTTAGGTTGAAACAGAACCGCTCCTCCAGCGGGATGAGCCCACTCTGTGTTCCAATGTCGGTAGCCGACGCCCTTATCTGAAGTGCAAAGAATGAACTTTGTAAGCCATCGGTTTTGTTTTATGATTTACAGGCTCGTGGTTTTACGAACTAAGATTGGACTGAAGGATTCTTTAATAGAAAAGATGGCAAGTCTCCTAGATAGATCATTGACACAACGCAACGTCAAAACGTTCCTACGTCAAAGAAACGCTGACCTTTATGATGTTGTAATTTCATGTGTAAACTCGAACAAAGCAGACAGAGAGCTGAAAAATTTAGCAGATGATGGATTCGAGGAAGGGGCTCCCCCTAGCAAGGACCTTATTTTAAAAGAAGGACAATCAATGTACATTAAATTTAGGGGCAACGTCAATTGTATTACTGAGAACCCTAAGCTGAATTTGATATTTAATACACACATAACAAGTAGCACAGACTTGAAAGTGGTAGAAATGGATACTTTTGCCCAGAAAGGATTGCCGTGTTACAGAGGTTTTGCTCAAGTGTTTACCCGCTCACTAGTGCCTAAACCTGACCACGAGGGCACCAAAAAACCAAATGAGCCGCCAGAAATGATTGAAGCTGAAATTCTTCTTGCAGAGCTTCTAATAGAAATACCAAAGGTAGGAAATAATTGAGCCGCGACCTGACAAAACCAACAAAGTGGCATGTGCGCCCGGCTAAGACTCGGATCAACCCTGGCATCCACCCAGTCTGATCAGAACCTAAGCTTGCGATTAAAGGATACCTAAGGGCCTAAGTAGACAGCGAAGACTGATCAGACTGGGCAGATGCCCAGGCTGATCTGAGTCTTCGCTGGGTGCACATGCCACTTAGTTGGTTTTGTCATTTCGCAGCTATTGTTTCTAAATAGGTTTACTTTAGTTTATGTATACGAGGATTGTTCTAGAAATTGTAGGCTACGCTCATAACTGAAGAACAAATGCATGTATAGTTAATTGATAAATTTTGTTATTTTTAGCCATTTAATATGTGCAATTCAAGCAAAGATCTTCTAAAGTAATAATGATAATGAAACAACAACAACCAAAAAAAAAAAAAAAAAAAACACTATTGATTCGTATGGTATCAGATTGAGCCGCACAGGGATGAACGTCCTGAATAACGCATACTGAGAAGTTTTCGACTTGACACGTACAGTGGCCATACTTAGTTTTATGCACCAAACATGCTACTTTTTATGCGCCCGTGACGATTGTCAGGGGGCATTAAGATTTGCCCCTGTCTGTCTGTCTGTCCGTTCGTCACACTTTATGGTATTGAATTTGTGTAATCAGCTTCTCCCACAGTTTTCTATGGATCTTTTTTCAAACTTTGCATACGTGTTGTGGACATATTGAGGATACGCATGGGGATTTTCGATGAAGCTAGAATTAATTTTGACAGAATTACGGCCTTTTGAACTTATCATATTAGGCAAATTGTTGAATTATAGGATATAGAGTTTGTGTAACTCACTTCTCCCACAGTTTTCAATGGTTCTTTTTAAAACCGTTCATTTTAGGCAGATGTTTGCATTGTAGGGTATAGAGTTTGTGTAACCAATTCCTCCTACAGTTTTCGGTGGATCTTTTTGAAACTTTGCATACCTGTTGTGGACATGTTGAAAATGTGCATGTGGACTTTTGATGGAGCTAGAATTAATTTTGACAGAATTACGGCCTTTTGAACTTAGTCATTTTAGGCAAATTTTTGCATTGTAGGGTATGTAGTTTGTGTAATCAACTTCTCCCACAGTTTTCAATGGCTCTTTTTTAAACCTTGCATACATGCTGTGAATGTATTGAAGATGTGCATGTGGGTTTTTATTGAACCTAGAATTAATTTTGACAGAATTACAGCCTTTTGAATTTAGTCATTCTAGGGAACTTTTTGCATTGTAGGGTATGAAGTTTGTTTATCAATTGTCCCACAGTTTTCAATCTTTTTCAACTGTGGACGTATTTGAAGATGTGCATGAGGCACTTTAATAGAGCTAGAAATAATTTTGACAGAATTACGGCCTTTTTAACTTAGTAATTTTGGGCAATTTCTTACATGGTAGGGTATGGAGTTCGTGTAAAGTTTTCAATGGATTCTTTATACGCGTCATGTGACAGGCGCTGCACGGGGGCATCATAAGTGTCTTACAGACACAATTTTCTAGTTATTGTCTTATGTTTCTGTATTGTACTGAAAAGTCATTCTTGAAAGATAAATATCTTGAAGAGTGAAGCATAAGTTCGAATGATCTCTCATATGATTTGTTCACAGCCTGCATTAGCAGTCAGACGAAACATGTTTTTTACTGCTCTGATAATGTTCTCAAATTTTATCGGGAGTTTACAGAGACGTTAATGTTTAAGTCACAGAATGGCAGCTTTTCTTTTAGATTTTTGGAGTGGGGGGTGGGGGGGGGGAGTATTTGGCACAGTAAAGAAATTATCTATTCCCTTCATCTGTTACTTATTTTACTCATTTATCAATTTCAGCCTGAAACCGAGCCACCAAAACCACTGCACGTTGCACCCGTACAACTAATTGATGGGCCACTCAACGACTCAGTGCTGCACCATCTGTCGGTTGAACTTGGAAAAGAATGGAAGGACGTGGCTGCCAACCTAAATCTCAAACCTACTCGAATACAAGCCATCTTACGTCAGAACGTTAACAAAGAAACACAAAAGACGCGTTATGACATGCTTGTGTCCTGGGCGAAGCGAATACCAAAATCCGTAGACAAGGTACACATAGGCAAAGTTAATTCTAGAACTTCTTATAGAATTACTAAATATATGACTTTGTTTCAAGATTTTAATTTGCGTACAGCCATTTTATGTTAAGCTGTCTTAATTCGGGGTAGGTGTTGTGACACAAAATATGCCCGCTGCAAAAGAATTTTTCTGATATAATTGGTACACGTAACCTACATACATAACCTGCCTTCGATTTATTCTCTCCTATATTTTCTGTAACAAATTTCATCTCTCTCTGTCTCTCTCTCTCTCTCTCTCTCTCTCTAAAACTGCATCGTGATGTTTTAGCAGATTAAACAAAACTGTTCCTATAAGTATAGAACTTTTGGAAAAAGCACTGACAATAAATTTGTTAAAATCTAAATAAGTATAAAATGGTACATTGCCGATAAATTTGATAAAAATCTAAATAAGAATAAAATGGTACATTGACGATAAATTTGATAAAAATCTAAATAAGTATAAAATGATACTTTGACGATATATTTGATAAAAATCTAAATAAGAATAAAATTGCATTGCTTATTTGTTGACTTTACAGGTACAAATCCTGGTGCACGCCTTGCAGGCCTCAGGTAGGACCGATCTTGCCGAGGAGATACGGTATAGAGGAGAAGACTTTAAGCAGAAAAGAATCATGAGTGCCAGAGGTTGGGTCTTCGTATGCTTTAACTTACAACTTATCAATAGGATATTAAAGAATTTGGCATTCTAATTTTAGTTCGCCTGAACGAGATTCAGGAAGAGCTATTGCACTACCCCCGGCGTCGGCATTGGCGTCGGCGGCGGCGGCGTTAGCAAAATGTTAAAGTTTTACGTTAAAGTTTTTAAGATCTCATAGTTTCTAAGCTCTACGATCGATTATAATTATATTTGGTATGATAATAGATATTGGTCCTAAATTTTATTCAGCACCACCCCCTCCCCCCGCCCCCAGATTTGACCTGTAGGTCAAGGTCACGGACTTTCATGTTAAAATTTCATGTTAAAGTTTTCTGTTAAAGTTTTTAAGATGTCATTTTTTCTAAACCCTTGGATCAGTTTGAATTATATTTGGTATTTTGATAGATATTGGTCATAAATTTTATTCTACAGCATCCCCATCCCTGCCTATTATCTGTAGGTCAAGGTCATGGACTTAGACATTTCATGCTAAATTTTTATGTTAAAGTTGTTAAAGGCTACAATAAAAGAATACACCTATTAACAGCTATCATTTGATGATCTTTCTTTAAATCGTTATCATCAGATAATCCCTCTTTCAATACTTACCATCAGATAATCCCTCTTTCAATACTTACCATCAGATAATATCCTGTCGACAATTATCATCATCCTCTCGACAGTTATCATAGATAATATCCTGTCGACAGTAACCATCATCCTCTCGACAGTTATTAACCGATAATATCCTGTCGATAATTATCATCATCCTGTCGACAGTTACCATCAGATAACACCCTGCCGACACTTATCATCATCCTCTTGACAATTATCATATAGTAATATCCTGTCGACAGTTCTTATCATCCTCTTGACAGTTATCATCTGATAATATCCAGTCGACAGTAATCATCATCCTCTTGATAGTTATCATCAAATAATGTCCTGTCGACAGTTCTCATCATCCACTCGACAGTTATCATCTCATTATATCATGTCGACAGTTCTCATCTTCCTCTCGACAGTTATCATCAGATAATATCCAGTCGACAGTAATCATCATCCACTTGACAGTTATCATCAGATAATATACTGTCGACAGTAACCATCATCCTCTTATCATCAAATAATATCCTGTCGACAGTTCTCATCATCCTCTCAACCGTTATCATCAGACAGCCCTCCTTCCAAAAGTTATAAGATAATCCTCCTATCAATTGCTATCATCGGATAATCCCCTTCTTAAGCAAAAGTGGTCAAAGCCAAAACTCGTTAATCATATAAACATCGACAATTCCGAAATAATTTGATACACAGACATGAGATGTGACCAGGTGCTCGCGAGTAGTAAGCATCACCTGCATATTACAATACACTCCCTAAGTCTATGTATCTGTGGAATAAGTCAGTGAAAAAATGTCCGGTAGTTGAAAGCCTTACCATGCTTCGGCTGATGCCATCAAATCGGACGTAATTCTAGAAATGGGCACATTATAGGGATCAATGAGGTTATGGTGTCTTAAATGGAACTTTTGTCATTCTATTCTATATACTATCTTATAACCTTACTAGGATGTTGGGGCAACACAGATGACTTCAAAACAATCCCTCTCCACCTTGTCCTGTCTTCAGCTGCCCTAGTTGAGCTGGCAAAATCCATTCCTGTCCACTCCTTGATATTGTCTTCCGACCTCTTCTTCTGTCTACCTCTTCTTCTTTTTCCTTTCACTGTGCCTGAAGAATTGTCATTGCCAAACCAGAAGACCTTGAGACGTGGCCAAACCACCTTAGTTTCCGTTTCTTGACCAGCGACAGGAGTTCATCATATTCTCCAATGGCTGCTTGGATCTTCCTGCGAACCTCCTCATTGTTTATATAGTCCTTGTACGAAATGCGTTCTTTTCTCTAACTCTGCTGTCAAGGTCCACGATTCGCAGGCATACAGAAATATAGAAATGACAAGGAAGCGCATAAGTTTCACCTTTGATCCAAGAGATATGTTGTTATCTCTCCAAATTGGTTTCAGCTTGCCAAGAGCTGAAGTGGCTTGTGCTATCCTTGAGAGAACCTCCTGTTTTAAGCCATCATCTGAGACAACTGCTCCAAGGTATTTGAAGCTGCTTACAGTACCCAGCTTTTGCCCCTTTACCTTGATCTCCCTCTGGATGCCATCTGCGCTGTTTGTCATCAGTTTGGTCTTCTCAGCACTGATCGCCATCTTATACCTTGTGCAGGTTTGGTCGAGACTTTCAACTAGAGCTTCTAGTTCCTGCTCTTCCTCAGCTAGAGCGTCTGTGTCATCGGCAAACCGCAGGTTGGTAATATTTCTGCCGCCTATGCTAACCTTTCCGTCATGTTCTTCCAGAGCATCAAACATAATCCGTTCGAGAAAAATGTTGAAGAGGGTGGGTGACAGAAGACATCCTTGTCTTGCTCCAACTGTTGTTCTGAACCATTCTCCTATGCTGTCATTTATCAGCACTGCACTTGTAGCCTTGTCGTATAGCTGCTCAAAAGTGCGAACTACGCTTGCATTGATATTGTACTTCATCATGGTGGCCCATAAGGCTGCATGCCATAGCCTGTCAAAAGCGTTTTTTTTTTAAATCAATGAAGACATGGTACAGATTCTGCTGATGTTGGAGATACTTTCAACACAGGATTCTAAGTTTGAAGATCTGTTCTGTGGTGCTCCTTCCTGCTCGGAACCCAGCCTGTTCCTCAGCGATTATCTCTTCGGCTTGTGGCTTAAGCATGTTAAAGATGACTTTCAGCATGACTTTGCTTGAATGACTGATGAGGCTGATGGTTCTGTAGTTCTGGCAGAGCTGTAGGTTGCCCTTTTTAGGGAGCTTAATAATCAGCGACTGGTTCCATGGGGTAGGCCATTCTCCTGTTCTCCAGATCCTGTTACAGATATCATTAATAGTTTTCAAAAGAATATCCCGTGTTAAGATCTGTGCTAGGCAGCTAGTTTGGACACAAAACGTTTAAATATTTTGTTGGGTTTTCGGCGGGCATATTCACGGGTGATATGACGTTGTTTCAACGTCCATACAATGTCATTGGTTGAATAAAACGGGCTTTCATCGTAGTGTGCTGCCGGGCTAGGTATGTATGCAACACAACGGTACTTTTATCTGTTTTCAGTCTCCCACCTGCGACAGGCATTTGTTAAAGTAGCCAAAGCAACTGCAGTATTCAAACACTGGAAGGATTTTGCCAAGGGCCTTGGCGTCCCGGATCAAGAAATAAAGAAAATAGAAGACAAAGGAGGATCGGGACAGGTAGTTGAAAAGAGGTCATACCATTGTGAATGTTTTCCTTCCTTATTAAACACAAAGTTTATCTTTGAACATTTAAAAGGGCAATTATCAAGTTCTATTTCTGATACAAAATTATATTTCATTTAAATGCAACCGATTTTCGAACAGCGCATTTAATTATCAAAAATAGTTTTCGAGCTACTTGGCCTTGAATTATTAAGTTTAATGACATCTCGTTTGAGCTGCCTTATTGATATTCATAAGAGTTCCTGTGACTTTATCGATGAACAAAACATAAAACACGTGAAATATATTTTAGTTTGAAGTTACATTAAGGTTAACATTTGCATTTTGGTATCACTTTAACTAATTATAACTGTCAAGTTCAAAGTTTTGTTCATATTTCCCATTAAATGTGGTTAAATCTGAATTTTCAATATCCGTCTAAAATCATTCAAATTTCAAGTTACATTTTTGTTAGTTAAGCAGATGAGACGGCTATCATCATAAATTTTCTACATCCTGCCCTAAACACTAAATGGGAAATAAATGATAAAGACTCCACAGAAAGCAAAACAAGGCATGCAAAATGCCAAGAGGCAAGCTCCTTCCCGGCATATGGCTGCGAGAGGCTATCCTAAATAATGTACAAACCGCCTTTAACAACTACAGAGAGCCGACGAACAACGACAATCATAGTAAACCACATCAGAAAAGCCGCCTCTGAACAATGAAAAAAAATTACTTGGTGCTACATGGGCGCAAATCTAAATGGATATGAGCCGCGACACGAGAAAACCAACAATGTGGTCGTCCGGCCAGCGCAGACTCAGATCAGCCTGGGCATTCACCCAGTCCGATCAGACTCTTCGCTAAGGGCTTAAAGGGTAGCTAAGGGACTAAGCTACCTCCATGCGGACAGTGAAGACTCTGATCAGACTGGGCGGATGCCCAGGTTGATCTGAGTCTGCGCTGGGCACACAACCACATTGTTGGTTTTCTCGCGTCGCGGCTCATATATTTGTTCTAAATCTGTTCTCCGACAGTCATTGCTTTCACACAGATATTACAGAATTTTTTTTCTTTTTATAAGCCTGCCCAGGAAAAGTGTAGTTAGGTTAACTGACCATCCCGACTTGACCATAGCTGTTTGCCGTGGACGTTAAGCATCAAATCAATCAATCAATCAGTTAATTTTCATTTGAAATTTAATTAAAATTTTATATGTAGAAGCATCGTTACAGTTTATCATCCAGCGTGTGAATAAAGATAAATTTAATCAATTTTGTAAGATAACATCTTTCTTGACTATAAAATAAAAAGGAAAGGACGATAACTCATGTAGGGAAGGGGGGCTCTGTGTGACATAAATCGGCGTAACTATCGAACGAATAAGATTTTTATGCGTTTTAGGAATATTATTCTCGCCGTGTAGCAAACAACTAATATAATAAACAATTTCTTCTTAATTGCCCTTCTATCAGCCAGCTCATTTCATATATGTTTCTTTAGATTTAAGAGCTATTTAAAGAATTTACCAAAGAACTCAAAATAGCGGACTTCGTTCTTTGGTATATTTACAAGAACACTGACGTTATGGGCAAACAGCTCACACCGTCTAGCAGGGGTTAAACTAGAACTTGTAACTGTTCAAGCAGGTCTCTATAGCATAGTGGATAAGAACGCCGACTCTTAAACATTAGGCCTCTCCTGCTGTGGGTTCGAGTCTTGCTTGGCGAACAAGTGAGGAAGCCACTTTCTGCTTGCAGGAAGTCTGCTGTTTTCCCCAAGAACTCCGATTTTTTGTCCGCCTTTGCTTAACAATCGGCTCGATATAAGTGAAACACTCCTGAAAGAGCAGTTAAATACATATCGATATGTTGCATTTGACCGCAAATAAGCTACACGAAGATACTGGCTGAATTGTCAACGAAGCAAACCCTGATCTGATTGTAATTTCACGTCACAGCTCGTCTTCTTCAAGTGCCTTAGCTTGGTCCCATGATTGCTTGCTTTCCTGATTTTTTTTTTCACTTCATTCTTTTAAATGCCATCGGATTTTTCAGGAATGAGCTCATTGTACAAATCATTTTAAATAAACAGTATAAAAAGAAAGATTACGTAAAGCAAAATGACGAGAACTATCATTGTACTCTGTTCTCATTTAAATAAGTAACGTATTTGCTTATTTGAATATATTTTCAGGAGAAATGTTACACGAGTTTAGAGACGTGGAAAGAGCTATCTGGAGAGAGTGCTACAATACCAGCGTTGGCCACCCACTTGAAAGGTGTTAGACAGGACAGGCTTTCAAGTAAGTATACACGTATTTCATACTGCAAAAAAACGAGAAGCCCCAGCTTTCAGTCTTGAGGGCTAGGTTTTACAACGTTTCCGGGTAGCAAAATACGTGGCTTTGATTTGGACTGTCCACCTCAAACGAAGCGTTTCGATATACATAACGTATATCTTATGAAAGGCGTCAAAACATATCAAACTTTACTGAAAAAAGAACTTTATGTGTCAACATGCCCCAGAGTTGAACAAACGGGAGCAAAACTGACCAAAACACCTATAATAATGGGGGAAAGAATGAAAAGGGACACTTACTAAGATGCTCTTTTCTGTGTTACACTAAACCGAACAGTTGGGGAAAATAGTAATTAGCAAGTCCCCGCCCTCTTAGCACACACTGACGCGATCCGCGAGCCAGAAGAAGTCAGGGACGCCTACAGGTGACCAAAAACCCAGGCGCCCCTCTCCTCACCTAGCCTTCTCAGTCCCCATGATTTTCACCCCTAATGACACGCAACAGACGACAGCCACTAGCATCAGAAAAGAGGTGTTTAATGCAGCGAGGACGTCGATCTCTTAACCCTTAATGCGCCAAAAAGCAGACGACAAATTTACGTCTGCAGAATTTCAAAAAATGTCTTGTCCAAGCGATATCATATTGAGAAATCGAACACTAGAGGCCAAACAGTGTAGATTTAGATGAAATGGCTCATTATGAGCCACCTCATCTGGATCTGCACCGTTTGCCAATTCAACAATTTTAATTTTTGGCGCTTTAAGGGTTAACAGAATTGATCAGAAAGTGGAAGCCAGATTTCTTTAACTTTTCGGCTGGCAAGCTCATCATAGCTTTTGAATATTTTTTTGAAGTGTTAACTGAAACGATTCTTTTACAAATTTTGAGAGTAACTACACTTCAGGGACTGACTGAATCAGATCCCAAACCCCATCCCCAACATCAAAGGGAAAGACTGACAAAGACATCCCAACAAACAATGAATACAACACGACACTCAAAATGATGATGGTATACTGGTATATCTATCCTAAACAGTCTGGACGGCTATTATAGCGCGATATATAATCACTGTATCTAGCCAATGTTGTGATTGACTACTGTACGCGATTGAGTTCGAGAGCTCACCAACTGTGTACAGTAACATTTTCTGCATTTGGCGGGTACAATGACGTTGCTAACGTATATATTAGCTTCGGTATTATTGTGAATATATTTCATTGGCAATTGTATTATAATTTTCTTTTTTCAGGGGACGTTCAAGCCCTCGTTGCAGATTAATCCGACTGAACCAATATATGAATTAAAAGCGCTTTACACTGAATTGGCATGGCTGCTAATTAGCTTCATTTGGATGATAATCATAATAATGATAAAAATAATACGAATTAGTTAAATGAGTTTATTACAGTAACACTGAATAATATGTTGGAACAAAACTGCTACAGATGAGGTTGCATTTAAGTTCAAAGTAGTGCTTATTTTTTGTTACTCTCCCTCTGTTATTCTGAAAGTTTACATTTAATATATTTCCGTCACGACAATATGTATATGTTGCATTATGCTCTTTATATTGTTAGTTTCGTTGAAGTGCATGTAATAAAGAATTTCAAGGTTTCTTTTTGAATTGATGACATCTGCTATCAACAAATGAATAGCGATCTCACCTATGCTATAAAAAGAAGTAATGAAAATTTTAATATTCTGTATTTTTTATAATTTTAATGGTAATTTCATTTTCCTTCTATCAAATCGGTAATTTAAATAGGATACTTGTTTACTCTTGGGGTAAATTTGGTGTCTCGAAACTTTATTTAAATGGTTTGATATACTTTAAAAGATTGCTTTTCCCGGGAAATTGTACTTACTAGCCTGTGGGAACGGCTAAGATCAACGCACAGCTCCCTAGGAGTCCCTATACGTATGATTATAGTCGGAGTGTACGATCTGCTTCTTTGGATGGAACAAAAGACACGTCACTTTTTCTGTCGTCGCTACTCATACATGTGTCATAACCAGCTGGTAATGTTCTTATGGTGTCCATGGAACATGTATGGCAACTAAATACCCAAATGAGTGTAGGTAGATTCTGTTCTTCCCCAGCCCCCACCCGAATCATTGGGACGCTTTGACCAATTACAACAGGTCTGTATTGAACATTGTCAAATTAACCTCGCTGCTGGCGATTATTCCAAGCTCACTGGGTGGTTGCTTAGTCCCGGTAGGCGGTGATTTTTTCTGACAATTGTCAAAGATTTTTTCTGACAATGGCCCCGGGTTTTTTCCAAATTGTCAATGATTTTTTCTCCGTGACGTCATAACACAAAACTGATGCGACAAAATGGTGAATTTTATCAATTAAACCATTGATTTACAAATCTTAAGCGTATTCCTGGTAGATCTAAGGCAGATTAGATACAATACAAGTGTTTAACGTTGTCAGTAGATAAATTAAACCCGGAAAGTTTCATTTAGGGTACATCTTGATGAACTGTCCGCTCTGTCTATGTCTTGGAAGTTTACCATAGGGAAAAGCTGTTTTTAATCATAAATCGGTGTTGGGAAACATATTATATTACTTTTTGACACTTGACAATGATATAAATGGGTCTGTCAGCAGATTTTAATTTTTCATTAGTCCCGGATTTTTTCCTACAAGTCCCGGATTTGCTCCTACAATAGATTTTAAGCGCCTGATTTTTTCTGACAACGCAAACTACAAAATGAGTAGTCAGTATGATACTTTATTGCGCATAGATGGAATAGAAAGATTTAAGCATGTCTCAAGCTTTAATTGTGGTGCATAAATGGAAGACGAAATACTTGTTGGTCATTAAAAGACCAGCCTTTTCATTATATACAGACCATTCTATTGCTCCATATATAAACATTTACAATAGAATATCGTGTAGTAAAGAGCTGAGATTAAAACAATATTCAGTGGCCTCCCCAATGCAGGCGAAACTGCTGTACTAGCTCTACCAACTGGACGGCGTGGCCACATGGTCGTCCAATGCCAGGAAAGCTCAGCTGGCATAACAGTCCTGATCATTGCCTATCTTTTTATTCAGTAGTACCGAGAAGATTGAAGACTCGAGTTTCGCCGGGCCCATGCTGTTTTTCTTGCTTAGGCGGCGTAGAAAATTTATATATTTTCTTCAAAATTGTGTGTGTGTGTGTGTGTGTGTGTGTGTGTTTGTGATTCCAAAGCATCTATTTGTACTATTCTTGGTGTACAAAAGCTACCTGTTCCTCACTATAACGTAGTTAATGTGAGGCTTGATAATTCTGAAAGCAGTGCACATGTCCAGCCTGTGCTGGAGCCCCGGTAGCTCTGTAGGTTGAACGCTGGCTTGCTGACCTAGCGGTCCCGAGTTCGATCCCCGCTTTAGGCGAGAATATTTTCAAACGTAAACGGGGTTCAATTGCACACAGCCTTTGATTATCGCCCTCCCAACGTTCTGATATGACTGAAATACTGTTGAAAAGGACGCAAAATCGCCAGCCATCCATCCATCCAGCCAGTACTTCCCTTGAGGGCCTGTACAGTTTTGTATACAGCACTGCAAAACTTTAACAGAAAAAGTTCTGAGAAGTCAAATCCTTTGAAAGCAAGGAAAACACCAAAGAAATGAAAATAGCATACTCAGTTTAACTGCGGCTGCTCATGACCAGTCATGAAATGTGCAACTCCGGCCATGCCCCTAGCAGCGGCTACTGTATCATTAAAATGAGTCGAAATGAAATGTGATTCCAAAGGACCGGAACTTATACAATCTACACTATGAATGAATACCTAGGGACGATTAAGGGCCGTCACACGGTACCTAACACCAAATTCAGTGAAGTTTCAATAAAATGTGCAAACCCAGCCATGAGCCCTAGCAGCAGCTGGGCTACTCTATTTTCAGAATGACTCGAAATGAAATCATTGATTCGAAAGGACTAGAAATTATATAATATGCACTATGATGGAGTACGGGGAGACTCAACGGCCGCCGCACAACACCTCTAGCATCCTGTGAAGTTAAATTAGATTTGAAATTTTAGAGCTTTTGGAAGCAAGAAATGGTCAGAAAGAATGAAAAAAAAAAAAAACCAGCCAACGCTTATTGAGTCTGCACTTGAAAAGAGGACTCAAGTAAACAATAACTTCTGATGTTATGTCTATTACGTATTCTTTGCTTCTAAGGGTCTGTATTTTCGATTTCATCACCATGATAAGGCATACATGACAGAAATGCTTTTGATGCTCACTCGGTGAAGTAAAATGAGCCGCGATACGTGAAAACCAACAATGTGGTTGTGCGCCCAGCGCAGACTCGGATCAGCCTGGGCATCCGCCCAGTCTGATCAGAGTCTTCGCTGTCCGCATGAAGGTAGCTAAACCAACTATGTGGTTGTGCGCCCAGCGCAGACTCAGATCAGCCTGGGCATCCGCCCAGTCTGATCAGACTCTTCGCTTAGCGCTTAAAGGGTAGCTAAAGGTCTAAGCTACCTTCATGCGGACAGCGAAGACTTTGATCAGACTGGGCGGATGCCCAGGCTGATATGAGTCTGCGCTGGGCGCACAACCACATTGTTGGTTTTGTCATGTCGCGGCTCAAGTTAGTTCGCACACTGAAAAAATCTAACTGCTGTTACTATGCTGCTAGTTTAAGACTCTGAAATGCAGTATAAATGGTAGGAAAAAATCCGGGACACTGTAGGAAAAAATCCGGGACACTAAAGCCGTTGTAGGAAAAAATCCTTGACATTTGCAGTAGTTTTTGTCCTTGGTTTGTCGAGGCTATTTCACAAAGAAAAATATGACAAACGACAAAATACGCCTATTGAATGCTCAAGTAAACAGCCTGATTGCGAAAGATCCCAAGAAAGTATTGAAAATAAGTTTGTTTACTCACCTTATTGCTCCGTCACGCTTATGAGACATGAATTGTCAGAAAAAATCGTTGACGATTGTCAGAAAAAATCACCGCCTACCGGGACAGTGAAGCTTGCTGGCGATATGACAACTATGTAGAACCATAAAATGTTGTTTATAAACAGTTGTCATAACAAATGCGTGTAAACAACATCGTGTGGTTCTACATGTTCGGTGGTGAAGATGTCCTTAAGGAATGTGTATTCACATAGATGTTATGCAATTCAAACGTTTATCAATTTAAAGCAAAAATATCATTGCACTTAAATAGATTTTTATTCAGTAACACTATGTTCCAGCATATAAGTACTACTTTTTGGACAAAGCTTTACAGAGATAAGATTAAAATATTCGACATAATATTTACACTTGCCACTGACTTCCCGTAGGTAAACCGTATAGAGCAACTGGCTTCATACACCGATGAACGACAGTTGATCATGTGACGTTGTCGTCAAGCGACGTCAAAGGTAAACGAACGTCTTGATTGGTCCACGTAACGTTCGACCGACACCACGTTATGGCGAAGGCTGTTTAACCTTATGGCCATATACGTCGTTTCTGTCTTTTCTTCGACGCATATTTTGCATATTCTACAATAAATTACCAAGCAAACAGCACAGGAAGGATCTAAATATATAGTGTAAATATAAGAATAAAAAATTGATTTTTCATCGTTCATCGTGTCGCTAAAATTCCACAAGAAGCGCTTCGCGCTTCATGGAATTTTAGCTCCGCCCAGTTGCTTCATCACACGATGGACGCTGAAAACTCAAATTTCAATTCTTAATTGAAGTGTCAGTTTTGAAAACAAAGAAATAGGCAGTATGCGGAATACATGCAAATAAGTTATTCATGCTTCTGCACTGCAAAATCATCAGTGTAGTAAGGTATACACAGCAGATGGTTATATTTGCTTGATTCTTATTGGTGATACGTTGGTAAAAATGATTAATAATAGGATGAGTTTCTATTCCGTCATTTTTCTTGCGGCTGCCACACGGAACAACACCAGCTGCAGTGTTCTGAATAATTAGATCCTTTGGAAGCAAGAAACCCATCAAGATTCGGTTTAACCGAGTCTGTCCATGACCAGTAATGTAATGTGCGACATAGACCACGCTGCCCCCCCCCCCCCCCCCCCCCCCCCCTATAGCATCGGCTTAAGCAGAACTCTATTTTCGAAAAAGACTTTAAATATACTCAATGATCCTAAAGAATCAGAAAATTTAATCTTGACCTTGATGTTGTTCGAGGAGACGTTTACTGACGCCACACATCACATTCTGATATTGCTACATTAGGTATACCAGATTTAGAGCCAATAACTTGAGTAGGAGCATCTAATATGCTTTATTACTAACGAACTACAGGATATCACAAATAGGTTCGAAAGTGTAATCCTGGTCCACAGAGGATATGAAATTCATCACTAGCCTGAACTTGTTGAGAGATGATAAATGTGGAGACCTGTAGACCTCTTCGTTGGCTTGGTACGTGAGGAAAATTCACTGAACTGTTCTTGCTCAGTCGGTTTTTCTTCATTAGTTTGGTACGAAAGGCGACTCACTGAATAGGCGACTCACTGACCCCGGTTTTTGCTCATCTGTTCTTTCATCGTCAGCTTGATACGAGAGGCACGACTCCATAAGCCGTTAGCTTGGAAAGAGAGGGCGACTCAAGGGCGTAGCTACCTATACGGCAAATACGCAAGTGCGTATTGAAATTTTGTCAAAATTGACAAAATTTCAAAACGCACCTGCATATTTGCATGCTGAATATTTATAAATTAGACAAGATTTTAATACCAATTACCAAAGTGGCTGAACTACTAGCTTTCCCTTCAAGAAGTAGAGAATAAAACATGGTTGTGCGTATTATGAAATTGCCCCTAGTTACGCCCCTGCCGGACTCACTGAACCATTCTTGCCCAGTTGTTCTTTCTTCGTCAGCTTCGTACCATTAGTCTGGGAACCATTAGCTTGGTACGAGAGGGCGAGTCGCTTGGTATCTCTGGGAGACTCACTTAATCGTTAGCTTTATATGACAGGCCGACTTCTTGAACCGTTTTGCCTGGTACGAGAGGGTGACTCAATGAACCGTTAACTTGGTACGAGAGGGCGACTAACTGACCCCTTCTTGCTAAGCTGTTCTTTCTCAACAACGTGAATTTCAACTGTGTCACCAAAGTCTGGCCGCGACAAAAATTCAGGAATGCCACCAATGATGGCCGACAGAAGAATACAGGAACCTGAAGAAAACAAAGGGCTGAATAAGATGAAATGAACCGTGACATGACAAAACCAATAAAGTAGCATGTGCGGCCAGTTAACACTCAGATCAGCCTGAGCATGTGCACAATCTGATCAAATTCGTCGCTGTCCGCATGGAGCTAGTTTAGACTCTTTAGCTATCCTTTAAGAGCACAGCAAAGACTCGCATTAGACTAGGCGGATGCGCACATGCCATTTTGTTAGTTTTGTCGTGTCGCGGCTCAAATCAATTGAAATGTAGATCTATTTCTTGAAAAAATATAACCAGCATATTTTCACATAATGGAACTTCTGACAGTTTTCTCCTCTGTTGTATATATGTCTGTATATATTGAGTATTGTAATGTCTCCTGCATGTCTTGTTAATATTTTATTGTTTTAATAGAGGGCCACAAGGTAGACTAGCTTTGATAGCTAATTGTGCCACCCTCTTTAAATATTGTATAAATAAATAAATAAATAAATAAATAAAAATGTATAGGGTGTAAAAAGACCAGGGCCCAGGTTTACAGTCTTTCCCTAATTTATGGACAACATTGGATTTAAGATGATAATTTCACTCTTATACAAACTTCTGTTTGGGTCATACTGAGTCACAATTTTGACAATGTTTATTGGGTTCTAATGCGCAATATGCGCCCCCTATATTCCGCCTTCAGGGGCCGTATGCATAAAACGACTTAAGTGGTTGCTATGTTGTTGCTATGGCTAAATTTCTTTGAAGGAGATTCCCTACAACTATGAAATTTGCTCTGGAGGAACAGTCTTACAAAGACTGTTCCTCCAGACCAAATTTCATACTTGTAGGGAATCTCCATTAAAGATATTTGGCCTTAGCAACAGCAGAGCAACGACTTAAGTGGCTTTATGAATACACCCCCCCCCCAGATCACGATTGCAAATGCCTGTTTACATTGCCTGAGATGCTATATTCTTAGGGCATGGACGTGTTTTAACTGTATATACTGGCTGGTGACCAAAAGTGGTACGCCAGTTTTGTATTTGCCGCGCCATAGATTTCGGACATTTGTAAAGAGACCAAAAGGGAACGCCTACAAAAGCGACAGGAACAAATTGCAACTTAAAAGGCAAAATATTAAGAAATTCTCTTAGCACCCTCACTCTAACATTTCTTTTCCATGCAGCTATGACACTGGATCCTAGTGTAGTACGGTCACTAGGGTTTGTATATTGTAAGCGCTCCAACTGTAAAAATGTGACAAAGAATGCAGTCTTACTGCTGAAAATGGTCCCCCGGATGAGACTTTAAACCGAGGTCCCGTCTCCATATGACCTCGTTGTTGGTGGGACGTTAAACCCGAGTTCACTCACTCACTGCTGAAAATTATTATTTGAAGTTTTAAAGTCACGTGAAACTTTTGGGGTGCCGGGCCGCGTAGCGCAATCGGTAGGGCACCTGACTCATAAGTCAGAGGTCCTGGGTTCGAAACCCGGTCTGGCCACATACTTTCGTTTCTCCTTCCGCTGATTCAAGAAGGGCAGTTGTCAGTTACTGGCGAAAGTATGTGCACTTAGTACTGGTTAACCGCTTAGGAGGTCTAAGCCTGCCCAGGAATAGTGTGGTTAGGTTAACTGAGCGTCCCGACATGACCTTAGCTGCTTAATGTGGACGTTAAGCAGCAGAGCAATAATAAGAAACGTTTTGGAAAATCCATTATTCAGCGCGTTTCAACCGTGATGGCCGCTACTGGCAAAGTTCGAGCATGTTTTGCTGCTTGTTGCAAACCTATTTCGAGGACATGTCAGGGGCATATGTTAGATAAAAATAAATTGAATTTACAATATACAGACTAACTAAATGCATTAATTGAGTTACAGGGTAAACTAAACAATCACTAAAGGTGATGAATGCCCCCGTCATATGCCTCACTAGATGAGTAATGTATTAAGAAGTATTTGTGTGAAATTATATCAAAATCTGTCGATAATAATAAAGGTGTTCAAGGGATGAAAATTTTTTTCTAAAAAACATCTGTGACCTTGACCTTGGCTCTACAACCCTGAAACATGAACTTGTCTAAGATATTGTCATACTTAATATTTGTGTAAAGTTATATCAAAATCAGTTAACAAATAAAGGTACTAGAACCTTGACAAAGTTTTACATGTACCTTGGACCAACAATGCTGAAACGTAAAATTGTCCCAGATATTGCCATGCTAAATATTTGCGTAAAGTTATGTCAAAATTATTCCAGAGGGATGACAACATTTTTCTAAAAATAGTGACCGTGACTTGATCTTGACCCTAAAATTGTGGATCACGAAATTTTCCAAGATATTGTCACACTAAACATTTGGGTGACGTTACATCAAAATCTGTCCATGAATTAAGGGGCTAGAGGGATGATAAAGATTTTTCTAAAAATAGCGACTGTGATCTTGACCTTGAACCTGCAGTGCTGAAATGGTAATTTGTTTAAGATATTGCCATACTTAACATTTGTGTGAGGTTATATCAAAATCTATCCATAGATAAAAGCGCTAGAGTGATGCCCAAGTTTTTCGGAAAATAGCAACTGTGACCTTGACCTTGATTCTTCCAACCTGAAACGCAAACTTGTTCCAGGTATTGTCTCCCAGCTATATTCTGGGACCTTATATCAAAATCAGTTCATAAATGAGGCCGCTAGAGCCACAACAAAAGGTGAGCTTGTATATAAGCCCCTGAAATATGGTCAAAATATGTATGTCATTCAAGGGGACATAATTCTGCAATTAAGACCTGAATCAAAGTTCTGTTTCCTTTATGCACATGTTCAATGCATGTCTGAATTGTGCTGCAAGTTTCAACTCCCTGCATCTAATACTGTAGGAGGAGTTGCGGAGACAAGAAAAGTACTACAAGTGTAAAATATGGTCAAAAGATGTATGTTATTCAAGGGGGCATAATTCTGCAATTAAGACCTAAATCAAAGTTCTGTTTCCTTTACGCATATGTTCAATGCAAGTCTGAACTGTGTTGCAAGTTTCAACTCCCTGCATCAAATACTGTAGAAATAGTTGCGGAGACACAAACAGTACTACAAGTGTGAAATATGGTCAAAATATGTATGTTATTCAAGGGGACATAATTCTGCAATAAAAACCTGAATCAAAGTTCTGTTTCCTTTATGCACATGTTCAATGCATGTCTGAACTGTGTGGCAAGTTTCAACTCCCTGCATCAAATATTGTAGGAGGAGTTGCGGAGACAAGAACAGTACTACAAAGTGTGACGGACGGACGTATGCACGGACGGACGGACGTATGGACGGACGGACAAGGGCAAAACTATATGCCCCTCCCCACTTCGTGGCGGGGGCATAAAAAGTATAACGAGAAACGGCTGGCACTGGTCGCACGCCAGTACCGGGGAATCTGCGCGACAAATCTGCTATAAAACAAATCAAGTACGTACCACCCAGATAAAACACGTGACTGTATTCTCCAGACAAAGACACGATGTATCCTGAAAGGTGAACAGTACAGCATTAGAGTATAGATAAAGTCCATAAGAAAACTGCAAGGCACTGAAAACTTTGAAACTGAAACATAATAACACGATATATATGCACGTAAAGTCGTTCCACAGAACAAGTGAGGGGCAAGATAAATAACAGGACCACGAGGTCATGAATCGTTCACCTGAGCTGACGTATCAGGATGCACCTCTGATTTCAGCATTTTCAGAGAAAATAAAGCATTTCCCATACACAAACACGTGAGAGCAAACTTTATTTCATTCAAAGGTCATCCTAGGATCATTAGCTGAAACAATCTAGAAAGTACATGTATCTCACATACTATATACTTAAGTTCGTGGTCATCTCAAACTTATTTCAAGGGTTATTACCATATATAAACATGGCGGCCAACTTAGTCATGTGAGGACAACGATTCACAAACTTTTGTCCCCCAACACATGAAGGCTTCATATGAAATTTGGCTTCAAGTTGCCGAGTGGGTTGAAATATTAATGAGCGTGGACGAGGTTCAAAAATGCCATTGACCTTTGGTACTAGATTAAACTTCATGGACTTATTAAGGTGACTGAATACACCGACTTTTATTCCATGGATTGTAAAAGCTTTCGAGATATCCAACATTTAGTCACCTCCTGTGAAAAAGCACTAGGAAACTTTCAGTCAAACATCATGGGTCTCTTTATGATAATCATTGGAATATGAGTCTCAGAAGCTGTATACCAAATTTCAATGTCACTGATCATTTTATTCTTGATGAAAATCTTAAAACGGGTTTTCAATATACGAGCATGACGGCCATCTTGGACATGCTCCCATGACTATTCAAACAAACTGATGTTCCTCTGACCCACGGAGGCTCCATGTGAAATTTGCCTCGGGAGCATTCGGCTGTAATAAATAAAAAAATGCAGAACATGAGCTTGAACATCCGGACAGAAAAGATCGTCAATGGGAGGATGGATGGATGGATGGATGGATGGATAGATGGAAGTTGACATCATTACAGTACATCAATCATTTCGAGGTACCAGTCAGTCCTGGTAGATAAGATGGGTTAGCTGGCCTGACAAGTGGTCTGAGTTCGAATCCCACCTGAGACGGGATTCTTTTTGACCGGAAACGCAATTATTGCATATAAAGTCTTTCATGATCACCGTTCCATTTGCTCGATATGACTGAAATGCTGCTCAAAGGACTTTAAAAACGCAAGTCATCGAGACGATGAAAGGGCAGATATAATCAGATTTTGAGCACTGAGGCGCCGTAAATGGTCTCTGCTGACTTAAACACTGTTGCGCACGCTAAACACTGTATAATGTTTCTGAAGTAATAGTAGGCCTACATGTACCACTTGTTTAATAGTCTATTAAGTGCAATTAATATTTATGCGCCAGAGTTTGGATGCTAAACTATAAACACAAAGAAAAGGAAAATAAAGTTGATACATGAGGAAATATGCACATTTTCTCTGTCTTATTTTTTTTCCGAAATTTGTTGCTGCAGAGCACTAGATAAGAGGGGTATTTGATGATAATTGAGAGATAATTTTTCTTATTTCTGGATGAAACCATATATTGTGACCCCTCATCTGAACCGTCTCGTTGAGACGGTTCAGATGAGGGGTCACAATGTATATTTTTCTGCAGAAATAACAAAAATTATCCTAAATTATCAGCAAATACCCCTCTTATCTAGAGATCTGTTGCTGTAAGAGAAACCTCTGATCTGACACGCTCACTGGTTTTGAATCTTCTGTGCAGAACTTTTTAACGTGAAGCGGCTGGTTTCTAAATGACAATGTACTGTTTGAATGTCTGACCTTTAAAAATGGATTCTGCACTACAATTACCTCAACTCAACTCAACTCAACTTTATTAATCTCAAGTCACAAAGTGACATATGAGTAACATGTACATCAAAATAATAAACAGCAAATGTTGCAGCGGTACAGCAAAACACATGAGTGGATACAATGGTTGAAACCCTAACATCTAAAATGGTATGTTGGGTGGAGAAAGCAATGCTTCACTTAACGTTTCAATAGATAATTTATATTACAGTGGCAGTGCCGTAGCAGATTCATGCCCTTGGACGCGGCAATATCTGGTATTAGTTTTACCTTGTAGGCCTATTTAGAAATACTGTATTTTGCTTAAATTTACTAGGGTTACATGTAGCGGTCGTTATTATACGGGAGTTGTCACCACGCAAAATGTTATAACAACGCAAAATAAAATCGAACAGTGATACTTGATATCGTCTTTTCTGAACTTGTTATGTGCTTATCATGCTTAAAAACACTGGGTTTTATCATATTTCTTCAACCGAGAGTGTATCTTCGTATGTAGAAATTTATTACAAATTGCGTTAGGGGAAAAATTTTGATCGACGCAAAATGTTATAACTTTATTACATTTTGCGTTGTTATAACATTTTGCGTGGTGACAGGGCGTGTTTCCGCGTGAACCAGTTCACCAAAAAGTAGCAAAACCCGTGCATAGTGTATATAAGTGGGTCCATCAAAATTACAATGCGTTAAATAATGCATTTCCCAACATCTTGATGTGAATTTAAACTTTAAATAATATTCGATTTTGTACGACATTTCACAGTATGAGTGCATTTGGGTTACAAAACCAATCAGCCGTACTATGCATACGTCGAGGGTCATAGTTCCCCGGAGGAAGAATGACGTTGTTACAAGGGAGCTGAGAGAAACAGGGGCGTAACTAGGGGCAATTTCATAATACGCACAACCATGTTTTATTCTCTACTTCTTGAAGGGAAAGCTAGTAGTTCAGCCACTTTGGTAATTGGTATTGAAATCTTGTCTAATTTATAAATATTCAGCATGCAAATATGCAGGTGCGTTTTGAAATTTTGTCAATTTTGACAAAATTTCAATACGCACTTGCGTATTTGCCGTATAGGTAGCTACGCCCTTGAGAAATCCTAGATATCTTTGGCTTGCTATGCTACGATTTGTGCCAATCATTTTTTCGGAGTTCATTTAAGAGTTTTATTACAATTATTTCAAATTTGTGAAGCTACAAATACGTAAATTCGCGTGTAAAACGAACAAGCTGGCCGCCACTCACCGGGTACGCAGTTGCCACTAGTCTCAAGCCGATTCTTTTGTTCATAGCTTTTTTTAACGCCAGTACAAATGACGTGCAATCTTAGAGAAAGTTTGTTTGCAATTTAAAATAATGTCTGTATGTCTTACCTGATATTGTCGGAACGGCTAAAGATCCGATACCTCCAAACCAGAACTCTACTGCGCAGGCCGCTGTCGTGTAGCGAACGCCAACAAAAAGTTTGTTGATAGTGTTAATAACAACATAGCAACAACCACCAAAAATTCCAATGAAGACAGAATAAACAATATGTCCGGCGTACGCGCGCGCCATTACCGGAAACACAAAAGTTATAAGGGAGAGCACACCTATAGAACCTGAATAAAGCACGATCTCGCTTACTCTCGGGTGATGGGCGAGAACTCCAGTTATCAAACGAGATATCACTGAGACAAACCCAATAACAGAAAGGGACAAGGCTGACTCCATCGGCGAAAACCCGTTTCTTTGAGCATAGTTCGGTAGCTGTAACGTCGCCGCATACAACCCACCACAGTATAACAACATGCTCACAGACAAGCATGCGGTCGCTTTCTTGTACAAAACTTTTAAGAACACTAATAAAGTTTCACATCTCATATATTGCTTCTTAGCTGTGACTGATATATCCCGTTTCCTTCTTTTTATCGTCTCTATTTCTAGCTTTGATGGTTTTAGGAGGGTCCCAAATACAACCAGTTGTAGAACTATACCAGCCAGCATGATCATTAAACCAGAGTAGCCATATGTATCAAGAGCCGACTGTATAATAGGAGGCATCACAAGAATGCCGAAGCCGCATCCGGACACTGATACACCCTGTGCAAGGTTTAGTTTCTTCCGGAAGTTGTAGGCGTTGGCAGTGAAAATAATTGTATAAGCCATTCCAGCCCCTGAACCTGTCAGAAAATAAGAAATTTAAATGAGCCGCGACACGAGAAAACCAACAAAGTGGTTGTACGGCCAGCGCAGACTCACATAAGTCTTCGCTGTCCGCATAGAGGTAGCTTAGACCCTCAGTTACCCTTTAAGCGCTTAGTGAAGAGTCTGATCAGACTGGGTGGATGCCCAGGCTGATCTGAGTCTGCGCTATGCGCACAGCCACATTGTTGGTTTTCTAGTGTCGCGGCTTAAATGTCATTGACAGGTCGCAGCTTAGCAAATTGTGTATGATCAAAAGACAAGTACTAGATTTTTCAAAAACGCTTGTGTACGTTTTGAAAAGTTTTGGCACGGAATGTACTATTTCCCCTCTTAAGTCTCTCTTCGGTTCCTACATAATTTATACCAGCAACGTTTTTCGATTAACTGCAGCTACGCCTTTTGCGTTTATGATTATTCAGAATTTTTTTTCAGTCTGTTCTACATGCTAATAAAACAAGTCATTACGCAAGTGTCATGGACTGAAATTGAATCCGCGGCAAAATCCGATGTTAGAAATGTCTGCGTCAATCGTACATGTACACACTCAAACTCATCGGGGCCTCACTTACCGTTATCGACCTACTACCCCAAAAAGCGCACAACATGGGCATTTCTGAGTCATAATATTACCAGCGCACATATTTTTACCGGTTATTCCTTTGATTGCTTGTTTACAAGTGCTGAAAACACTTAAGTTCTCTTTCAATTTTCACTGACAAAGCTTTATCATCCTTCATGACTATACGCAGCTTTTCTCTGATGCTTTAAACATTAAATTATATATCAATAATTCTTTGAAATGTGTGCTAATTAGGAAAAAAGTCTACTGCAAAAATGTTAAGTACATAGGGCGCTAAAAGAGTTGAATGCGATATATATGAAAAAAATCGGCAATCCGAAAGCTGACTGATTATTGTCAAAACTACTTTTTCAGGGGGACTAAGGTTACTAGGCTAAACAACTAAACTGAGACATAACGCGTCAAAACCAACAAAGTGGCATGTGCGCCCAGCGAAGGCTCAAAGCAGCCTGGGCATCCGCCCAGCCTGATTAGAGTCCTCGCTGTGGGTTAAAGGGTAGCAAGGGTCTAAGCTACGTCCATGTCGACAACGAAGATTCAGACCAGGCTGGATGGTTGCCCAGGCTGATCTGAGTCTTCGCTGGGCACACATCCAACCTCGTTGGTTTTGTTGTGTGACTGCTAGCCTATCACGCTGAATCATTTTCATCGGATATATACATGTAGTACAGATGGATGGCTGACGCGGTGTTATGGCCACCCAAAGAAAAAAGATAGGCAATGAACAGGAATTAAGACAATCCAATCCCACATCCCGTCCTCAAAACCAACAGGGAAAGAAGCACACACACACACACACGGGAAAATTGACACAAGTTCACGAAAGACACGCACGGTAAACCGAATGAGCAACTCTTTCCCAAACAGATGATCCTTCAGCTACCCTAATCAAAAACAGCATCGACATCTATTTTTATCTATTTTATTTTTTAATTTACAAAACAAAACAAAAGGCAGATTGGGTAGCAGAACAGGTGACTAAACCGCCAAAGAACATAGACAAGCGTACATAGCACACAATGTAACATGAAGAAACCACAACAGTAGTACCGCCTTGGAACGGTCAGCAAAAAGATTACTGGGGGACTTACACGTGTTTTACTGGATCCAAACCCCACCCTCTGGTTATGCAGTGGTTCGAAATCTTTAGTTAGCTGTTTGGTCCGCATGAAGGTTTCCTAACCCATCAATGAATCATCATCGGAAACAAACAAATCACGTATAAGACCTATGATGAATCAGAAACGAGGACTCGACGGAAAAAATATATTGCGACACCAGGAGACCCCGTGGAAGTCAAACAACACCACTGATGTACCGGAGCAAAAGAAAAGCATCAGTAAGACCCCGAATAACCAAGCAACAGACAAGGCAAACTCCGGCCCAACCAACTAAACCAAGTAGCTTTATGTCGGGCCCATCTTGAGTCTGATACCTGACCAGCCGGCATGCAATTAAAGAGGGAAGCAAAGTTATCAACCATGATTGGGTTAAGTACTAAACATGCAGACTGTAGCATTATACATTTATGTTATATCCAGTACGTTTGTAACGAACGACAATTTTTCTGAATTGATAAGAAAAAACAGAGCTACCTACATTTTAATGGCCTTCACAGTCAGATGGGTTGGGGGCTAGTCTTATGAATATTCAGAAATCCTTAACACAGCAGAAAAAATCTAAGACTTAGCATTTGCAGATACTCAACTTCGCCTGATTCTTCACTGATCGTCCGTGAATCATAGGGGAGAGTCGGGTAACTTCGGACAGGCGGGTAATTTCGGACAGTGACATTGTTTCCTTTATATGTCTGTTGTTTGGAACTAAAACAAAAATCAACAGGCCAAACAGAGAAAATCCTGATGAGACGGCTCATTATGAGCCGTCTCATCTGGATTTTCACTGTTTGCATGTGTATTTTCCGAATTTACCCGCCTGTCCGAAGTTACCCGACTCTCCCCTAAACGGCTCTGATAGATTAGCCTAATGCTCTTCATAATTAGGACAGACAAGCCTTAGCAAACGGTGTGTGCCAAGAACAGCCTGGCCAAGAGTAGCAATCTCATCAGACGGATTCTACAGTGTGATCGGGATCTGCACTATTGGACATTTAGTCGGTAGTTTAACTCAACAGGAAACGAAAGCCGTCCAAATCTAAAAATATGAAATTGAAGTATAAAATTAGAAGAGTAATCAGTAGGACATCACAGTTAAAAAAATATATGTTTACGTGTAAAGGTAACGCATGTTCTGTAATTTAAATAAAAAAATAAAGTGTAGTATGTCGGCAAGCAAGCAAACGATCAAGGACTACTTAACTTGATTTAATAGATAATCTACGAGGGATGTTCAGAAAGTTCTGTACGTGACGTAATTTGTTTTGGTAACCATCCAGTGGGAACGCGTATCCATGGCGGAGTGATATTTTTATACAGATAGCAACGAAAAAAACATTCTAAATTTCTGAGACTCAGATTCAATCGACGAACGTGTCGCAGTTTCAGTGATGCTTTGTCGGCGAATCAAACTACACAAAGCCGAAAATAAGATATGCTTTTATTCCTTACATCTTAATTTAATTCTCTATGCCTTTAAGAGCAGAGCTAAACACCGAGATATTCTGCAATCGAACGTTTTACGTGATCATGTAAAGACGACTCTTATCCGCCAACTTCAACAGCAATTTTCAAAATAAATCGACTTTCTCCCGTCGGCGGACATATGCCATGAAAAACCATGGTGTCTGCCCTTTCTCCATTATAAAAATTAAGTAATTCGGTGTTTGGGACAATTTCCTTTGCAAAATAATGTTTAGGTACCCTATTTCATTTTCTCAAATTAATGGCGGATTTTTTACCTGATCGACAGACAGCAAAATAAAATGTAATAAATTTAAACATTACCGAAATGTTCTTGAATCCTGAAATCCGACACACGAAGAGGAACGCATCATGTAATTCAACATACAAAAATATTTTTTTCTGTACTTTCTTCAGAATGATTGGGAAAAGAATTCTGATCAGTAGCCTACACTATACTGTAAACAAATCGATCGATTTATGACAGTTGTGACGCAATTACAGAACTGCGTCAACTGTTTCAAACTTCGCATTTACTTGCTTATAAGTTATTAAGACCGGTACATTGTGGTCAAAATCAGAGGGACTGCTAGAAAAAATAATTTTGCCATCCTATTAATCCTGCACGTGCCAATATTTCAAAGCATCTCCTGCAACTCACACGATCACCCTACCCAACTTAAGGCCCCTCTACCCCCCCCCCCTTCTTCCTCCACCCTTCCTCCATCCCCAACCCCCACCCTTACACACACACACGCACACAACTTTTAACCTTTCTTTTACATGAAAAACTAAGCAAAATATAATAGATCTTTAGCCTTGTTTAGCCATAACAAATACTTGCAAAACTTCATTGACTAAAATCCTTGATTAAAAAGTGCAGTGTAGATCTGGGTTAGACTACTATCAAAACAGCAGTCTAATTAGGGTCAGTACTATTTGATTTTCCCAGCAATTTCGACACACTGTCAGATGGTGAAAGTGGTAGGACAATTGCAGTAATGAAGATTTTGTTTCAACTTTAAGCTTAGAAAATAACTTGGCCATACATACTTATACACTCCTTTACACTCCATATAATTTCAGCCAACATTGAGAAGCAGCATAATTATGTACTGTTAAATGAGCTTTTGAGCATTAAAATTGCATTATGCATTTTTATAACATAGGTTTTGGCCCTCTGTGGAACTACCTTAATGAGGAGTTCTAATGAGGGGTTACAATATATATATTTACTTGTTAGTTGTTTATCCCCTTTTTAAGAGTGTAAACAACTAACAAGAATTTATTGATTCTTCCTAAGAAGAAACCAGTGATTTAATAAAGTACATATTTATTATGAAATGCCAGGTGTGTCAAATACTAGCTCATCAGGTGGGGGTGGGGGCTGTCAGCTCTGCAATGCCCTTGGTTCATAAATTAAAATGCCACAGTGTGTTTATATACTCAGTGATCTTTTGAGGGATTTTCTCTAACTGTTGCCAAAAATCTCATGGAAATCTATCAGTAGGGGCAAATCTCATGCAAAAATTATATAATTTATAATGAATGGTACCTTAACTTTTCATTGAGAATGGAGAATTTCTCAAAATTTTAGTTCAGTGTGATGTGTTCTCTAATATGATTCTGAGTCACACTCACAAAAAACAAAACAAATAAAAAGCACAGCTGTCCAGCAAACCAGAAAACTTGATTAAATATGTGGCAAAGGCTCAGGACTTGGTAATCTATTCTCTAAGTTGAATAATGGTAAGATATAAACATGATTAAACAAGAAAAATAATAGGCCAATATCTAGTGAGCCAAAGTGGAGTTATTCTTTATCGTTTCTCTTCAAGTAAAATGTACAGTATGTTGTGGTGTCTCATCACAGTTGCTTTTGATCAAAAATTAAAATTTAACACAATTTTCAAATGAACAAATTAGTACTATATAGGTATTCTAAATGTATAAAGCTCTGATCAAACTATTATATTCACATGCAGTCTGACATTGCCCTTCAGTGTTTTCCCTATAAGTATAAATAAATAAATATCCAAAATAAATTATAACATATGTACATAATAAGAAAAATAATTCTGGAGACAGTTCCACAAGTGATGGTTTTATGATAATGATTATACAAAGACTCAGCAGGAGCATGATAGCAATTCTGGGAATTCTGTCTTATTCAGCCATAAAAACATTTGTTGTGATCCATTAATAGAACCATCTATGCTCTTGCTGAAGTGCTTCTAATGAGAGGGCACAACAGGTGTTAATATGAAGCCCATTGATGCTGGTGCAACAATTATGGTGGAACTGTGTAATTGTTTTCATTCTAACATAGTCTTGACTTGTAGAAGGACAAACAGCATTATGCAACATTCCACATAAAGTGCAGGGTCCATCAGTTAGCAGGGCATGCCCCATTCATTATTTTGTGCACTTATAATGATATAAAAAAGCTTGCTAGCATAATAAAGTCCTAAATATTTGGCCAATAAAATCCTCTGTGAAAATGCTTTTAAATAGGTTGGTGTGTGTGTGTGTGTGTTTGGGGGATGGGGATAGACAGGAAGGGGCTACCTCTCATTCAACTGCACTAAACTGCATCCCTTTACAGTCATGACTCATCATTTAATGTCTGTCATCAAGCTTTTCTCTCTAGTAACTTAATAACTGATTAGTAATTACAAGTTTCTTCGCTTTGGTCAGAAGCTGCAAACATTTAAGATGGATTAAATTAATCAGGAAACATATATTTTTTTTATTTTTCAGTTTATGGTATCATTTCTATTGATATAACTTCAATATGAGCCTTTTAATTTTCTTTATGAGATTTAAGCTAAAACATAACTTTTGGCATTTAATTCTATAGAATATGTATTTCTTCATGCCCCTTTCCCCTCCTCCCATCTCAGCCACAGGCCAAGCATAAAAAGTATTTTGTTTGCAGTTGCCTATTAACTAGGATTTTTGGAGAGTACTAAGGTAGGTAGGCTTTCTTTTTAATCCCTGCAAACTATGAAAACAACAAAAACAAATAATAGTTCTACATAAAATATCACACACAGTTACAATAATTACCCATAATACTAAGATAACAGCATCCTACATTTTGAACATATCTATATCACCCACAAATGGTGTACCCAAAATGTGCAGGTATTAAGGAAAAATTGCTGACCCAGACCAGGCTGCTCCTGGGTCTACACTGCTTGCTCAGACCTGTTTGTCTTACTGATTTTTGAGGCCAGATTATTTTTTGAAATCCCCTTATGAGCTGATTTATTTTTTACTTGCATATTTTTTCTTCCAAAGACAGGGATTTTTTTCGAAAAATATACCAGCCCCCCCCCCACACACACACACACACACACACACTCTCCCCAAGAATATCAAATGGTCGGTCCCTTAGCGCCTAGCGGGAGAGAGTTTTGGCAGAATTATGAGGAAGGACAAGCTGTCTCTTGTACTTTTTGTTGGATGACTTCTGAAATGGTACGTGTGTGTTAAGGGGGGAGGGGGGGGGGCGTCGTTCGGGATAGCATTCTTTAGAAGAGCGAGCGGTCTCAGAATGTGGGGCGCGTTATCTTGGTGGAAGTTGTCTGGGGGAGTTTTCTTAGAATCTGGGGCGAGTTGTCACATGAAGATGGGGCGACGTGTCTTGTGGCTTTTTCGTTTGTCAAACTTTGTGGTTGACCAGTGTGTTTGTTTTGCTTTCTCTCGTTCTCGGCGTGTAGCCTAAATTCAGAAGCCCAAAAAATCGCAGGCAGGCAGACAGACTACGCAAAATCTTAATAAATTCACAGTATGCTAAATGATTACAAGCTTTACTATACCATAAATGAAGAAACAGTTGGTCTCCTTAAGTCGATCCAGCTGAAAAATGTCTGTGTGTTGACAAACGCACGTGCCATGTATACGTAAAAATGACCAACTTCATTATCGATTTTCAACGAAAATAGACTTTCTCCCGAAGATATACCTGGCTAAAAGACGGTCGAATGTATGAACTACGGTTCAGTTATAATGGCATCTAATTTGGTTTTTGGGACAATTTTCTTTGCAAAATAACTTTGGGGTACTGTCGTAGGGTTTTACTTTTCTGAAAAAAGGTTGTCAAACTGTGATCATTGTTTTGGGTGTGCAAACTGCATTGAGGTACCGATATGCGTCTGATTTCAATAACAAAACATCAAATTTTTTTCTGATCTGGTCCGTTGGAAAACTATGACTGCATATCTTATCAAACGAGCATTATTTTGGGACAGTTTCTGTTCAAAATTTCCCGCCATTTTTTTCCGGCGAAAAAAGGGATTATTTCTTTGTGCGTAGACGACCGTTCAGAAAATGATTTACTCAAATGTGATGAGTCTGCGTTCCCATTGATCATAAAGACAGAACTTCTGACAGCGAAAATGTATAAAGCTATATGTCTGGACAACTCCGTAAACGCGGTGTATATTTTCTAAAGGACATGTGTATAACGGCTTTGAAAGAGGTACAGCCTAAAGCTATTGCAGATTGATTGATTGATTGATTGATTTGATGCTTAACGTCCACGGTAAACAGCTATGGTCATGTCGGAACGGTCAGTTAACCTAACCACACTATTCCTGGGCAGGCTTAGACCTCCTAAGCGGTTAACCAGTACTAAGTGCACATACTTTCGTCAGTAACTGACAACTGCCCTTCTTGAATCAGCGGAAGGAGAAACGAAAGTATGTGGCCAGACCGGGTTTCGAACCCAGGACCTCTGACTTATGAGTCAGGTGCCCTACCGATTGCGCTATGCGGCCCAGCAAAGCCAGTGCAGAATTTTAGTTCAGAAGACCATATTATATATATGACAAATCCTGGAATTTGTTTCAAAGTTCCCAGGAAACTGTGTCCTGTAGATATTGCGGAAATTATATCTGTATTTAATCCAGGCTCCATACTGAATTTGGATTATCCGCATTTCATGTTGAAGCAAACATTCCCTTTCTACTACAGTTATAATGGTTTTGTAACACCCCTTCCACTGGATGACGCTTTGACTGCGCTTTTGGCGATCATGGCGCTTCTCCAAAATTTTCGAAATCGCCGCAGAAGCGTAGGCATTTGCCAAAACTTGGAACTTGTGCGCTTCCAGTACGCTGCCAGTACGCTTCTAATGCGATCTCGCCACGCTAGTCACGATGCTGCTGCGATTTAGCTGCGCTTCTGCCACGCTTAACGGACTTCGAGGGCGCTTCTAATACGCTGCTACTACGGCAAAGGATTTCACGCTCAAACAGGAGTTATATGTACTTTTCTATTATTGCAAAATGGGACTTGAATAAGTCAGCTGACTTTCTTCTGAACCCGTTTTATATAACATATGATATATTTTGTGAATGAATGTACTGTTTTATATGTTGGTTATACAAAGAAAAATAACGTTTAAACCAAAGGATTTCAAGCTACGCTTGATCTACGCTTATAACGCTGCATTTGCGATCGTGCTACGACCTAAGTGCCGGAGCTGCGCTCATGCTGCGCTTGTGTTGCGCTTTGTAACCGCTTCTATGTAGATCGGCAGAGAATCGGGTTCAGCAGAAGTAAGCCACCAGCCTTCAAACAATATTGATACATGTAATATAACAATTGCAGAGGCTATGACCCAGCTGGCAATCATGAACTAGTGACTTCGAACAACCTGTCTTGTTCTTCTTGCTGTTCAGGCTCAACTGGGGCCTCTGCTCGGCGTTCGGAAGGGCGCCTATCTGGCTCAGTTTAGAGAGCAAGAGCCTGCCCCCCTGTCAAAAGCAGAAGTTGAAATCCACACCCAGGCCTGGTCAGGAGACTATTTTTAAAAAGCCTGTACCGCAGGAGAGGGTATTCCAACTCCTGCTCCGAGCAGCCTGCATCTTTAATGAAACGTGAGAATCGAGTTATGAAACGCCGTGGAAACGCGGCGTTTTCATGCCCATATCGCCATAAGAACAAAAGAAAGGCAGATAGAGCGCCAAGAGCGCAGCGGAAGCGTCGTGGTTGCGCTATTAATAAATAATAGAGTCGCAGCGGAAGCGGCAAGAGCGCAACGGGAGCGCAAAGAGCGTAGCAGAAGCGTAGCTGGGTCGCAGACGAATCTCGCGGCGCTGTCGGCACGATCCCGCTGCGCTGGTGCTGCGTTGCTCCCGCTGCTGCTGCGTTCATGAATTTCGAGCTACGTTCTTACTACGCTTTCGTTGCGCTTTGAGTCCACGGTGCTTCCGCTACGTAAATTTTGAGCAGAGTCAAAACAAGCGCCGTGACTTGGCGATCATGCCGCTTCTGATACGCTTTCATTGCGACCAAGAAGCTTCTCCTGCGCTGCTGCCGCTTCTGCTACGATTCGTGGCACTTTGCCCAAAATTTCGGAGCGCAGTGGAAGCGCCGTCCAGTGGAATGGGGGTATAAGGAAAACGAGTGCCTTAGCATTCAAAAGTCTTGTCAGGGGAAACTTTCTCATTGGCCAATTCGAAACTGTAAAAAGCATGCTACAATCTTCAAAAAGGCCGTTGACGTCGATTTCAATAACGTCATAAGAACTGCGCAAGATTTGCAAGGAATGAATCGATAACGTTTGCCCCCTTCTAAATTTTAAATGGTTATTAAAGGCGACGACTGACAAACAGCTGACGAAATTACTTTGTATTAACAATAGATTTTGACTTGAATGACGCACTGAAAATAAATTCCCATATGAAATTAGCACAGTTGTGTGATTGGGGCCTGATTAAATGCGTTGTAACATAATAAAAATGTGTATCTGTACAGTGTTAGGTATCACTGTAAAAGAAAAATATAGTGCTTTGAATACATGCATATGAGCGTAGCATTTGTCCCCAACATGCCGCTACACAAAGTTACATGTATGCAGCAAGATTCAGAATCAAGGGCGTAGCTACCTTTACGGCAAATACGAAAGTGCGTAATGAAATTTTGTCAAATTGACAAAATTTCAACACACACCTGCGTATTTGAATGCTGAAAATTTATAAAATAGACAAAATTTCAATACCAATTACCAAAGTGGCTGAAATACTAGCTTTCCCTTCAAGAAGTAGAGAATAAAACATGGTTGCGCGTTTTATGAAATTGCCCCTAGTTACGCCCCTGAGAATGACTCGCTGAACGCCCCTTGTATTTTCTTTTTCATCTACGTGAGCCGACTGTCCAATAAGTTATGTAATTCGCTTCATTTCCCATCTCAAATCACACCGTTGAAATTGCATACTATTTGCCAAAGCATTTGGGTATAAATATGTTAGTCATCAAGGGGAAACAAACTCTGATCTGATTTGAAGGGGGTTCAACCCCGCACCACTGGCAGACCATGTCGATAGTGCATCTTACAGAAGGGATAGTTTATCGACGACCTATACCAAACAGGACATATATGAGTAAAAATATAGCCTTAAACATAATGAAGAGAGTCATTTTGGTTTACAGAAGTATTGGGCATAAGACATCTGCAAGTGCTCATGTTAACCAATCAGTTCCTGCTCTATGCGGCACATATTGCTATTATATGAGCCGCGACACGACAAAACCAACAATGTGGTCGTGCGTCCAGCGCAGACTCAGATCAGCCTGGGCATCCGCCCAGTCTGATCAGAGTCTTCGCTTTCCGCATGAAGTTAGCTTAGTCCCTCAGCTACCATTTAAGCGCTTAGCAAAGAGTTTGATCAGACTGGGTGAATGCCCAGGCTGATCTAAATCTGCGGTGGGCGCACAACCACATTGTTGGTTTTGTCGTGTCGCAGCTCATATGTATACGTATGGTGAAAAGTAGCTGAGAGACATCAACACAATCAAGGACCTCTGACACTTGTAATGTAATTTTGCCTATAAAATTAGTCAAAAATAAAATTTTGATTTATCCAAGAATTTCTCTTGAAATTTGTTGCACTCAACCTCCCATAACTTGCTTTAAATTTATTTTCTGATTTTTTAGCGCACGGACTTCAATTTTAAGTGGAAAAAGCCAGATTCTATAAAAAAAAAAAAGGAAATGGACACAGGAAAAGTTTTTTTTTTAGACAATGGCGTAGCTACCATTACGCAAATACGCAGGTGCGTATTGAAATTTTGTCAAATTGACAAAATTTCAACACACAACTGCGTATTTTCATGCTGAAATGTTGTTAATTGGGCATAATTTAAATACTAACTGCCAACAGACCTGTTATTGTCCTCAAATAGTATAAAACATGATTGTGCGTACTGTGTAAGTGTCCCTAGCTACGCCCCTGTAAGATACATCCCCCGGTGCCTCAGCTAGCCTCTTTGCATGTATGTGTGTACTATCAAAATACACATTATATATGAGTGGCAACCTGAGGCACGGGGATGGATGCGGGGGTGGGGAAAGATAGTATACAGCTGAAAAACTGAAAAGTGGGTGGGATAATTGCACCCTTTATATCTAAAAAGATAGGCTTAACACCTGTTCTCAGAATAGACAATCAAGTCCTAATATTCGATGTCTTATATTCAAAACTACTATTAAAAACATTTTCACACAACTTAAACATACTTCCATTCCAGCCTCTAGATGTGTTTTTCATTTTCAGTTGTAAATTAAAGCATCAAATTGACAACTTTTTCCATTCTCGATGCTTGAAGAGGCTAAAAATTGCATAAAATACATGTCGTTCTGAATGGTACAAACAACTACAACCCCTTTTCCGCAAAAATTATGTAAAATGTAATAAATGGATGCTTCCAAAGTGAAGAGAATATGTTTATGTGCAAACCTGAAATACCGTTGTATAAATCACAGTTCCCTGGGAAAAGCATTTTTTCATCTGCATTGTCGGTAAAATGTATGTAAGCTACGTTACCCGCCTGATACAGACTAGTTAGCAAGCAATAAACAAGTGTTCCGTTTCCAGATAAATCTTTAAAATAGTCATTTATGGCTGTCAAATTCGATAACCACTATATGGATGCATTGACCGCTTATAATATGAAAATTTCTTTCCTCTGAAAACTACACGTTCAACAGAATGGATAAGGATGTAAGCTACGTTACCGCAATTGTGAATAATCTACAAAAGAATTGGGAAAATTGTTACATTCGTAATTGATATGCTTACAGGTGGAGTGCAAAACTATCAAAAACTTTCGACTTGCTATTTCGTTTATTGAAGTATGCATCATTATATTGTATGATGTAAGCTACGTTATGTAAGCTACGTTATGCTTATTTTGCCTTTGTTCCAGAACTGCTGTTGAAGTTATGCCAAATAAAAAATACAGCAGTTAGTATTCTTATGTTTACGTATTTTCTTTTTAAAACTTGCTACTTCCGGTTTACACAGTTTTATCGTCTGCTAATTGACGATTTTCTGATTTCCGGTATTGTGACACTGGGCAGCCCCTTTTTAGGTATGTAAAAAGAAAACTTTCTGAATTTAGATGAAAATATTTATCGTATGATTTATTTGAATGTGCTACATGTAATATGCTAACTGTATAAGGTATAAGACCAACTCGCAAGCTTTATGAAAACCAAGCTGGCACCACACTCTCGTATGCCGTGTTATTCAGTCACAGAGTAGCCTGTTGATTTTAAGTATGCTCACATAAATTGAGGAAATGGGTACACGTTCAGGTGAAATAAGTTAGCATCTTCATTTTAGCCTATCAACACTTGAAAGAATTTGCTTCCAAAGGAGCAAATTCTCTCATTTAAGAGAAAAGCCACTAATTCGGTCCGACTCTTAAAAGAATAATTATTGCCTGTTCGAATAGACTCCATGCTGAAATGGAACTCTCGTCCAGGGAAACAAATAGGATGTCACAAAGGTTGTATCCCATTCTAACAGTGGCGGAAAACTTGAAGGTGTACCATTTTTCATTATTTTCCCAAACCAAAGGTGTGTGGACGCAGACAAATAGTTCGGATTATGTTGGTGTCGGCCTCCGTGTCGCGTGACGATATCCATCCATCCATCCATCCCCATCCCCATCCCCATCCCCATCCCCATTCCATCCATCCATCCATCCAGCCACTCTTATCGGCATTCTAGGCCTCTACTATATATCTCTTGAACCAAAGTGGTATGAATATACATGTATCATTGGGACAAGCCAAAAAGCTGACTGTTTTGGTGACTTTTACCCGAGTTTGAAGGTCACTTGAACCGAGTTATGGGTGGCATAACTTGCATAGCAGTGTCATCGACACAAACTTAACACCCGTCCGGTTTAAATTTTGGTGACCTTGACTGCGTCTTTAAGGTCATGTATGTGCACTTGTATATATTAACTGATAGTAGTATTCTCTGTAAGAATAGAATGCATTTTTAATGTTACTAACGTTTAGATTTTTATATCTTTTATTTACTTGTTATACTCACTTATTATGTAAGCTACGTTACCGAATTAAAATTCATTGTAAAGCTGTTACTTTTTTCCATTATCTTATTTCTTCCCTTGGTTTTTTACATGCATTGGCATTGCAATCCGTTAGTATGAAAATATTCACAAGAGCCTCTTTCATTCTGTTCTGATAAAAAAAGAAGTCAGTACTTTAAACCTGTTTGGGAACAACTAATGCATGAGTACATGCACTTCGTAGGAGCCTAATGGTTTGGGATGTGATAGCCTCGTAGTATCCGCTGTTTTACTATGCACAATATTTTTATGACTTTTTGATTGTGCTAAAATGTTTCACAGACGGTATTTTAAACAATATCTGATGTATATTAGTAGCAATTTTACTAACGAAGGGGTAGAACCTTAAATTACTTCTTTATTTTACCCCATAGCCTTTGGAGAGTATGAAAGTTTATTAAAGAATGTTCCCCGAATGCAGATATTTTGACTTATGGTTCTTAGTATATATTAAAATGTATGACATAAATAAAATTTGCATTTCCGAGAAAAAAATAATTTCACGTTTTTATAATTTTATTGCGCGCCTACTCTGAGAACAGGTGTTAAGTCCTTATCATTTAAAAATACTGCATGCAATAAGTAATTGTAGTGTGTACATCAATTTCAGCATATTTATCGAGCAAGATATTGGGGAAAAAATGAACTTATTTTCAGAGATCAAAAATTTCACCTACCCCTCTTAATAAAATCGGTTTAAGTTAGCCTGGAGGCATGATAATTTTTCAAAACCTATGGTAATTTTAAAGAGTAACTACACTTCAGGAACTGACTGAATCAGATCCCAAACCCTATCCCCAACATCAAAGGGAAAGATTGACAAAGACATCCCAACAAATAATAAATTACAAGTGATAAGCCGAGTCAGCAGCTCTTTCCCAAATAGGTGGCAACTCAGCTTTCTTTATTAAACTAAATAATTTAGACCAACAGAAGGGTTACAACAGACTAAGCAAATTATACGAAAAACATTTAACAATTATTTTTACCTATTTTCTATTTTTATTATAGAAGGGTTAAAATGAGAACACAATAAATTAAACAGCACTGAACATAAAACAAATGCAACCGCAACGAAAGTACCGCCTTGGGACGGTCAGTAATAACTACTGGGGGGTTTAAACCGGATTTACTGGGCCCAAACCTTCACCCTTACCCTCCGCCGCGGTGCACACAATTAGTTGGTAGTTCTGTTCGTATGGAGGTACGAATCAGAGAGTCATAACGGTCAACAATTAAAATCAAGACAAGACCGTGATGAAGCAAGGATGAGGGTTCGACAGCCAAAACGTGTTGAGACACCTGGAGATCCCTGGGGCGTCAGCAACACCACTGGAGCACTGGAGCAAAAGATGACCACCAATTGAATCCCGGTGGGCCAAGAAACAGACACACATCCGGCCCCAACCAACTAATATATAGCTTTATGTAGGGGCTATCATAGAGTCTGAACCCCGACCCACCGGCGTGCAATTAAAGAGGACAGCAAAGTTGTCAACCGTGATTGTGTTAACCACTAAGCATGCAGACTGTCGCATTACCTCTATGTTATAGACAATGCGTTTAAATCGTATGATAATTTTCTTAAATTGATCAGGAAATTCTGTTTTCCCTACGATTTTGCGTAATTTATATACTAAGTCACCATAAAATTCAGGTTCCGATAGGCCTTGTTGCAAAAGTGACCTTAACCCTGTATTATATTTAGAAACCAATTCAAAGTGTCTACGATAAAATTTAGAAAAAGCTTTCCGAAGTTTATGATACCGATACCCCTGCTGTAAAAGCTTGGCAGTCAAACTTTTATTACGAGCATTGAAATCAGCCAAATGACTGGACACCCTAGCGAAGCGAATAAGCTGAGAAATGTAAACACCATAAGAAGTGGTACGGGGACCATCACCATCCAAAAACGGAAAATTAACAATGTCGAAATCAAAATCATTGCGTTTGTCATAAATTTTAGATGAAACAAATCCATCTAAAACTGATGAATGTAAATCCAAAAATGGGGCCTCGGTATCAGAAGTATTAGCTTTGTTTAACTGCAATTCAGCAGGATAAATTTGACTAACCATTCCTTTAAAATAAGGATTGTCAATATTTAAAAGGTCGTCCAAGTAACTAGACGTTGAGTTGAATGCTTCAATGACATGAGCTTGAGTATCATCAGAAAGAGACATCATAAAGTCTCTTTCATAGCAAAATAGAATCAAATCTGCTACAAGAGGAGCGCAGTTAGTACCCATCGAAATCCCTATAATTTGTCTGTGTAACTTAGTACCGAATCTGATGAAAATGTTATCTAGAAGATATACTAAAGCAACACAAACATTTTGGCATGACCACATTTTAAACCTTTTTTGGTCATCGGAAGTAAAAAAAGCATGTTTATCATTGCAAGCAAGATAAAGAGCACCCTCTCTCTGAAAAGTAGTCTCAATTAAATTTATTAGTTTCTTTTCTTTATTAAATTATGGGGCAAAGTTGTACAGAGTGTAGAAAAATCGTATGTAGACAAACTAGACGCGCGATATCCTCTAGATTTCAGTTTATCAAGAACTTCGGTAGAATTTTTATTCGACCAAAACAAATTTTTTCCTGACCGTTCGTAAACTTTTTCACAGTACCTAATAACATGAATTTTGATAGCGGTAAGGCAAAAATTTAATAATTTGGAAAGTTCAGTAGTGGTACAAGCACTAGAATTAGCAATAAACCTGGCTTTATATGGTCGTTTATGAAGTTTAGGTAACCAGTACATCGTAGGAAGCTTGCCCTTCCGTTCCTCTACATTTACAGAAAACTTGAGGGCTATATCATTACAGTGCCTAAAGACAACAGACTTTTCTCGTCTTCTGAAGTCTCTTCATTGGCCTTAGTGCCGCCAAGTTCTTGTTTTAATGTGTTAATATAGTGTAGCCGTCAAACAACGACAACGTTATTTGCAGCCTTGTCTGCTGGAACCAGAACATACTTACTATGAAACTGCTGGACACCCAACTTCAGGTGACGGAATGTTGATTTAGGTTTAGGCGGCAAAAGATTTGTGTTTTGGGAAAAGAATTTAATACGTTTATCCATTACATTAAAATGTTCACCTTCCATTCCTTTAAGGCATCAGACTCAACATGCTCCCGCTTGCACCATCGATTACCAAAATCAGTTAAAGAACAGGCTATATCTTCCCTACATTTTTTTAAATCAATACGGTTAGGAAATCTATATTTTTGGTCCCTTCGAAATAATAATACGAATTCTTGAATCAGAAATGATATTAAGATTCCCTGTAATGACATGGCCAGCAGCAGGATAGATAACAATCTCATGTATCGGGGGTATTTGTGTGAACATCAAGATTTGAGAACATTTTATTAAAGTTAAATATAGTGTTTCTAATTGGTTTGTTATATTTATAACATATGATAGGTGGCTCCTTATTGACGAAATAATCCGGGATCGATGCAGTTACAGACCGATCCTTAAAAATACTTTGTAGGTCAATAAAATCAATTCCTTTATATATAAAAGGAATTTTGAGAAAATTTCTTTTATGGTTTATCTCAGATTCGATTAGTGGACGAAGAGCATGTTGAGTATAACATCTTGTCAGGAGTGCGGCCTCGTACAGTTGATGACCCTTATCGTAGAACTTATTAGCCTCATTATCTAAAATGCATTTAACAGAAACTGGAAGAGAACATAAAATTGAGAGCATAGAATGTCGACCTTGGTGTTTTAGTATTTCCGACAAAATTTTAAGGGAAGCATTGGTTTTCTTAATAGCAGTATTTTTTCGTTTAATATTACCATTTTTTTCTTAAACCATGACTTCTATGCTTGCGGATTGGAATATCAAAAAGAGAAAATACATCAAAATTAGGCATTTTCGAAATGTTACCTTCTTGATAAATGTTGTCATTAAACCCTAAAGGAAATGCAGTTTGTAACAATTTTATCCATTTTCATTCAGCCTCGTGTCTCTTTATATTTTTGAAACGCGAGGATGATTTAGTGTCATAAATTATTTTCTCTACTGGCTGTATAGATACGTCAGCAGGAGAATGGCCTGTACGTTTAAAATGTGATAAAGAAAAGTATCAATTTTTTTAGGATTTTTAATTCTACGATAATGTTCACCAAATCGTTTCTTAAGAGCACGACTAGTTTGTCCAACATATTGCATGTTGCAATTTTGTGTTTTTCAGGTTAAAACGTATATCAGATAAGTCGATTTACAGTCCAGTTCAGAATTATTGACGACTGAAAATGTTCTACCATTGACAGATGATGTAATGGTAGATTTGGTACATAAATGTTTACAACAATTACACCTCTTGGCATTGCACATGGATTTTTTAGGATACATTCCAGGTCTTTTGAAGGGATTGGAATACTTGTGAAGTATTGGTGACTTAATTGACCTTAAAACTCCTTTATAATGCCTATGTCTACATATTAATGCCTTTCGAAGAAGCTGCAATAATTTGTTGAAAAATAGGCAAATTTGCATAGATACGGTCAGAGGTCCTTTCCACATTCTGCCCCAAACACCAAATAGGAAACAAAATTAGAAAACGGCAAACAAAGCAAAACAACACAAAGAAGAGCTATACACACTGTTTACAGTAAAATAACCTGCATCAGGCTAAAATTTCATGGACGCCCGTAATCATTTGCAGGAATCGTCCCGCAGAGTAGGGTAGAATAGGGTAAGTATTGCTTTAGTCGTAGGCCCTTCGACACATTAAACACAGGGTATAATCGATTCCGCTAATTTTCGCTTCCTGCAGAGACTTTATATCATTTTTGGCTTCCGCCGAGACTGTCCGCGATCTTTTGCTTCCTGCCGAGACTTCTGTATATGATAAATGGCTTCCTGCAGAGACTGTCTGCGTGATTCTGCTTCCTGCCGAGGCTCTCGATAGGAAGCAGATTCACGCAGAGAGTCTCGGCAGGAAGCCATTTTACGAGGACAGTAGTCTCTGCAGGAAGCAAGAGTTCGCGGACAGTCTCGGCGGAAGCCAATATGACGGACAGTCTCTGCAGGAAGCGAGAATTGGCAGAATCGATTATACCCTGTGTTAAAGGTTTTTAACTAACCATACTATGAGTTCTGCAACTGCTCTACCACCAGACGCCCCTAAAAATACGGCAAATGGACTGGCGGACAGATTCCAATTATTTTATCGTAGAATCTACAGTACAGAACGTGTTACACTGTAATAGGTCAGCTCTCGCCAGTAAGTGGATGTTAGGCTAACCTTAATAATGTAGAAAAAGTCAAAGACCTACAGAAAGCCGACATTAATTATTAAAGACAGTAGTAAACTATGACAGAAGCACTGCCTTAGAACGGTCAGCGATAAATCATCGGGTAGGGTGGGCGGATCCATGTGTTTGTGAGTGTGACTGGAGTGGGGTGGTGGTAAAGGGTTGGTTAGTTAATCGATTTCATATATGCGTAACCACATACCCTCACCCTATTAGAGCATAAAATATTTTACCTTAAAATGAGGACGTTTAAATCTATATTCAGATTGACAAGTGATCGGCTACTGATGTGCCGAGCAACGATCAAGATCTATTTGCAGAGTATAGCTGCTGTAAGGCCAAACCTATCCAGTGGGAACACGTACCCATGGCGGAGTGATATTTTTATACAGGTAGCAACTGAAAAAACATTCTAAATTTCTGAGACTCAGATTCAATCGACGAATGTGTCGCAATTTCAGTGATGCTTTGTCGGCGAATCAAACTACACATAGCCGAAAATAATATATGGTTTTATTCCTTACATCTTAATTTAATTCTCTATGCCTTTAAGAGCAGAGCTAAACACCGAGATATTCGGCAATCGAACGTTTTACGTGATCATGTAAAGACGACTCTTATCCGCCAACTTCAACAGCAATTTTCAAAATAAATCGACTTTCTCCCGCTGGCGGACATATGCCATGAAAAACCATGGTGTCTGCCCTTTCTCCATTATAAAAATTAAGGAATTCGGTGTGTGGGACAATTTCCTTTGCAAAATAATGTTTAGGTACCCTATTCATTTTCTCAAACAATGGCGGATTTGTTACCTGGTCGATAGACAGCAAAACATTCTGTAATAAATTCAAACATTACGGAAATGTTCTTGAATCCTGAAAATCCGACACACGAAGAGGAACGCATCTTGTGATTCAACTAACGACAATATTTTTTCTGTACTTTCTTCAGAATGATTGGGAAAAGAATTCTGATCGGTAGCCTACACCATACTGTAAACAAATCGATCGATTTATGACAGTTGTGACGCAATTACATAACCGTGTCAACTGTTTCAGTCTTCGCATTTACTTGCTTATAAGTTATTCAGACCGGTAAATTGCGGTCAAAATCAGAGGGACTGCTAGAAAAAAGTAAATTTGCCTACCAATTAATCCTGCACGTGCCAATATAAATTTCAAAGCCTCTCCTGCAACTCGCACGATCACCCTACCCAACTTAAGGCCCCTCTACCCCCTCCCCCCTTCCTCCACCCTTCCTCCCTCTCCCCCACCCCACTCCTACACACACACACACACACACACACACACACACACACACACACACACAACTTTTAACCTTTCTTGTACATGAAAAACTAAGCAAAATATAATAGATGTATAACCATAACAAATACTTGTAAAACTTCAATGACTAAATCCCTAAATAAAAAGTACAGTGGAGACCTGGGTTAGACTACTTCCAAAACAGCAGTCCAATCAGGGTCAGTACTATTTGATTTTCCCAGCAATTTCGACACACAGTCAGATGGTGAAAGTGGTAGGACAATTGCAGTAATGAAGACTTTGTTTTAATTTTAAGCTTAGAAAATGACTTGGCCATACATACACTATACACTCCTTTACACTGCATATAATTTTAGCCAACATTGAGAAGCAGCATATATACTGTTAAATGAGCTTTTAAGCATTCAAATTGCAGTATGCATTTTTTTATAACATATGTTTTGGCCCTCTGTATAACTGCCTTAATGAGGAGTTCTAATGAGGGGTTACAACATACATATATATTATGAAATGCCAGGTTTGCCAAACACTAGCTCATCAGGTGGGGTGGGGCTGTCAGCTCTGCAATGCTCTTCAGGTCTTGCCTTGGTCATAAATTAAATGCCACAGTGTGTTTATATACTCAGTGATCTTTTGAGGGATTTGCTCTAACTGTTGCCAAAAATCTCATGGAAATCTATCAGTAGGGGCAAATCTCATGCAAAAATTATATAATTTATAATGAATGGTACCTTAACTTTTCATTGAGAATGGAGATTTTCTCAAAAATATTAGTTCAATGAGATGTGTTCTCTAATATGATTTTGAGTCACACTCACAAAAAACAAAACAAATAAAAAGCATAGCTGCCCAGCAAACCAGAAAACTTGATTAAATACGTGGCAAAGGCTCAGGACTTGGTAATCCATTCTTTAAGTTAAAAAATGGTAAGATATAAACATGATTAAACAAGAAAAGTAATAGGCCAATATTTAGTGAGCCAAAATGGAGTTATTCTTTATCATTTCTCTTCAAGTAAAATGTACATTTGTATGTTGTGGTGTCTCATCACAGTTGCTTATGATCAAAAGTTAAAATTCAACACAAATTTCAAATGAACAAATTCCTACTACATAGGTATTCTAAATGTATAAAGCTCTGATTAAATTATAATATTCACATGCAGTCTGACATTGCCCTTCAGTGTTTTCCCTATAAGTATAAATAAATAAATATCCAAAATAAATTATAACATGTGTACATAATTAGAAAAAAAATCTGGAGACATTTCCACAAGTGATGGTTTTATGATAATGATTTTACAAAGACTCAGCTGGGGCATGCTAGCAATTCTGGGAATTCTGTCTTATTCAGCCATAAAAACATTTGTTGTGATCCATTAATAGAACCATCTATGCTCTTACTGAAGTGTTTCTCATGAGAGGGCACAAAAGGGGTTATTAATATGAACCCTATTGATGCTGGTGCAACATTTATGGTGGAACTGTGTACTTTTTTTCATTCTAACATAGTCTACACATGTAGAAGGACAAACAGCATTATGCAACATTCCACATAAAATGCAGGGTCCAGCAGTTAGCAGGGTTTGCCCCTTTTATTTTTTTGTGCACTTTTAATGATATAAAAAAAGCTTGCTAGCATAATAAAGTCCTTAATATTTGGCAAATAAAATCCTCTGTGAAAATGCTTTTTAATAGGTTGGTGTGGTGGGGAGGGGGGCCAGGGGGGGGGGATAGACAGGAAGGGGCTACCTCTCATTCAACTGCACTAAACTGCATCCCTTTACAGTCATGACTCATCATTTAATGTCTGTCATCAAGCTTTTCTCTCTAGTAACTTAATAACTGATTAGTAATTACAAGTGTCTTTACTTTGGCCAGAAGCTGCAAACATGTATTTAAGTTGGATCAAATTGATCAGGAAATATAAAAATGTTTTTTTTATTTTTCAGCTTATGGTATCATTTCTATTGATATAACTTCAATATGAGCCTTTTAATTTTCTTTATGAGATTTAAGCTAAAACATAACTTTTGGCATTTAATTCTATAGAATATATATTTCTTCATGCCCCGTTTCCCCCCTCCCATCTCAGCCACAGGCCAAGCATAAAAATATTTTGTTTGCAGTTGCCTATTAACTAGGATTTTTTAGAGGGTAGGTAGGATGGCTTTCTTTAAAACAAATAATAGTTCTACAGTGTATAAAATGTCACACACAGTTACAGTAATTACCCATAATACTAAGATAACAGCAACCTACATTTTGAACATATCTATTTCACCCACAAATGGTGTACCGAAAATGCGTAGGTATTAAGGCAAAAAGTGCAGACCCAGATCAGACTGCTCCTTGGTCTACACTGTTTGGTCAGACCTCTTTGCCTTACTATGCAGGTTGATCAGGGTAAATTTGCTATCTTAAAAAAAAAAAGAAAAAAAAAGAATTGGCTGTCCAAAATGACTTTTTTTTGGGGGGGGAGGAGTGGTGGTTAGGGAGGATTTTGGTGGGTAGACAGGCAGTTGCAAATAAATTGGCCTACCTACCCACCAAAAGTGCAGGGCCCAGCAGTTAGCTGTGAATGAGTCCTGATCTTCATCATGTTATCGAATCTATCTCACTAAAACTTGTTCAAATCTCGCAGAATGCAGTCTGGAACAATGACACATATGCAGTTGTAGCTCAGCTGGTTGTACGAGGTTAGACTGTCTCACCAGGTGGTTGTGAGTGTTGGGGAGGGCATGTGCAGGAGTGTGTGGGGAGGGGGTGGGGTGGTTGAGGGTGAAGGTATGGTTGTCAGCCCTCAAAATCGTATTCATAGAAACAAGTAGACACTTACATTGCACTGTGATTCATTCTATAATTCCTTCTTTTAATCTTTAATAGTTTGAGAAAGCAAAAACTATTGTTACGCCAAAGATGATCATCACACAAAACATTCAACATAGTCTAACACTTGCACGCGCTTGGAATTTCCATCTTCCAATATTGATTGATTTCTCCGTCATCAGATCTTCTCCCGTTATATTAGAGATGTTCCAGATAAGAGTAACGTATAACGTTATTTACCGTATTGACGAAAACCAATACGGTAACTACCTAAACGATGACTACGGACGCTTCTAAGTGATGTAAATGTGTGTGTATTTGACGCAGACCTCTGCACTTGGAACAAAAACCATTTCGCCTTGCTATTATGTCCATACGTGCGGATTTTACCACGAAAACTTTATTTTCATTAATGTTCGCGGAGACAAAAATTCACGGTTTCGCAATTAATGCATATTCAAGGGTATTAAAGCCCGTGTATTCCTTATGTTTTCGTATTATTCCTTCATAAATCATCGCGTTCGCGGGCATTTAAGTATGCACTTTTCTGTTGGCCGCCAAAAAATGAAAATAAATAAAATGAAAATTACCACACTCGAAAATTTACCGTTACATTATTTGCCTAAATATCTTTTAAGTTTTTGTCCGCTAGTCTCTTGGATACTGTTTTCAAACATTACTTTTTAAGGTACCTGGTTCTTGTATGGTTTATCAGATTGAAGCTGTTTTTTTTTTCAATTTTTGAGAATCTAACCCCTAGGAAACATTTTAATCCGTTTTTAAACGCGAAGATAAGATTACGCAAAATTTTATGGAAACACAGCATTCAATAACCCAGAAGCATGTTTTTCTTTTGTTTGTTTTTGATTTTTGGCGTGTGACATTAAACAAGTTTGATATACGAGAGTACCCAGTTCGTGGCCTTAGGACTAGGTGGACGGGGCCGGGAGGGTTGGGGGGGGGGGGGGGGGGCAGGGCCGGGCGGATAAAAAATTAAAAGAAAATAATCTGACATTTAACTATAATGGCCCTACAGGTGTTGGTCTAGAATCAGACCTTCGTATGTTTATTTATTATTATTATCATTATAGTAGTAGTAATACTGTTTGTTTAGTATTACCTTTTTAACCTGTAAAACCATTAGATTTCGTGAAATTAGTCCGTTTGTCCGCCTATCTGCCTGTGTGCATGGCTAAAACAATCTTACCTGCCTAGCTACTGTACCTATTAACTTGGGTGCTTCCGAAGCCATGACAGGTTTCATTGTTCTCGCTGTTTGCACAAGGGACGAAGGTACGATCACTGTTTCATCTCAGCTTCCTCAGCGTCTACATAATGCCCAACCAACATTATCATATGCTATCCTATTCGAATGCATGGAAACGCTAATAAATACCGATTTTCTTATATTTGTTCAGGAAAAGTGTGTGTGTGTGTGTGTGTGTGTGTGTGTGTGTGTGTGTGTGTGTGTGATTGCATTTGTATAAAGGGCTTTACTGCTCATAACTAGTATACACCCCATATAAGTACATGCTCTGCTGTTTACAGATTAACAACAATAATAAAGATAATTAAATAAATGAAATGAGTATAAAATTAAATAAATCCAAATAAACTAAATACACTAATTGCGCTCAGCGGATGGCCTGGTCTGACTGGATTCATTGTTCGCCTTTGATGCACGTGTCCCAGGTTTGACTCCCATATGTCCTATCATTTTTTTTCAATCCAGTAAACAAGGAAACCCGAACCCAGTGTACCCAATACCGGAACAAACGGTATCACGATGTCGGTCGGAAGTGTCGCAGATGCAGGTCATTGGTGGAGTCCGCTTTATCAAAAATGCAAAATGTACATATGCACGCAAAACGTAACACAGATTGAAAAAAATGTGTCTGTTATGGTTTCGTACCCATGAACTATGGCCTGTTTAAATAAGTAAAGCTATTGACTTTTAGGCGCACCTTATATAATTGTATTGTCTACGCCTCGCTGAGAAAATATGCGCTTTAAGTTTTCTTCTCGACGCATCCGAGTACAATTTCACTTTTGTTCCACATTTCACACGATTTCATCGGCCAAATAACGCGTATGTCAAAATTTAGCCAATAATATCAAAGATCAAGGAATTTTTAATCTGCGCTTTTCCTGTTGTACTGCCCTGCGTTAATACTAGCACTCTGTTAGATGTTAATTCAAATTGTTTCTCTTTGTAAATTTACAATAGAAATTTTATCGAAAACAGACACATATATTCAAAACTTTATATTTTTCAGTGTAAATCTACTTTTGATTTCCACTTTCGGTTTAATACACATAAACATTGAATCATCTTGGTAAGTGTTTTGGAATCATGCTCCGATACCCACGGCATCATAAATCTGTTACTATAGCAACTAATAATTCTAATTGATGTCAAAGTGACGTCATGTAGACACCCGATGATTCTGACAAGGTACTAGGCATAACAGTTGGTAATTTCATAATATCTCTGACGTCACTGGTATAGGAGCATGGCAAACAGTGTCGCCATGCTCCACCAATTTTTTACTGATATAACATACTAAAATTCTTTAAACAGGAACTTCAGATTTTTTTAAACAAACAAATATCCTAAATTCATTTAATTCTTTGTTAATTGTGTCCCACATGCGAAATATTTGCTTCTGCGTATCCCACACAGTAGGCCTAATTCATTTTTCAAAAGGAGTTAATTTCAGTCATACACCCATAAACTTCAACAAACAAGAGGGCCAAAATGTCCCTAAATCGCTCACCTGAGTTTAAGGTTGTAATTGTTAAAATTGTATGTGTTGGAGAAATTTAGCTAGAAGGCAGTAAATGACGACTGCCTTGGAATTTTAGCTTCAAGGAAGTAACCTACATTCAACTGCTTTTTTTTAAAAATCAGTATGAGTTAAAGGACCTCTAGGCAATGCTGCATACCATATTTTAAGCATCTGAACGCTGTTCTGAAAGATTTTAAGTACATTTTATTTTCTAACTCAAAACCCCGCAACATGCCACAGAGCCGTTTTGGACCGTGAGACTGCCGTTGTGACAGACTTAATAGAGGTACACAAGGCAATGCTTCACACCAAAATTCAAGCAGCTGAGCCTGGTTGCTCTGAGGAAGAAAATTTTTGAATACTTATTCTACATGTATGTATCTGTGCTTCGAACCCAGGACCCCCTGAGGCTGGACCATTTTGGAACGTGGTTGTTGTTCCATTTGACCAAACCTGGTAAAGGACCACTAAGCAATGCTACATACCAATATCAAGCATCCGAGCCAAGTGTTTCTGAAGAAGATTTTAACATTTTCCAGTGTATTTCTATGGTTCGAACCACTCCCTGGAGCTTGGCTATTTTAGATCCTGGGGCCACCAATTGAACAAACTTGATAAAGAACCACTAGGCAGTGCTACAGACCGAATTTAAAGAATCTCAGCCTAGCATTTCTCGCGGAGAAGATTTTTAAGTTAATTTTATTTTCGAACCCAAAACTACGTGCCGCAGGACCATTTTGAATCCATGCCTAATACCAAATTTCAAGTATCTCGGCCTAGGGGTTTTGCCGAAGAAGACATCTAAATAGTTTTGTATGTATTTCTATGGTCCAAACCCAGAAACCCCTGAGGTAGACGCTGAGGTAGACAGACCCTGAGGTAGACCCATGGACCTCTGTTTGAGCAAACTTGACAAAGGATAACCCGGCAATGTTACATACCAAATTTCAAGAGCCTGAACCCAGTGGTTCTGAAGAAGATTTTTGAATATTCTTCTATGTATTTATATTTTTCAAACCCAGGAACCCAGGAACCCCTGGAGCGTGGCCACAAATAAAAGAACCCACATTGCTTATGTCGAGTCCGTTTGGCTTTAGTGCAATCTGCACACATCTGCAGTGTTGTCCGTGCATCTGTACCTTTGTTATCACGTTTCCCACACTGTAATTCGGTTTACTAGAAGTATTTATTTCAGTCCATACGCCCATTAAATAAACCCACATAGCTTCTGCTAGCATGTCTGGTCTATTGGGCTTAAGTCCGGGATGAAAGACCGACAGTATATGGCGATAATTTAGGTAATTATAATGATGGTGCATATATTTGTCAGTAAAACAGGTCGCGGCTGTCAACTTTTCGGGCAGAAGACCGTTAGTCAAGGACTGGATGTTGTGATGGGGGATGCTTAGTAGCTGAGATGCGCCACACCAGTCAGAAAGTGGTATAGGCGTGTATGTGGCGTAACCTTGGTCGCCGCGACCTACTTTCTAGAATGGTAGGGTGGATGACATGTAAGAGTTTGGTATAGTATTACACTTTTGGGATGCAAATGGACAGAGACAGAAATGTACTTACAGCCTGTCGGAAAAGGACATGTTCACCAGTGTTAAAATGAACTAGGTTGCGGCAACCTATATTTCGGGTATGTGACCTTTAGTTGTGCTTCAAATGCTTAAACTCCATCACAGAAACCGATCTATCACTCGAGGTCACTTGTTCGGACACTGGAAGACCGCAGCGACCTAGTGAACTATGCATAGTTTTCTCACCGTCTCCTTTGCATAGCAGACACTAGGTGCGTCAAAAAGAATCAAACTCCCTCAAAAATTCTACCGACTGAATACAGGAAAAAGGCCTATATTTCATTTGCTCCGGTTTCAGGTTGAGTACGTTACGGCGATTTACTTTTTTGGATAAACCACCTGCAGTGGTTGGTGTGTTTGTGATATAAAGGGGTTGAAAGGGAGAAGGTCGATATTATATGTGCTGCGACACGAGAAAAACAACGAAGTGGTTGTGCGCCCAGTGCAGACTCAGATCAGCCTGGGCATCCGCCCAGTCTGATCAGGGTATTCGCTGTCCGAATGGATGTAGCTTAGTCCCTTAGCTACCCTTTAAGCGTTTAGCGGAGGCGCTGATCAGACTGGTTGGATGCCCAGGCTGATCTGAGTCTGCGCTGAGCGCACAACCACATTGTTGGTTTTCTCGGGTCGCGGCTCATATTTCAAAAGTCATGTTCACATACGCACAAACGGACGGACGCAGCAACATCAAACAGATGTCTATGCCTCGCTCACAAATTCGGCTTGACATGAAATGAAACTATCACACGAACTGCTTTTACTTATTGGTTTTATACTTCTATGCTTCCGTAGTTTCATTTATCGGCAATAGCGTCAATAGCGTGATTAAGGTTATACGTAAACCTTATCTGGAACATCTCTATGACCTTACAAGAAGGACGACAAGCATCCCAGCTATGAAAATTTTACAATGTCCTCGAAATCGGTTTGTGGGACAATTTTCTTTGCAAAATAATCTATCGAAGGGTTTAGGGGTCTTTGGTTTATACGAACTGGGTGCATCAGATTGTGTCCATTATTTTCTATTTAAGGAAGTTCAGTGGGGTCTTGAAATGATTTCAAGCTCACAATAATAGCCAAAATATTTCCCTGATTCGTGTTTCTAGTAGTATCCGTCATCGCAGTAACAATAACAAGTGGCATAATTAGGAGCAATTTTTACTGAATTTTCGCCGCCATTTTGTTAGGGATTATTTCTTTGTGCGTAGACGACCGTTCAGAAAATGAATTACTCAAATGTGATGAGTCTGCGTTCCAACTGATCAAAATGGTATATTTTCCCGATGATTGCCTAAATTTTAATCACTGACGATTGCAGTCGGATGGAAACCGTGCGCTGTAAGGAACTAATTTGGAAGTCCATGCCTACAGGAGACTGAAACTCAAAGAAGATTGTAGGACTCACTTCAGTCTGAATATATATATATCTCTGTAACCTTTCAATGCATTTGGAGAACCATATTTCAAAAACAATGCGACATGCATAAAGATAAAAGTACAAAAATCTTTCCCTGTAATATTATCAACTGATATTCGTTTCGTTCATTTGAATTCCTTCATTTAAATAATGGGACAACATCACATAAGATTTTATCATGATATGGCGCTTACAGCTTATATTATTCGCATGTACTAACGCAAAAGTTTCCTGGACAAGAAACCGGCGATTTGCTTACATTGTTTTATTCCCTCATATGTTTGATATAAATTGAAGAAGACAGAGCTATTGAAGATGTACAACATGTTCTCTTTGCAGATTTTTCAATGCGTCTATTGGGAGCGGCTGTAGTGTAGTGGATAACACTCCAGACTACCAATCCAGGGGTCGCAAGATCGATCCCCCGCTTCTCCGGTCTTTCGGATGAGACTTTAAACCGAGGTCCCGTCCCCATATGACCTCGTTGTTGGTGGGACGTTAAACCCGAGTTCACTCACTCACTCACCTTCAATGCGTCTATCAAACGATAACAGTTTTTCGGACGATCTGCGTAATTATAAACTTCAGTGACGGACTTTCACAAACTACAACAAAAAAAGTTTTAATATTATTTTTTATAAATATGAATCAGTGAAATCTTCCTCTTGTTTTTATTCATATTTCATAAGGTTCAAATATACAACAAGTTCCCATGATCCATTCAACCTACTGACATGGGAAGACTGGTCTAGGCACACGCAGTGTCTGGATGTCTCTTGAAGCGATACTGATTATGCTGGCTCGATATATTCCTACGAAGAAACTTGTTGAAGTTTGTTACCTGCTAGAACCCCAATGGAGAAAATGCACGTCTGGATATTTGGAGCAAACGCAGAGATGAAGAATCCCGTGGAGAAGATAAGCCCTGCTATTACAACAGCCGTCCTACACCCAAACCTGTCGGCTATTGTGCTAGACAATGGTCCTGAAAAATGAAAATTACATATTAAGATGAAAACTAGTTTTTCCCTGCCCCACCCCCACCTCCCCTCTCCTCCATCCAGGCCCAGAGGTTATAAAACTTAAGTACATTCTCAAACTCATAATAAAGCACAGTGATTGGCTGCTTCCGAGCACATGCTCGGAAGCAGCCAATCAGTGTGCTTTATTTTGAGTTTGAGATTATTCTCAAGTTTTATAACCTCGAACCCAGCTCGTATCAGCTAGTAAAAAGGCAGTTAGACAGACTGGGCAAATACCGTGACATTGGATTTAGCCAGCTTGATCTAGCGAATTCCCTTAGATACATAGCATGATGATACGGCTATAGCAAAATAAAACCTACTGTGTAGACTCTAAATACATTAACCATGTAACACTTTAAAACTTGCGGATGTACGGCGTCGTCGACAGAAAGCGTACGCAAAAATGACGTCACTAAAATTGTACGTCCACACTAACTGATTAGTTTTAAATCCCTGCCTTATTGAAAAACATTCTGACTATCGGTTTAATTTTCTGCAATTAAATTCCATTAAAGGTTTAATAGGACACACGATTGCCATGCTGTATATTCAGAGGCTTGAGTAATTGTATAGACAAAAAGCCTCTGGTGTATTTGATTCAAAGTGCAATTTCTAATGATGTTACCTCCAAATGACGTCATAGAGATGAAAATGGCACTTGCCCATGTAGTTTGAGCTTCATCCGCGCAGAATTTCCTCAACAAAGCAATATGTATGAGACCGGTGGAGTAAAGAAGTCCTGTGCAAATTGTTTGTCCTCCGAAGCAAGCGATCATCACCACCCAAGACCAACCTCGGTCAAGGTCACTTTCTGTCCTACAGTTCCCGGAAAATATTTCACCTTCAACTTTCCGTCCTGGAGTACGTATGCACACATGTCCATTTTCACAGTTTACAATAGCGCTGCAGTTGATACAGAAGTCATTGTTTTCACAGTGGATACATGGTGCCGTACAGCTTTTAAATGTATTCTCGGAGTCCAGTTTGAGAAACTCGTGCTTTTCCGCTGACTCGTTCTCATTGTTTGATTCAGAGATATTGACTTGATGGGGGTGAATGGCGTCAGGGACAACTTCCGGCTGAGCTTTTGTCATTGTACCTATTAAGAGCCAACAATACATGTTACAGGAATATTACAATGCTCCAGATAAGAGGGTAAGAAGGTGGGGTTTTGAGGATAATTACAAGATAATTTTATCTTATTTCTCCATAAAAACATATGTTGTGACCTCATATGTGAAAACATATGGGGTCACAACATAATAATGTTTTCATTGAGAAATAAGAAAAAAATTCTTAGAATTATCCTCAAGACGGTTCTAATGAGGGGTTACAACATGTGATTTTATGGAGAAATATGGAAAAGTATTTTGGAATTATCCTCAAAACCTAACCTTATCTAGAGCTCTGGTATAATATGTACTTAATATCAACAGTTAAACGAAATAAGTAATATGCAATATGCATACTGAACTTTGAAAATTTAGGTAATATTTTAATACAAATAACATGATCCAAGGCCAATGTACATTGCTGGATTTGCTGCAGTGTACAAAGAAAACAAGTTAAACATATTAGACCTTGAGTTGGCCATAAAAAGTCGTTTTAGTTTTTATTTTCTTTTTATTTAGGTGTTGTGTTTACGGCCCGTTCAAGAATATTTCACTTATATCGAACCGATCGTCAGGAAGAGATAGGCGAAAACCGGAGCTCCCTGACAAAAACTACCTGGCCTTCCGCTGAACTCGGCTTTCTCACTTTTGAGAGGTTCTCTTCATACAAAAACACGAGTATAGTGGTAACCTTAGTCGCGCGTAAGCTCTAGAATTGGGACTACGAGGAGCGATCGAAAAATTCTAAGCCCCACCATGTGAAACCTTTAGAGCGAGTTTGTTATTGATTTTAAACGGCCATTCTACAGAGCAACAATCACAAAAGGACCTGGTATGATAAGGGCCATTTTGGCCCCCACTCAAATTCGCTTAAAATTGCATGGTGTCTATTGCTTATCATTTGAGCGTATGGGAACAAACAAAAATAATATGTGTCACTTTTGTTAATTCTCAGAATAACATGATTTCTGACATGCCTATGTTGGTTCAATAATATGAAGGAAAATTGCAAGAAAACTGAGTTTTATCATTTTTCCTCGAAAAAATAAGTCATTTATAATAGCTTTTGAAAGCTCTTGATAATAGGCCTTTGATGAAATTCTTATACGATGGGTACCACGGCTAATTACCTGTGCACTGCACAAGGCCTGTCAAGGTACCCCACCCACTCAAGTTTGCAAGTTAAGAGACGCTAACCAAAAACTTCCAACATATTAAAATGAAATGTGTACCAAATTATTCCTTGTGTTCTAACTAAGAAAATGAATACCCACAAGATATGTTTATTTTGTCTATGAGCGGAGATATGGGGGTTTTTGTGTTGAGAAAACGGGGAAAATGTTCCGAACGCTGCCAGTTTGGAAACAAAAACTTAAAAATAAACATTGAGCCCGGTCTCCAGCACATTTAATATTTTCATGGCATGTAAATATATCAAAATTATGTCCGCATATAAAATATAAAATGTGCTGGAGGCCGGGTTCATATATTTCGAAAGCCGCGAAGGCTACCAAATTTGTCTTTTTCGTCAGAATCCGCTGGGGGTATGGGTATGTTCAAAATTAAAAACACAAATATTTTATGCAAGAACTGGTTGATTTTGTAATTGCTGTTACATTCAAGGTTAGAACTTTCCTATGAATGCATTTTAGTTATCGAAAAAGAACTTTTGAAAAATGAGTTTTCTGGGGGCCAAATATAGGCCTTATCATACCAGGTCCTTTCAGGAATTTATCTTGACCGACCATAACTTTAGCTGAGTCAAACATTCGCAACTGTTTTTTTTTTTGTTTTTTGTTTTTGTTTTTTTTTTGCAAATATACAAATATACGTCCTACAGCATCCGGGTAATTGATGATATATGCAAACATAAATCTATTCCATTTCAGAATAGAAAGCAAAATTTTTATTTTCAGAAAGTGTCTATTTTGAGAGTTTCTGCAGACAGTGCACAATCGGAGTCGCATGCTCTGCGTGCCCAGAAGCGGATATCTTCTCACTCTTTTTGACAAAATCATGTAAGATGTCGTTGTTTATATGTGTGAACATTGTTTGATTTTGCTCACCATGTTCCTAACAAACACGAGAGTAGGATATGGGTCTCTACATTTCAGGGTTGCAATATCTAAGGATTAACGGTAAAGTCACCGGATGCCAAAATATTTTGCATTTCCATTAAACTATTGACAAATCATTATATTTTTATGTACTACAACAAGAACCGTTTAAATCTTATATAATATGAAGAGTGATTTTTCAAAGAAGGCAAGACAAATAGATTTTATAAGTATGCCACCCTTCTTGTGTTTTTAAGGTACTTTAAAAAGAAAACTTTCGCCAAATATTTTTGAAACATCCATCGGAAACTAGTAAATGACAACTTGTAACCTTCACGTTAAGTACGCATGCGCAGATTTACTAGAAGTATCCTAGGCTCAGAACTTTTCGATCGCTCCTCGTAGACTACATGTGTGAGAATCTCTGGGACAATTTACCAATCAACCCTGTAGTTATATCCTTTGAGAGCAAGGAATACACCAAAGAAATGAAAATAGCAGACAAACTCGGTTAAACTGAGTCCGTTCATGACCAGTAATGAACTGTGAAACACCGGCCACGCCCTTAGCATCGGCCTAAGCAGAACTCTATCAGTTGTCTATATGAGCCGCGACACGAGAAAACCAACAATGTGGTTGTGCGCCCAGCGCAGACTCAGGTCAACCTGGGCATCCGCCCAGTCTGATCAGACTATTTGCTTTGCGCTCAAAGGGTAGCTGAGAGTCTAAGCTACCGCCATGCGGACAGCGAAGACTCTGATCAGACTGGGCGGATGCCCAGGCTGATCTGAGTCTGCGCTGGGCGCCCAACCACTTTGTTGGTTTTCTCGTGTCGCGGCTCAATTATTCATAATGACTCCAAATGAACTCAATGATCCCAAAGGACCAAAAAAAATAAAATTATCTGCACTGTAATGGTTTACGGGAGACGTTTTACGACCGCCATACGACACAAAACCAGCTGCAGTGAAAATAAATAAGGTTTTTTAAGTTACATCCTTTGGAAGCAAGGAATAAACCAATACACCGACAGATACAATGGACGGATCTTACTGTTCGCACTTTTACAGCAACGCCACCCACAATAGACGGAACAAAGAAATATATTTATCATATGACGTCGTATCTGAGAGTGTAATAAAGCCATGCATTAAAGGTAGGTTCCTGGTCTAGCGATATCAATTGTGTTCACAAAATAATTTTGTCTTTTTCTCGGAAGTATTGAATTCTCTTATTTTTCTGAAACTGTTACTATTGAGAAAATAGTCAGATGTTGTAGAAAATAGTCGTTTTCCCTTTGGTTTATTTTCTTTTGTTGGAATTCCAGTTCTAAAAATGAATATGTATATATGTCTACAAGTCCGCAGTTTCTGATGTCATTTGCCAACGGTTAATTTTCTCTTGCCGTGAGCTCTTCAAGAGGTCCTGGCATGGCGGATGGATTAAAACTATCCCGAAATACAATGCAGCATGAAGTCAGCTATGTTATCTATTTTTGGCGCGAACGAAAAATAGCGCTAACTGGTGTGCGAAGCAGAGTTAGGATATCCCTAGCATAACGACTTTTCTACAGTTTTTTTATTTACGCTTTTTAGTGAAACTTATTCATTTCCTCTTTATAAGTGCTTTCCAACAGCTTGGGTAAAAAATCATCAAAATTATGATGGATTCCAAAGTACAGGAACCTACCTTTAAAATCGATAATCAGCTAGTGGATTAAACATGCAAATTACGTCGTAACGTTATGGATTGACGTCCATGAAGATGACATGGTTTGTAATGGCAAAATCGTGAAGTTTTGCAAAACAAATGCGATTTTAGTGTCATATGATAAATAGAATCGTGCATTCGTGCTCCTGTATTACTGAATTTATTAAACTCGTTGGGGAAAACCGATAAGATGCTCGGCATAGCCTCGCATCTTATCTTTATCCTCAATTCGTTTAATAAATTCAATAATACACGAGCACTTATGTAAAGCATGAATATATTTCTTATAAAAGAGTACTTACCGTGTCTAAAGTTCTGCTGACTGGGTGAGTCGTATATCCCAGTATCTCACAACTAAAATAACATAATTATAAACACAAAAGATAAAACAACGTCATATAGCCGCCATGTAACGTATTACAATTTCGAACGAAATCTGACCCTTATATGATGCCATTCCAAATTCCATAACAATGTCAAAGCCCAAATATGATGCAACAAAATGATTTTCTCCGTAAAAACTCTGTTAAGAAAAAGCGTTCGTTTTAATGTACTGACAGAGGCCACAGTTATTCCACTCAGTCTATACCCTCCGATATACCATTTGAACTATATGAAATATTAAACTGTGTAACGCTACAATCACACTGTTAAACATGTGTCAGCCAATACCCTATAGTTTATTTACCCTTGCAAAGTATCCATCTACATTATTATGATAGTATATATCGTTTGGGCTTGCCAAATATCTGACGTGCAACATAGAAACTCTCTAAGTATGTGTGTGCGTGTGTGTGTGTGAGAGAGAGAGAGAGAGAGACAGAGACAGAGAGCTAAAGGAAAATGCATACACAATTTGAGACAGAGAAGATAAGTGTACTTTCCGCCTACCTACCCATACCCCCATCATTCTACCTACCCATCACACATCCTCGGGGATATTCTAGGTGCCCGTTGATACAATCCAAAGGTCTTAGAAGGGTGCTGAGAAGATTAGTTAAAATGACATGAGAGAGAGAGAGAGAGAGAGAGAGAGAGAGAGAGAGAGAGAGATTTAACACATACCTGCCTTCGACGGAATGAAAAATAAAACAAAACAACACTTATTTTTTTCTCATTTTATGTTAGCCATGCCGGCCATCGATTAATCGAACTCAGTTACGAAGCTCATCTATACAAGCTGATCATTCTACACTTTTATTATAGATTTCCAAAGATCCATAAAGTGTTTATGAAAGCAATGAAGACGCAGATCAGAGTGCGCGTATGGTCAGTCTTTTCTGACTTTCGAAGTGCTTCCTTTTCTTGAGAGGACGGTCAAACAGAATTAATTATGTGTATAGTTTCCTACAGCTATATATAAGATACATGAAAGATACATTAGCACAGACTTATCAAAGTGTCCTCTGTTGCCTCTAAGGGTTCCTAAGGTCGTAGAAGGAATTCCATAGAACATGCTACTTAGTCTGGTCCGAGCCTTTGCTCTTTGCCCAATTATGAGATCCATGGGTGCAGAAGGACATGACTCATCTAATATCTAGTGTATTAGACGGTCCAGTGCCATTCAGTGGATTATCGACCCAACAGAAGCAAGATAATATGCATCGCATAGATCGGCGTTTAGTGCTAAATGAGAAATGAGCTGCTTAACGAGAAACCTTTTGTGCAGGCTGAGATAATTCAGTCACATCACATCACTCGATATCGATAGTTTGCTTTTATTATAAACCGTACCTTATATTCGCAAAAACTAATGTCAAAGTCCTTGACATTTTCTGACTGACGTTTCTTTCTTCTTTTTTTTTCTTTTCATAGTTTCATATGAATGGAATTTGCGTAAGTGTCCTTTTAAAAGTTATGCCGATTTAAGTAACACAAATATTTTTGGGATGGATGGATGCTTTGAGATTTTACGTCTTTCAATAGTATTTTAGTCATATCAGGACGATGGGAGGGTGACAATGAAAGATTGTGTGCAATGCAATTCTGGTTACGGTTGGAAAGATTTTCGCCTCTAGCGGGTCTCGAACCTGGGGTCGCTAGATCAGCAGGCCAGCGCTTAACCCACTGAGCTACCAGGGCTCCTAAAATAGTTTGGGGAAACTTGGATTACCGAAGATGAATTTAAGTTTCTTAATCAATTTCAAAACTAAGTGATAACTTTTTGGTTATATTAATCATAAGTCATTTGCTGGTTAATTAGTTGGAAATGTCTATCTACAGATTTTGATTTTAATTTTACGGCCGCCACACGGCACAACACCAGTTGCGGCAAAGATAACCTTTGAATAGTTATGTCCTGTAAGCAAGTAATACACAAAAGAAAGTATAAAAGTCGTTTTAGCTTTTTTTTTTATTCAAGTGTTCAATTTTACGGCTCGTTCAAGAATACTTCACTTATATCGAACCGATCGTTTAGCAGAGATAGTCGAAAACCGAAGCTCTCTGACAAAAACGATCTAACCTTCCGCAGAACGCGGCTTTCTCACTTGTGAGAAGTCTTCATAGAACAAAAACACGAGTATAATGGTAAAATTAGTCGCGCGTAAGCTCTAGAATTGGGAATACACTACATGTGCAAGAACCTCTCGGACAATTTACCTATAAATTCCGAAGTTATATCCGTTGGGAGCAAGGAATACACCAACGAAATGAAAATAGCAGATTTGGTTTAACTGATTCTGTTCATGACCAGTAATGAATTGTGCAACACCGGCCATGCCACCTAGCACTGGCTTAAGCAGAGCTCTATTTTCAAAATGACTCTAAATGAAACCAATTATCCCAAAAGGACCAGAAAACATAATCAGCACTATGATGGTATACGGGGAGACGTTTTACGGCCGCCACACGACACAACACGTGCTGCAGTGAAGATATATAAGCTTTAAAGTTAGATTCTTTGGACGCATTGAGTACACCAGGGCCCAGGTTCACAATCATTCCTTAAACTTAAGGACGACCTTAAAGTTAAGGACTAAAATTTCACGTGTAAATAAAAGCTTACAAAAACTAAAAGTAAATGATTTTTCTTTCGTATTACATTCCTATGACAGTTGTAAGTAGGATCACACAAAAACTGCGATTTTCAATATGATTTAAATATGGATTTTCTTATGGCAAAATTTTCCACCTTAACTTTAAGGTGGTTCTTAACTTTAAGAATGATTGTGAAACTGGGCCCAGTACACCGACAGTTACAAGGGATCTTCCTGTTCGTGACATGTACAGGCAACGCCACCCACAATGGATGGAACGAAGAAATAGAAATAAAGCATAAACAAGTTTCTTATAAAGATGACTTACCGTGTGCAAACAACATCTTAATAAACACAGAAGATAAAACAATGTTATATCGCCGCCAAGTAACGTACGTATAACAATTTTGAAATAAATCTGATGTTAATGAAACACTTGTGCAATGTCAAAGCCAAAATATGATGGAAGAATATGATTTTTATCCATAAAACACTGATAATCAAAACGTGTTCCTTTGAATGTACGGTCAAAGGCAACAGATATACATGTATTTCATTGAGTCTAACATTTGAATGATATAAAATATCAAAACCGTGTACCTCTAAAATCACGCTGTTAAACATGTCTTAGCTAATACTCTATAGTTTATTCACCCTTGCAAAGTATATATTAAAATATTTATATTATTATAGTAATACATATCGTCTGAACTAGCTGAGCTTTAAACAAAACTGTGTCCGTGTCTCTGTGTGTTTATGTGTGTGTGTGTGACAGAGAGAGGGAGAGACAGAGAGAGGGAGAGGCCGGAGGACAAAGTTACAGAAAATATAGACACAATATGAGACTGGAAAATCGCAGTGATTAAGACGTGTGCACTTGCCATACCCCGACCAGTCTACCTTCTTACCACACGTCCTCGGGGATATTCTAGGTAGGTACCCTCTCGTACAGTCCAAATGTCTTAGAGGGCTGCTGAGTAGATGAGTTAAATAGTCGTATGATAGAGAGAGAGAGAGAGAGAGAGAGAGAGAGAGAGAGAGAGATACCTGTCTTTGGAGGAATAGAAGTAAAACGACACGACAATTAATTTTCGTCACTATGCCGGCCATGGTGGTCATCGATTAATTTAACTCCAATGAATCGAGTAGTTTTGCGAGGCGAGAAAATGTGTCCAAGTTCGAGTACTGCGCATCTCCACAAGCTACTCAATCTTCACTTTTACTTCATAGGTTGCCAAAGATTCATCAAATGCTTATGAGAGAAACTAGGACGCAGATCAGATTGCGGGTATGGCCAAAGTTTAATCAGACCAGATTGCGCGTAGGGTCAAAGTCTAATCAAAATGAAATAAACCCGGTGTGTCAACTGTGTAAAGAAGAAGATGAAACACTTATGTCAAAATTCTTGACATTTCCTGACTGACATTTCTCTGTCTTTAACGTTTTTCGCGTCGCAGACGCGTATAATTTCGAGGTTGTTCCACATTTCACAAGATTTCACTGGTCAAATAACGCGTGTGTAAAAATTTAGCCAATAATATCAAAGGTCAATGAATTTTGTCCCGTCGCATGCACTGTGAATACTAGCACTCTGTCATATATTAATTCAAAATGTTTCCTTGTTTGTGATTATCGGAAACAGACACAGATATTCAAAACTTTTTTTTTGACGAAGATCTACTTTTGATTTCTACTTTCGGTTTAATACGCACTTTAAAAGTCGGTTAGGTTGGTCAGTGGTAGAATGCTCGGTGATTCAATGGTAGAATGCTCGCCTGCCATGCGGGCGGCCCGGGTTCGATTCCCGGCCGCTGCCAGATTTTATTTTCCTTAAACGTTCCCCGTTTTATTTGTTATCTAATCTTCTTTGAATTTCAAATTGTACAGCCCAATATTGTCGCTACCCAGTGTCAAAATTACGGTTGTGGGTGCCTACCTACATAGCTTACGTGAGTCATATTCAGGAATGTTATTGTCAACTCTTCAACTAGAGACATATTACAAAACAGACTTCCATTTAATCTGCGACGATTATCTTTTTTGAAAGATTTTTCTTGTTATTCATAGTTTCATATAAATGGAACATTGCCTAAGTGTCCTTTCAAAACTAATGCCGATTTAAATAACACAAAGCTTGAGAGGGATGGATAGATAGATGACGCATTTTAATTCCTTTCCAAAAGTGTTTCATTCATATCAGGACGATGGGAGGATGCTAAAGAAAGGCTGTGTGCAATTGAACCTGGTTTACCGTTGGAAAGATTTCTGCCTCAAGTGGGTGGCGACCCGGGACCGCTAGATCAGCAGACCAGTGATTAAGCTATCAGGGCTCTTTCGGGTTTTTAGTGGGGAACATGAATAGTCTTCCTTAGATCTCCAACGAGTGTTTACCAGATTTCACTATTCTGTGATGTCATAGCTGAATATAAGTGAAAACTTAGTGATAACCATTATTTTTTAAAGAGTAAAATGTTGTGATCTAACCTTTTTTATATTATTATTATTAGTAGTATTATTATTTATTTTTTGTTTTGTTATTTTAATCATCAGTCATTGGCTGGTTAATTTATTGGAAATGTCAATCCATGTAGTTGTGTTAAAATCTTAAATTAAATGTTAAAAAGTTTCATAGTTAATTTTAAAACATCTTTCTATATTTTCATGTGAAACAAGTTATTCGCAGACATCTAGTTAACAGAATCAGAACAACTATATTCAGTTAGATACATTGACAAGTAAGTAAACTCAAATTGATTTTTATTGAATATCTAAATTTGAAATTTTGTTGTTTAAGTTGCAAATATGAATAGCATTTTGATTTTGGACAGTTGAAATTAGTAGGCCAGACGCTAATATATACAATCTCATTAGTAACACGAGCCTTGTAGACAATCAATTACCTTCAGTAGCATCTTATCTCAAAGGCCTGCACCGGCGTATTTGTGTAGTAAACAGAACCAGCTGCGTACAAGTATGATCACGGGGGTATAGCAATGTGCCTACCTGTTATCAACCGATTCGGTACTATTCAAAATGGCTATCGACCGAGAATTAGGTCGCAAGCATTACCTATAACAGTAAATGATACTGTCTTTTAATGGATGTCGAACCAGCTGATACTGTTGTTAATGTCTCGGTCGGCAGCCACTTCTGCACTGACTCGATGGTCAGCATAGGGAAGAAAATTGTATCATCCCGTGATAATTGTCTTAAAACCCCTTAAGATTTAAAAATGATTTGGCCAATTATGAAACTCCCTGGCCTTAATTTTTATCTTGAAATTAAACAAGTCAATCAGAAGCAAGGAATATAGCAAATAAATGAAAATAGCAGACTCCCTTTAACCGGTCTGTTCTTGGCCAGTCATGAAATATGCAGCACCCCACGCCCCCTAGTTTGTAACACTGTTGGGGAAACTTTGTAGTTAAACTTGTTCTGGAAAGGACAGGGGTCAATGTGAAGGCAAAACTGAAAACAGCGACAAATTTTGATTTGAAAGGAAAATATACCAATTTTATTTACAAAATAGTACAGCAAATGAAAATGTTGCTATAACATTTATTTCAGCTGTGACGTTAACTTCTGATTCTGACGCAGCCTTAAATATGCATACTGCAGATAAAGGGCCTGTATTATGTGTTTGATTGTTTTCATGCAACGATTCAATGTGTCTGTCTGTCAAAATACGGTTTCTGAGACAATGTTATCTAGCGACTACAATCGATCGTCCAACGTTTTTGCGTCGTTAACGTCAGTGCAAAGAATCGCAATTTCAAGACTCCTCTTATTTTCAGAGAGGTATAAAATTATGATAGTAAGGCAGAAAATGAAAGTTTATGCAGGAATGTTTACTTTTGCCATCAATGAAGAGTGTCTACATATAGCAGTTTGCTAGCCAAGTCACTAATGCACAACTAAGCACGTGCAAAAATGCAAAAACATGTACATGTAAATGCAACATACATTAGTAGATTATCCAAGCTCAGTCGAGTGGAACATAGGTGCATATGATGCACGTAATCAACAGCAATATATTCACACATGTCATATGACGGATTCCTCAAAACCCAAGAAATGAACGAAATATTAAAACCGTCAAGTTTTATTTATTTTTTTCTTCTAAGTTTTAGTCTTTAACATTTTGTACATCACATGTAATTAGAATACATTCCCGCCATCTGCCAGTTTTTCCTTCTTTTCTTGTGTGTGTGTTTGTGTGTGTGTGTGTGTTTGTGTGTTTAGGGCAGGATGCTTAAACGCTTCTGTCAGTTCCTGGAAATTTCCTTTTAATTTAGTCTACATACTATCTGTCCTTTTTTATAGTTGTTTCATAATTTACCGAACTGTCTGTCGTAGTGGCCACCTCTATTAAGCAAGCATGTATTCAGTTCCCAAAACACGCAAATACATTGACATGTACCTGTATTAAGCAAGCACCTGTCTTAAGCAAGCAGTTTTTGATTATCCCTTAGGTGCTTGCTTAATACAGGTTTGACTGTACTGAATCAGACTGAGAGGTAATCGTGTGAGCCACAGACTGTTTGACACCAAATGTATCAACACCGGCAATATCTTGAATTCCATTGTCCAAAATTTTTATTTTATTGACCATATGCAGTAGGTGAGTGGCACGAGAGCACTTCCTGTATTCCAACTGTATAATGTCGTCATAACGCCTTAGAGTGACCTTTCGACCTTTGATGTGACAAGTTGTTCCTGACAGCCTGTTTCGAGCTTCAACGCTGTTTAGTGTTATTATCCATCTGAAACAGAATATCATTCTAAACAACTTAAGTTTTTTTTATCTTATATAAAAATTCACAAACATTTAACTTTTAAATTTCATCTGACCATAAAACTTTGGAAATATTATTTTCTTAGCTTCGTAATATTTATAAAGCTGTGGTATACTGAACATCAAAAGTAAGGCACCACTTTTATCGTGTCTTTATACTTTTGAAATATACATATTTTCTTTTCGTTTTTTCCCATATTGTAAGGCCTAGGTATGAAGTAAGTAATGTAAATTACAAGTAATCCAAATTCTGTTATGCTAGTAAAAGAATTGGTTAAATTAGTCATTATAATAAAAAGGTTTTCTGCCCGTGCTGCATAAATGCCTTGCGATATAAAGTTAATGTTAATTAATTTACACAGCATATGAAGACAGGTACAGAGACGTCTAAACTTTCATTCGATCAAATGTGTTTCTGAAGTTACAGTTAAATTTGTCATTCCAATCAAAAACCGTTCTCAAGGGAACAAAATTGTTAGTCCAAAAGTGGTGTTTCAGTCACGATCAAATGATCTGTGATAAGAAAGAACCTGGTTTACGCAAGCAATTTCTAGGAAGGCTTCATGCAAACCAAAAAGCTAGTTAAATGTTTCGAATCGCCGCAGAAGCATTGTGCGAGGGTTTGGATCTAGTAGACCGTTCCCAGGCAATGCTTCTGTTTGTTGGTTTTCTCGTGTCGCGGCTTATAATATGTCTCCTATGCATTTACCAGTGAGCAAGAGAGCGACCGAATGGTCTAAAGAAGGGAATAGAATAATAATGACAGCAACATGAATTACGTAAGAGAGGCGTTCTCAGTTAAGCTGGGCCATTAGTTATTAATTTTGTCTTTCGTATTGCCTTTCTTTGAATTACAAAATAACGGTCCTGTTTACCCTCTGACAAGTTGCCCTCTGTCTAAAGAAGCAGACGAAAGTACCAAGACATGCGTGCGTTTTGTTAGACATTTTAATACTGGTTTGAATAATGATACCCTGGTTTAAAATGCGACGTTTTTAAATGTCGCAATATTGCCGTTGCATAGATATGAACGCCGCACGGCTGAAAAAGATAAATCACTGCTGAAAATCGAGTTCCATTTTTAAATTCAGGTGATTTCTCACATATTTCCCCGCTTAAACAATATCTAAAGGGTAGTTTTTGCTACGAAATGAGATGGGGATCTAATGTCGCAAAAAATTATGTAACCTACGTCACAGCGGTAAATTCATGATACATGTATTAACTAAAATGGCCCGGCATCATAAAACTTACAAGATCACACGAAGAAATATGTGTTCCTCAATATCTTATATCATTTGTGCAAATTTGCTCAAATTTGTATATTTTACTCGACTTCAAAATACATTACCCCAGCATTTTTCTGTAAAAATGTAACCCTAAGTTACGGGGTTTTCTTAAAACTGAGCAAAGCCATCACTCTGAAACTCATGTGCAAAATCCTGCCTACTAAAAGCTACAAGATGGTGTGCTTAGATTCCATGCACTGAAACATTAAATGATATAAAAACGTTAAAATGTGTGCACTGTAACCTACGTCACACGTAACCTACGTCACAGCGTCACTAAGACCACATTTTGAAAGCGTTGACGTCATTTGATTAAGCAGCGCTTCATAGAAAACCCCTTTCCTTAACAAGAGGGCCATGAGGCCCTGAATCGCTCACCTGAACAATTGGCAAGGTGGCTTATACTTATCATGTCTGAAATTGTCAAAATATGAGTTTTGGGTCAAAAGTCAAAGAATGACCATGACCACTTGTACTCATAAATCTTCATGTACTCATTAGACAACCATATATACCATTTTTAGGCCAAAATCTCCAAAACTTTCCATGAAATCTTATGTTCTAGCATTTTCCCATATTTGACCATGCCGCAAAAAAGGTCAAGGTAAACCCAAGGTCACCATTTGAACAGTCTTGGTGGTACTCTAGTACTCCATGCTATTTACCAAGTTTCAGGGCCATAGGTGTATTGGTTCTGGGGAAGAAAAATATTAAAGATTTATCCCGTAAGCGGTAATGGCGGCCAAGTTGGTCATGTGACCTGGACCGTTTGAACAAATTTTCATTCAATCAACCCCTAGAGGCTCTATATGAAATGTGTTCACAACTGGCCCTTTGGCTTTTGAGGAAATGGTTGAAAATGTCAAAATATGAGCAATCTGGATCAAAGGTAAAAAAATGACCTTGACCTCTAAGTCTTGTACTCATAATTCTTCATGAACTCATTAAGACAACTGTATATACCAATTTTTTAGGTCAAAATCTTTAAAACTTTCCATGAAATCTTATGTTCTACCATTTTCCCATATTTGACCTTGCTGCAAAAGGTCAAGGTCAACACAAGGTCATAATTTGAACAATCTTGATAGTACTCAAGTACCCAATGCTACTTACAAAGTCTCAAGGCCATCGGTCAATTGGTTCTGGAGAAGAAGATTTTTAAAGGTTTTTACCATATATGGGCATGGCGGCCATGTTGGTCATGTGTCCAGGACCATTAGAAAATATTTTCAGTCCATCAACCCCTCGAGGCTCTATATGAAATTTGGTTTCAATTGGCACAGTGGTTTTAGAGCAGATTGTTTGAAATTGTCAAAATTTGAGATTTCTGGGTCAAAGGTCAAAGAATGACCTTGACCTCTTGTACTCAAAAATCTTCATGCACTCATTAAGATGATTCTATGTATCAATTTTTAGGCCAAAATCTTCAAAACTTTCCATGAAATCTCATGTTCTAGCATTTTCCCATATTTGACCTTGCAGTAAAATGGTCAAGGTCAACCCAAGGTCATAATTTGAACAATCTTGGTAGTACTCGAGTACCCAATGCTACATATCAAGTTTCAAGGCCATGGTTCAATTGGTTCTGGTGAAGAAGATTTTTAAAGGTTTTTACCATATATGGGCGTGGCCACCATGTTGGTCATGTGACCTGGACAGTATGAATAAATTTTTGTTCCCTCAACCCCTGGAGGCTCTATATGAAATTTGGTTTCAATTGGCTCAGTGGCTGTTGAGGAGATTGTTCGAAATTGTCAAAATATGAGAGTTCTGGGTCAAAGGTCAAAGAATGACCTTGACCTCTTAAAGTCATAAATCTTCACGTACTCATTAAGATGACTGTAGATACTGGTTTTTAGCCCAAAATCTGCAACAGTTTCCAAGATATCTTATGTTCTAGCATTTTGCCATATAAAAGCACAAGGAAGCAAATTTGACCTTGCCGTAAAAAAGGTCAAGGTCAACCCAAGGTCACAATTTGAACAATCTTGGTAGTACTCGTGTACCAGATGCTACATACCAAGTTTCAAGGCCATCGGCCTATTGGTTCCGGAGAAGAAGATTTTTTCAGGTTTTTACCATATATGGGCATGGCGGCCATGTTGGTCACGTGACCAGGACCGTTTGAACAACTTTTCGTTCCTAAGGTCCCAGGAGGCTCTATATGAAATTTGGTTACAATCGGCCCAGCGGTTTCAGAGGAGAAGTCGTTTGAAAGTGTGGACGGACGACGGACGGACGACGGACGACGGACGACGGACGACGGAGCCTTACCATCCTATAAGCTCCCCCGGAGCCGCTGGCTCAGGTGAGCTAAAAAAGCAAAGAAAAACATTTTAAATTGCAACCAGCCAAACTAATCAAATGTCAGTAGATTAGTAAATGTGCAATGCTACGCATGTCAAAGAAATCGTATGCGACATCGTCTTTCAACGTATCTTAATAACGTCATAAGATACGCCGTTTCTAATTGTAAGGGTATGTTGGTATTCCATAATCTAAAACTATTATCTGAAAATAGTTTAAAGATTTGAAGCAGATTTTATGAGCATTATGTTCGTGATTTTTTTATCCCCCGGCCGAAAGGTTCGGGGGATATAGCGATGAGCCTGGCGTCCGTCCGTCCGTCCGTCCGTAAACATTTTCTTGTCCGCTCTATATCTTGACTACCCTATGGAATATTTTCATGATACTTCACAGTTATGTAGAACAGGTCATGACGATGTGTCGCGTAAAAGATTGGTAACTCTTGCTATTGTACTTTTTTAATTATCTCCCCTTTGGTGATTTTTTGGCAGATTCGTGTCCGCTCTGTAACTTAAATAGCCTTTGGAATATTTTCATGATACTTCACAGAAATGTAGAACAGGTCAGGACGATGTGTTGCGAACAAGAATGACAACTCTTGCTTTCTTACTTTTTGAGTTATTTCCCTTTGATAGTTTTAGGTGTGACTTTTTGGCAGATTCGTGTCCGCTCTATAACTTGAATACCCTTTGGAATATTCTCATGATACTTCACAGATATGTAGAAAAGGTCATGACGGTGTGTCGCGAACAAGAATGACAACTCTTGCTTTCTAACTTTTTGAGTTATTTTCCCTTGATCATTTTAGGTATGATTTCGTGTCCGCTCTATAAATTGAATACCTTTAGGTATATTTTCATGATACTTCACAGATATGTAGAATATGTCATGACAATGTGTCGCCAACAAGAATCACAACTCCTGCTTTCTTACTTTTTGAGTTATTTTCCCTTGATGGTTTTAGGTGTGATTTCGTGTCCGCTCTATAACTTGAATACCTTTTGGAATATTTTCATGATACTTCACAGATATGTAGAACAGGTCATGATAATGTGTCGTGAACAAGAATGACAACTCTTGGCTTTCTTACTTTTGGAGTTATTTTCCTTTGATGATTTTAGGTGTCCGCTCCATAGCTTGAATACCTTTTGAAATATTTTCATGATACCTCACAGATATGCAGAACAGGTCATGACAATTTGTCTCATACATGAATGATAACTCTTGCTTTTATACTTTGTGAGTTATTTCCCTTTGGTAGTTTGAGCTGCTGTTTTAGTCTCTACTCCATATCTGTATAACCCTGGCCAGAATTTCAATAACCGTGTACTTTTTAGAATATTGATGATCATGCTGTGATATTTTATATCAGTGTCCCTAGCTCTCTCTGACCCTGACCCCTCCACATTCCCGAGCCCCCCCCCCCCCTCTCCCCTTCCCATTTCCCCTCCCCCCCCCCAATTTTTTCCAGATTTGGATTCTTTGTCCAAATTCACTTACTAGAGAGCTCAAAATTAGGTTTGTAGGGCTTTTACTTTAGAAGTTATTCACACATTTTGAAAGTTGAATGTATCGTATGCTGTACATTTGTGTATATGGTGGCTGTTTGAGATATTACCTCTTTTTAGCAGTCCAGCATACTGTTTTAGTCTGAGTATTAGATAATCATCCATATGTTAGCAGTTAATGTCAATCAGAAGCATAAAAGAAAGACAATATATTACTAATATTACTAATATGTGTTTTGAAGTGCACCCTTTTTACCAAGGCCCATGGGGGTCTTCGGTCGGGGGATTTGCCATCTCCTTTGATGGCTATTTTCTTGAGTATATATGGCCATTTTTGTCCGCGAATGGCCCAGCTTAACTGAGAACGTCTCAAAAGCTGCTGATGTTTTACCTATTATCAGAATGGACAGAGTCCAGATGGACAGGCAAAGGAACAAACTGTATGGATTTAATCTTCGCACCCGGAGAAAGAGGAAGTAAATCGTCAAAGCGCTTCTTCACTTCGAGATGAGAGCACTCAGAGCCTTTCATGTAGAAACAGACTGCTGTTGGCTGGAAGTCAGGCATACCTCTGTGCCGGCACCCCCGACCTTTACAGTAGTACTTCATATTATTGACATTGATACCTGATATATCCCCATCTTTGTCTGAAAGAACAAAGACAGTAGTAACAGACCGATTTGACAACAAAATATTCTTATGCATATACTTATATCATCTCAGGTAATATTTACATTTTTCAACATTGTTTGTTTTCAGGTTTCTACTTGAATTTCAACTTTACACTAATTATTTTGTTTTGAGCTAGGTCTATATGTTCTTAATAATAATGTCCTTTCAACTGATGTGCATTTGATGTGGTCAGGCTTAGGTAAAACTAATGACTACATTGCTGTAAGTGCAATTGCTTTATTCTATGACAAGAACAGGTTTCCAGTTAAAGAAAATTTAAGCAGAAATATACATACTCGTACTGTCTACCTTTGCGTTTGAAGTTTTCCACGGTTTTGTACTTCTGTAAAAGGGATAAATGTAGAAATCAGGTTTAACATTGAGTAATCAATGACTGCTTCAAGGTGGTGCTTCCGTTATCGTTTGTCTGTATTGGTCTAAAGTAAAATAGTTTGTGTTTACTCATTCAGGCGTATATTTTATAGATATAACTTTGAAAGTAGGTAAAATAAAGCTTTATCTCCTTCGGAACTCGGAAGACATCGGCGCTGTCGTGGTGAAGGAGCGGCAACGCCACGTGACAACCCAGTCAAATGTCTACAGTGTGGTCCTCACAAGGGCTGTTGTTGAATGAAGAAGAAAGAAGACACCTATAGTTGCGGCGTTCCAGAAAGAAGACCCTATGGCATTTTACGATTAATATTATTATCCAAGTATTACAAATTTAGACTGTTATTCGCATCTTCTTTTTTATGAAAATTATATGATCTTATGACATTTTTTGCTTAACGTCTACTTAGTGCATGACGCTGTAGTTGGGGTGTGGAATTAACTTGTATCAGTCCTTGATGCATGACGCTGTAGTTGGGTTGTGAAATTAACCTGTATCAGCCACTGATGCAATGCGCTGTAGTTGGGGTGTGAAATTAACTTGTATCAGTCACTGATGCAATGCGCTGTAGTTGGGATGTGGAACTAACTTGTATTAGTCACTGCTGCAATGCGCTGTAGTTGGGTTGTGAATTAACTTGTATCAGTCCCTGATGCATGACGCTGTAGTTGGGTTGTGAATTAACTTGTATCAGTCCCTGTTGGTGGGGATGTGGAATTAGCTCGTGTCAGTCCCTGGTGTACTGCCTTCTTACAACATCCGATTTTGACGCCGTTAAATCTCGACTGATTTCTGACATAAAATGAAGAAGCCGTTTGCACTCATTTAGCACATTTTTAAACTTTGCAATATGAGCATTGGAAATATTTTTCTAACCACTGCAGTGTATTGCTTGCAAAAGTGTGTGGTAGGGATTATAATTATACGTGCAAGCGAGCACCAAAGTAAGATCAGTTTTGTCGAGGTGATCTTTGAGTAAAAACTTAAATTAATATTGCCTGTGTCATTGTTACGAAATGAAACGGATCGTCGAATATGTCAAGTTGTAATTCTTTTTAATTCTTTCAATCAGTAGGGCTACAGTTTTTAGGGTAGCTGCGGTAGTAAAACATTTACGGAAATTGTGGCTGTCCGTCACGCATTAATTATCGGTGAATACCTCACTGTAAAAGTATGATTCATAAAGTCCATGATTTTAATGTGAGATTCCCAAGCTACTAATTTACTTTATATAATCGGTGATTATCATTTGCAATTTAGACGTGGCTTGAAATTCAAAGTGAAAGGATATTATATTGTAGTGCCTAGATTCAGTTGTTAAGATCTGACAGGTAAGGTTTTATTATATTTATTCAGAATGGATTTGGCTAAGAATGAAAAATGTGACTTCTGATTGATATGGTATGATTAAAATGTATCGACTGATTTTGATGGTAATGATCATACTGCGCATGGTATTTGTATTTTAGGAAGTTTTGTAAATTACGGAAATAGTTGATAACACTGATGTAGGTTGCACTGGTGTGCGTCTATTTGACGTCGAGTGACGTCAGTTGCATTCATGTTATTCATGTGACGTCAGTTGCATTCATGTTATTGCGACCTCGGCACTTTTTACATTAGTTTCATGTATGCGTGGCCTATAGAATTAGATTGATTTGTAATGGAACTAATTTACATACTCGACGTCAACTGACGTCATAGCATGCACCGCATTAAAGTTTCTTCCAGATGTTATAACGGTAACATTTGGTCGTCATGCGTTTGATTTGCCTTCACTAGATGACGTCATATGGTATGACATCATTGGCGTCATGATGACAGATCAAAACGATATGATCCCCAATGTGTTAGAAACGCTTATTAAGCTATTCAAAGGATATATTCTATGGCAAATGGTCATACGCTTAGTTTAAAGAAGTGAATTAATACATATGCGAGTTAGATTTTGGTAAATCAATTTAATGTGAGAGGTCATTGTTTAGATCATTCATGTTTTTTGTGGGGTATGTCATGGTGATACCTGTTGACGTCAGTATACTTCTTGACAATGTTTGACGTCAGATCCTTCGACGCATATGTGTGGTAGGATCTACGTTTCTTCATTGGTAGAAGTGGTAAGCACAGTTTTGGCTTTACATCATGAGCGCGAGTTGTGTCTAGTGACACGGCTGGCGTGTGCACGTTATGCTCGGCATTCGTCGAGGGCGTTGTATGGTATTTCCAAGACAGGCCCAGGCCTTACGTATTGTTATTATGTTGTTATAATGTATTAAGTGTAAGTTCGTTATTTTTAGGCACTTCAAGTCCGGCAGTCAACTGTTTGGGCTTAGAGCCACGTCTCACCTGGAGATACTATATACATCTCCAGGTTAATACTAACCCAGGTAGAGGCACAATTACAACGCCACTTGTGCAAGATTCCTAGCCAAGGCGGGAAGCACGAAATCTAGGCGAAGTCGGCCGGTGTCGTCGATGTGATTGCTGCTGAGGTGAAAGTGGACGATGTTAACCACTAGTGTTCGTCCACTAAGGTGTTTCTCATAATATATAGACTGGTCCCTGGTACGATCCAGGGAGCGACCAGCATATAAGTGCGTGCGCGATATGGAATAATTGGGTGTTTCCCATAACATATAGACTGGTCCCTGGTACGATCCAGGGAGCAACCAGTATATAAGTGCGTGCGCGATATGGAATAAGTGGGTGTTTCCCATAATATATAGACTGGTAACGGTATGAAGGCCTTATTTTTTTTTTGTTGTGAGCTCAGTTAACGTCTTTGTTCTTTGTATTTTCCTTTCAGTTCATGGCGCTGAGCCGAGTACGGTGTTGATGTCAGACGGTATTCGATCTGCGTATCATACGCAGATCGATTACAGATTTGGAACAAACACCTTACTTGGGTCAGCGACATGGACTGACATGTGTTGTATATTATTGTGGTTGTGACAGTTGTAAATTGCATTGTTTGTATATAGAACTTACATTACCATATGTATAAACTTCAAAAATTCTAACGTTGTTAGAGTTTCCTTGTTAATGTAAAACACTGGTCGATAACACATTTAACCGGAATTCACCCTCCGCCGTCCTGGCGACGCATAAGGCTCTTCACCCGTGACACCCGTTTGTAAAACCTTCTGCGTAACAGTCATAAGCTATGGTGGAACAATTCGTAATAGAACAGGTAAAATACATAATAGAACTCACCTTTTAAAGCCTCGGAGAAACATTTTAGCTGGAGAGTCTTAACATCAGAATCCAAAGACCGTGCCCATCTACTAAACATCTTTAATGAAAGAAATTGTGTTTTTTTTTCAGATTTACCATAATTATTCAAAACTTTGGGACACCTAAATTTATTGCTGTATATTTTTCTTAATATGAAACAAGATTACGGAGCTGTGTCGGTAACTAGGGTGGAGAAGATAACGTTTCAGTCATTGGTCAGAATGCCATGATACAGGAGCAGTTTAGACAGTGTCTGAAGCAGTTTAGTTAGTGACTGCACTGCAAGCTGAGGCAATTTCTAACCTTTTAATGAGCCGCGACACGACAGAACCAACAAAGTGGCATGTGCGCCTAGCGTAGACTCAGATCAGTCTGGCTATCCATTCATCCCGATACGAGTCTGTGCTGTGCGTTGAAAGGGTGAGTAAGGGTCTAAGGTACCTTCATACCTTCAGTGAAGACTCTTACCAGACTGAGCTGAGAGTTCTCTGGGTACACATGCCACTTTGTTGGTCTTGTCGTGTCGCGGCCTATATCCAAATTCAGTTAGGAATCTACTTTTATGGTTTCTGATTTGGGATTGGCGTATTTTAGTGCTCAAAGATCAGTAAGTTACTGCAGGTAATTAGCTTCAGCATGTCAATAATTTAAGACAATTAAATCCACAGAAGTGCCAGAAGCTATTAACAATGCCTTGATTGAATAATTATTACATCTTCACGACAGTCTGGTAAGACAAGATCCTTATCAAAGAAACTTTCTGTGTGTCAGGCATTTCATGAGAAAGCGGGCATTATAGCATATTGAGAAAATGACTATAAGAATAGTGACAATCGAGAACAATGACTATTTACAACAGTGACTGTTAGGCACAGTGGCTATTGAGATCAATATCGAGAACAGTAATTGTTGAGAACAGGGACTATTGAGAATAGTGACTATCGAGAACAGAGACTATTGACAGCAGTGACTATCGAGAACAGTAACTATTGACAACAATGACTGTTAAAGACAGTGACTATAAGACAGTCAATATCGAGAACAGTAATTGTTGAGAACTGTGACTATTGAGAATAGTGACTATCGAGAACAGAGACTATTGACAGCAGTGACTATCGAGAACAGTAACTATTGACAACAATGACTGTTAAAGACAGTGACTATAAGACAGTCAATATCGAGAACAGTAATTGTTGAGAACTGTGACTATTGAGAATAGTGACTATCGAGAACAGAGACTATTGACAGCAGTGACTATCGAGAACAGTAACTATTGACAACAATGACTGCTAAGACAGTGACTATAAGACAGTCAATATCGAGAACAGTAATTGTTGAGAACTGTGACTATTGAGAATAGTGACTATCGAGAACAGAGACTATTGACAACAGTGACTATCGAGAACAGTAACTATTGACAACAATGACTGTTAAAGACAGTGACTATAAGACAGTCAATATCGAGAACAGTAATTGTTGAGAACAGTGACTATTGAGAATAGTGACTATCGAGAACAGAGACTATTGACAGCAGTGACTATCGAGAACAGTAACTATTGACAACAATGACTGTTAAAGACAGTGACTATAAGACAGTCAATATCGAGAACAGTAATTGTTGAGAACTGTGACTATTGAGAATAGTGACTATCGAGAACAGAGACTATTGACAGCAGTGACTATCGAGAACAGTAACTATTGACAACAATGACTGTTAAAGACAGTGACTATAAGACAGTCAATATCGAGAACAGTAATTGTTGAGAACAGTGACTATTGAGAATAGTGACTATCGAGAACAGAGACTATTGACAACAGTGACTATCGAGAACAGTGACTATTGACAACAGTGACTGTTAAGGACAATGACTATTGAGATCAATGTCGAGAACAATGTTTGTTAAGCACAGTGACTATTGGGAATAGTGACTATCGAGAACAGCGACTATTGAGAACAGTTATTATTAGGAATAGTGACTACTAAGAAGGGCGACTATTGAGGAGTGACTATTGAGAAATGCGAAACCTGATCACACTTCATTTTGGGGTCCGTATTTATGTATCGAAATATTTCGGATTTGTCGATGTTTGTGTGTTTTGTGAGTTCGAACTTATGATTTTGGTACTTTGACCGCTCTTATTTTGAGAACAATTAGTATTAGGAACAGTGACTAGAGAGAACATAACAAATGAGAACAGTGGCCTTTTGGAACAGTGACTACTGAGAAGTGGGACTATTGGGACCAGTGACTATTGATAGTAATGACTAGTTTAAACAATGACTTTTGGGGAAATTACCTCTTTGTTCTATAGATTGCTGACGACAGCGTGTGGCTGAGTTTTTACCAGTTCCACAGACATATGAGCCGCGACACGAGAAAACCAACAATGTGGTTGTGCACCCAGCGAAGACTCAGATCAGCCTGGGCATCCGCCTAGTCTGAGCAGACTTTTCCCTAAGCGCTTGAAGGGTAGCAATGGGTCTAAGCTACCTCTATGAGGACAGCGAAGACTCTGATCAGACTGGGCGGATGCCCAGGCTGATCTGAGTCTGCGCTGGGCGCACAGCCACATTGTTGGTTTTCTCGCGTCGCGGCTCATATCTGTATTTTAAAAGATAGATATCCTTATTTACCCTGTTTTTGTTCATATAGATAGATATCTGTCCGAATTCAGTTGTCTTTATCAATTAGGATTTCTCACTAATCGTAATTAGAATATAGCTAACTGTGTTTCAAGAAACCTTAGACTTAATAAAGATGTTTATGTACAATCAAAGAATGATCAAATCACTTCTTCATACAAATATCTGTAACCTGAAAGTAAGGCGCGGATTGTTTGATCTTAACTGAGATATATCTACTTGTAATATAAATATTATATATGCATCCCTAACTAGAATAATAAAATAGGGTTCCATTGATACGGAAGCGTTTAGCTCTCATTAGATCATGACTTATATACTGCCATCTCTGGAAAATATATTTAAAGAAATTTATATATATTTGTTATCAAAACAATAAAACTTATTTGGTTTTATCAATTTTTACTATTTATGGAATGTTAATCTTTCTCACTTTCTTCAATATAATCATTATGTCAAGAAACGGGAACTTTATATGGAAATTAATGTATTTCGATATGACTGAAAAACAAATATCCCAGGATTAAAGATATGAAGATAAATGGACATTCTTCTTAACTCAGTAAAACACAAATTGAATCGCTAATTTGTTTCTCAACAATGGCTGGCCTAAGACCTGGAACCCTCGTGACTCCTACAGCTCTTGGCAAATGAAACTTTGAATGTGTATGTCTGTGTGTGCAACGGGCCTCCGTTGGTTCGTTGTTTTGGGTTTAATGGCTCTATGAGACAGTATCTCAAGTATTTCATGCAGTCTATATCAAGCCGTCTCCCAGAGAGGAGGAGAAAAAAGGACATATATAGGAAAGATGAGATTTAAAATCTAAACAATCCCAAAGTGCACTTGCTGCAAGCACAGCCGACACTATCCGAATTAGTGGAACTTCCCGGCACTGAAAGCTACACAGCACCATTGCCCGACACAACCACCCTTACGGGCCTCCGTGTCTTAGTGGTTAAGAGCGCTGACTCTAACAGTAGGTCTTTCAACGCTGTGGATTCGATCCTCGGCTGTCTTTACGGAAGGTCAATTTTCCCCCGGAAGCTCCGGTTTTCGGCCACCTTAGCTTAACCAATCGGCTCGATAAAAGTGAAAAATTAAGGGCAGTAAAACCCATATAAAAAGTTTGCGTGTGCGTTCGAACGTGTGCGCGTGTTTGCGTTTCAGATTCTTCAGATTTACTCAACGAAGTACACTCTGTGACAGATATACGTCTTTAATAGACTTATTTCGATAGGAGCCCCGGGAGCTCAGTGGCTTAAGCGCTGGTCTGATCATCTAGCGTTCCCGGGTTCAAATCCGGCTGCAGCCGGAATTCTTTCCAACCGTAAACAGGTTTCATTGCACAAAGCCTTTCATTTTCACCCTCCAGTTGTCCTGATAGGACTGAAATACTGTTAAAAAGGATGTAAAATCGCAAGTCATCCATCCATACATCTCATTTTATACAAGTCAATGACGTTCAGTGCTAAAAATTCTTGTTTCTATTTTTATGCGCAGTCTGGTCATCGTCCGTACACTTCAACAGATTGAATATAATTTGTTTTTGTTAAAAAAGCAGCCTATGCTTGCACATGCGAGCAGGACGGTATTGGAATGCTCCTACATGGATACGACACCCTGGGCATATTTTACAAATAACACTTTCCGACAACAACAGATATCTTATTAGACCTTGAGCTGACCATAAACCCCCCCCCCCCCTCAGGGGGAGTTTTGTACCCTATAATATTCTAAAACTACATTAAATAAGAAACAAAATGACACATATTAGCCCTCTGTACGTTGGGGCGTTAACGTGTAACGTCGACGTCAACTACACTACCCAAATTTACATATTCACGTTATAATAGAAAATACACATTGGTATACACATGTTAGTATTCGCCCTAAATAATGTTGGGTTTTGTCTGCTAGTACATAAATCGCTGTTTCAAGGTAATTGACATGGCCAAGGATAAGTTGACTAAACCGTATAACGTAGTTTACATTGTATTTGACGTTTTTCCCCTTCAGTGTCTAAATACATGTAATATATGGAGCAAATTGTAAGAACTGAAGTGAAGAGAAAAGTTATTGTCATATATATGACTGTTTCATTATTCTAGTATAAAAAAAAAACTAAAGTCTTGCAAAACTTGTCAGCAGTCACGATAAATATGTAACGTATATAACCACAACAAAAATTCGGGGGAAAAACAACCAGACTAAATCGCTGAATTGGTGGACTGAAGTTTATACGTGTTCCATCAATCTTCTTTGATTCATGCCCAGCTTAAATTAGTTAGGCAGCAGTGAGCAGTGGATATATTAAATGTGGACAGAAACTATCTTGTATTTGAAGAATTTAACCTAAAAAATGACGAGAAGAACTAAGAAAGCCAACATCAGCTGCATTCTATTTTCATTGTTATCTGTATTATGTCTTAAGTAGACACTGTTGTATATGGAAATATGAAGAAACGCCAATGTTATGTGTCCTCAAACTTTAAAAAAAAACATCGGATAGTGTATATTTGAAAAGCAATCTAACAGTAACGTTACGTTACATAATTGTAATATGTCGAGGGGGATAAGATTTGTGAGTCTTCTGTTATCAAAAATTTAGTTACCGGGCGATATGAATTAGTCATTGCTGTAGTATTAGCTTACCACTGATAGTCAGATGGCAAATTTAGCTCTTTGAAATACACAAGAGCTCAGCAAGGCGCATATAGATTGTTATAGCTGAAGCAGTTCGACTTTGCCTTCAATTCAGTTTCACTTAAAAGTGACTTCATAAAAATTTTTTTTTTTTTTTTTTTTTTAATTTTATGCATAGAATGTAATAAGTATAAATTGATATATGCTGCAACTGATTAATATTTAGGTTCTCATCATGATGGGGATAAAACCAATTTCGCTATCTGTGCTGTTGGCTGAGCCATTCAATTACCCTACATACAAATATGCAACTGTGACTGCCAGCCGAGGCAATCAAAAGCAGTACCAACTCTGCCAACAGGGATTAACACCATTTTTGCTATGCTGTCAGTCGAATCGTCAGCCACGAGCCTCTTTGGACAGTAACTGCTATATATAGGTTAGCAAATTTGTGTGGCTCCCGTGATCATAACTCACATGTTAATTTGTGATCTACGTGATCTGTCTTTGCAGCTCCCAGCCATCAAATACATTACAAACTATTAACAATGTGAAAATTTAAGGTTGACAGAAAGTGACATACTTTATAAAGCATACAACATTTTGTCATCAGCCTGTTCAGAGTTTTATTTTTCATTATGTTGTTACAGATATTAAACTGGTCAGGTTATTTCGCAAACCCCATGGTTTTATTCCCACTTGTTGTACTATCAAGGACTAAAGGTGTTACGAAATACAAATTTCAGTCAGACAACTTTTCAATATGTAAGCAACTAAAATTGTCGTTAGGATATTGCCAAAATGCTGTATTCTCTAACAATATTTAACGTATTTGGACAAAAATGATAAGATAAGCAGTAAGGTATCATAAATGAGCAGTTTTCAACCATATTTATTGCTAAAAGGTAAACAATATGGTAATACAAGGTCACAGAGATCAAATGCAGTAAGTTATTTAAGTTAGCCCTTCCTTGACATGTATAGGTATGTACTACTTCTATTGTTTGATTATTTGCTCTTTAGAAATACTGTATTACTAGTTAAGGATATCGGAAATGAAGAATCCATAAACTCACAATGAATATGTTGTATACGTTACTTGTTCGGTCTTTCTTTTTTCCTCAATATTATGCTGCAAAGCGTAACTACAGTGTAGGCGAATACATTCTGAGGGAGAACAACTAAGATTTGCTTATAAATACATGTATCTGAACAGCGAAGACAAACATTGATATATTCTGTCATTTTCATTTGTCATTTCATTATGTGTGCAGAGCTACTGAAACACTGTCCCTGGAAATAAAAACATTTTTGTCCATCTAAACGTATCTTTATGTTCTTTGGTGAATAGATGCTTTAATAGATGGTTGAATGTAGTTAGATTCTTTAAGAGATGATTGAATGTAGTTAGACTTTAAAGAGAAAGAAACAAAAGCATAGAGATAAAGATCATCTTAAACATAGCATTTATAGATTGCTACAGTAGACTAGTAAACTGCCAGTGTATCTTTTCTATATTAAATGTTTCTGATACTATTCTCCCAAACTCCTGGTTGACACATTATTGTTAGTTACATAAATGAACTAAATAAAGCAATGTATTGACACTAGCATTAATTATTTTCAAAACTTTGTTTCTTAACTGTAACTCATGTTGTTTGCCTTGGTAACGTAAAATATACGATAGTCTTACAAAAGTATACGCTGCCAGCAAATATCTACATTAGCTTTGATGCAGAACTGTATTTGGCTTAAGTTTTCAAACTTCAGGTTTACTGTTCTGCTTTATAGTTTTTTTTCGTAAAAACTATACCAAATCCTGTCAATAATCAAGGTGGTACTCCATTTTGCATTGTTAATTACGGATTATTTAATAATTTTATACTCATCACGTCAAAAGCACTTAGCTTTTAATGTTATCAAACTGATTGTATATCATTTTATTTGCGCCCTATATGCTGGCTTAGCTGCGGCTGTATCTTTTTTATCTTTTCTGATGTGGTATTTTGTTTATCTATTTTTTTTTTTTATTTTCTTTTTTTTTATTATTTTTTTTTTCTTTGTTGTATATAACAAAATTTCACGTATGTTATTGTCTTTAGAACTCAAATGTACAAATTGTAAAAGAAACAAACAGGGCAATGCCATTATAAAATACTTTTATTTTTGATGTAATAACAAAGTAAACAGCAAAAAACCGTTTTACATGTGCAGAATATGTCAATGCCCTTAACATTACAATTTGAAGTATACTATGTTTGATCACGTATAAAACACACCTCATGAATCCCTAAAAGTAATAACTGAGAGAAGTGTTGCTAGGTCCAAGTACACATTATATCATAAAAACACCCAGACTTATATGTGTTATTCTTTTTTATGTGACAGTGGGAAAAACTGATTAAAGGTATTATAATGAAATATTTAAAATGATAATGGTATTTACGTTACTACTAGTAATAGCTGATCATAGAAAATAAACCAGATTGCATTTTTTCTTTAATATTAAAATATTCTTTCATGAAGAAACTGCTACCAACAATAATAAAATGATTCTATCTTCAAATTATATGAGTTTAACAAAAATAGCCCTCGGTAACGTATGTAATCGATCATTATGGCCGACTGAAATGCGTTCAAAATATTGTGGAACTGCTCCTTGCTGTTTAGATAGGCTGGCATATTCAATGTTACCTTTTACTATTGTATTTTAACTCATACAGTGTAGTTCAAGCACTTGAATTATACAGAAAGTGATAATTGTAATACGGAACATTTATAAGGGGGTACTGTGTTTAACATCCTATTTCTCCCAAAGTATACAAGATAGGATAATAATTTTTGCAGATCTGAAAAGACCAATAAATTGTCTTTAATAAAGTAACAAACATATGGTCTAATATTAAAGGAATAACTTATAACTTACAAAAAGAAAGTATTTTGGATGGAAATAGCAATTTTAATGGAGTGTAAAGACAAATATCACGTATATTACACCATGTAGGCTAAAGTGACCTTTCAAACATCCTAACTTTTAGCTACTTGATTGTTCTATTAGACTCTACTACAATTTTAAACATAGGAAAGTGACTTCTATTTTTTTATAATTTTTGAAAATATTTATTTTATGTTTATTTTTTTAATGGGTAACGTTTGTAACAGGCTGTTACAGCTTAACGCCCCACTCGCCAGAGGGCTAACATGCTGCAAAATACTTCTGAGATGCTGGGCTTTAAGAAAAATATGGACTACAAAACTCCCCCTGGGGGGGGGGGGGGGGGGGGGAGGTAAACCATATTTGGCTCATGGCCTATATCATCAGATCTGTAGAAAAGCATTGTTTACTCCTTTTTTTTATTTTTATTGGTTTATTGATTTAATAACAAATTTGTGCATATTTTATGATAACGTTTCATTAGATCAATTATGTATAGATACCATAACTTGAAATTCGTTTTAATATTTTCTTACAAAAAATGTCAAACGGTAAAAACGGTATTGTTCTTAATAAAGTAAGGAGAAGTATTTATCTAAGTTAATATAATTTCCTTGCTTTTCTTTAGAAACAAGAGCATGTGAGCAGGGGCTCACGTATACCCCCGGCCAGGGCCACCGCCTAATAAAAACACACTTAATAAAACACTTTAAAGCAAATGTTTAATAACAGACTGATGAATGGACAATCTATTACAAATCCAGTGGAAGGCCTATAGACAAATACACAATGGTTCCATTAAAACAGGCAAATTATGTAATCAAAAGTAAATACAAATTTAACACAAAATTTCAACACAAGTTTACATGAACTTCTATGTCAGTGACCTTGACCTAAAGTCAGCAGCAGCATCCAGATGATGTCAACTAGTCAATTTAAACCTAAACCTAGTCACATAGCAATCTAAGAAATCTTTGACATAAATTTTCCGATTTATTCCATTGGAGATAGAGGTGGAAAAAAGGAAAATATGCAAAAGAAGGCCAAAAGAAATCTTAGCATTTTGATTTTCTTTCCCACAATAAACTTGGCCATTCTCAAGATGTAAACAAAATTAGAAGACTGGCTCTCTTAGCAATATAGGAAACTGTGACAAAAAATAATTTGGAAAGAAAGAAAAATGGACAAACAAAAGGAATGCTAAGCTGGAGGCTGATACTCTTACACCATACAACTAGTCATACCCAACTTTACACCAAATTTCAAAATCCTACCTGTAGTGGTTTCTGAGAAATCTTGGACAGAAAAAGTTTCATTTTATTGGAGATGAAACAAAAATCGGACAAACAAAGGGAATGATAAGTAGGAGGAGGCTGATAGCTTCTTACACGATACAACTAGTCATACCCAGTGTTTGTAACAAATTTTAAAATCCTAGGTGTAGTTGTTCATGAGAAATCTATGATAGAAATTTAATTGGAGAGAAAGAAAAAATGTACAAACAAAGGGAATGATAAGCAGGAGAAAGCTAATGGTCCCTTATACTGTACATCTAGTCATACCCAACGTTTGTACAAAATTTCAAAATCCTAGCTGTGTTGGTTCCTAAGAAATCTGTGACAGAAATTTAATTGGAGAGAAAGAGAAAATGAACAAACAAAGAAATTATAAGCAGGAGAAGGCTGACTGTCTCTTACATGCTACAACCAGTCATACCCAACCTTTGTAACAAATTTCAAAATCCTAGCTATTGTGGTTCCTGAAGAATCTGTGACAGAAATTTAATTGGAGAGAAAGAAAAAATGGACAAACAAAGGGAACGATAAGCAGGAGAAGGCCGATTGTCTCTTACACGGTACAACTAGTCATACCCAACTTTACACCAATTTTTGTATCCTAGCTATTGTGGTCCTTGAGAAATCTGTGACAGAAATCTAATTGGAGAGAAAGAAAAATGAACAGACAAAGGAAATGATAAACAGGAGAAGGCTGATTGTCTCTTACACGGTACAACTAGTCATACCCACGTTTGTACAAAATTTCAAAGTCCTAGCTATTGCGGTTTCCGAGGAATCTGTGACAGAAATTTAATTGGAGAGAAAGAAAAATGGACAGACAAAGGGAAAGATAAGCAGGAGAAGCCTGATTGTCTCTTACACGGTACAACTAGTCATACCCAACGCTTCCGTTCAGATCCTCAATGAATATTACATGTATATATCTTGCCAGCATATTTTGTATGAATAAAATATTGTTTAAACCAACGTTTGTAGCAAATTTCAAAATCCTAGCTATTGCGGTTCCTGAGAAATCTGTGACAGAAATTTAATTGGAGAGAAAGAAAATAATGGACAAACAAAGGGAATGATAAGCGGGGGGGGGGGGGGGGGGGGCTGATTGTCTCTTACACGGCACAACTAGTCATACCCAACGTTTATACCAACTTTCAAAATCCTAGCTATTGCGGTTCCCGAGAAATCTGTGACAGAAAAAATGTTGACACACACACACACACACATTAACGGAAAAACCAAACACTATATACCCCCTATATACTTCGTATACCGGGGGTATAATAAATCGATATCTAAAAATATGTTTTGAAAAGAAGATAACATACATGTATAAGTCATGATCTAATGAAAGCTAGACGCTTCCGTACATTGAACACCGCATTTCATTATCAATCATGACTGAAATACATTTAAAAGGGCAAAATCGCAAGTCATCAAATCATCCATCCTTACCTTTACAAACTAGAGGCTCTGTATCAAAATCCAAATTTTGGATTTTTGTTTTAGCGTTTTCTCAAATGATGATTTCTTCCAGCAAATTAAAAGTTTTCAAAGGTAGGTTATGCAGAATTATATGTATGGACTATAGGCGCGGATAAAATTGTGTTTATAGATTTGATTTATTTGATTTGTTATACAGTTGAAACTTTAATATTAACCCATTCCATTCGGGATACCCCTTTAGGGGTATCTGGGCAAACAGTTTGGATCCAGATCAGGCCCCACAAACACAAACGTGGGGCCTGATCTGAGATCCAAACTGTTTGCTGCCTAGACATCATTTCACCAAGAGTTGGTTAGACCAATATTGTCAAAATATTCTTAATTTTTGATGCAGACGACAATTTCAGCAGACGACACAAAATACCCAGAATGCAATAGGTTAAATAAATCAATGCTTCAGTGCCGATCTGGTGCTTTACCACTGGAGTCAGTACTTTTAAAAGTACCTTTTAACTTATATCTGGAAAAAATTCTGAGCGACATTAATCTTTGTGGAGTTTGGATTCCATAATTTTGAATTATTTTGACTTGCTGCAAGCTCTGTCTATATCAGACACCACCTTCCTGATTTTCTTGTCTGTCGCCTTTCTCGAAAAGCAGTGGTTGATATGGCTCATCTGGGGATGCTTGCTTTCCCGAGTTAAAATGTAGGCTTCTCCTGCTGGATGTCTGCAATTGCTGTGCCTGGTGGAATGTGTCAGTAAGTGTGACTCTGCTGAGATCAGCATACCACTTAAAACTTGTAAATTGAAACAGAAAGGCGCGTCTTTGCATTATTTACTAAAGATACGTTTATATGAAGGCCAAATTGAATTAAAACAATAAACTTTAAAATCGTTACAATTGTTTCAGGTTGTAGAAGCTAACCTACAGATTATCTATAGACATAAACCATTTTTATATCCCCACAAACAAACTGGGACCCTATTTGATATACTCTTCTAGCCACATATGCAGTTCATCTGTAGAGCCCCAAAGAGCTGAACTGACAGACGAGAAATCTAACCGACGAATGACGACCTACAGACCAGCGGACACCAGGTGGTTTTTAATATAAACTCGTTTTCCGGAACCTCTCTGCATGCTCTGTCACGACAAAATCGAAACACACACACACACACACACACACACACACACACACACACACACAGAGAAAGTGCCGATTCATTATGACATTTGCGCTCTTTTTAATTTCTGGAAAAGAAGTAAACTTATTTACAATGTTATAGTGGGTGGAGTTTTTAAATCTCAGGTTTAAGTATTTCTATTAGGTACATATTCAAATTGTAAAAAGAATGAAGAAAGAAACTGTATTTTAGGGTCTCTTATTAACCATAACATCTTCAATCCAACCAATTGCATGTAGTAATGTTTTATAACGGGATGAAAGTATATACATGATACTGATTAATGCCAGGCAGAAGACCAGCTTATTTAACGTTGACACTGGGAAGTGTCGATGCATTCAGAAACTTTGCTACCCTGTAATGGCCAGGCTACGAAATCCAGAGAAAAACATACAGTTATATTGTAGAATTTCAAACACGCATGGTATGGAAAAAACTGTGTGTGTGTGTGTGTGTGAAGGGGGGGGGGGTCCAAATTTATTTGCAAATCAACCAAGTGTTTCCTATCCATTATTATGGCAGCGACAGATACAATGTTGAGCCGCGACACGAGAAAACCAGCAAAATGGTTGTGCGCCCAGCGCAGACTCAGATCAGCCTGGGAATCCGCCCAATCTGGCCACACTCTTCGCTAAGTGCTTAAAGGGTAGCCAAGTGTCTTAGCTAGCTCCATGCGGACTGCGAAGACTCTGATCAGACTGGGCGGATGCCCAGGCAGATCTGAGTCTGGCTGGGCGCACAACCACTTTGTTGGTTATGTCATGTCGTGGCTCACATATTTTTGCTACTGTTTTCATCTATAAAATATGAGAGGGGTGACACTGGACTTACATAGTGCGTACGGATTGGTCCTTGGGACGGTCTTGTAGTTGTCGGCGTCGGAACAGTTTGAAATCGAATGCGTAGCGCTTATTCATATTTATTTATAAGTGGAACACTGTATGTATGATTATTCTTCTTTTTTTTCTTCGCTATTTCCTTAGAAGTTTGAACTGTCTCATACTCTGTACATATGTATTATCTATCCATCCATTATTAACACATCTCACATATACATGGATCACGTACTGTCTTATATTGCCTTTTCTTCCTGTTAATACGAGCATCTGCATCCCAACCCGCCTCATCTCGTCATCCTTCTTACACAACATGTACTATTTTTGTGTCCATTACCTCACCCCCACGCACTCTCGACCGTGACTTGCTCAACAAATAACCAAAACTTCCCTCTGTATACTTTCTTGTCAGCAATTGTATATGTGTTATTATATTCATAACTACCATGTTCATATTGTACATATGTTTGTCATAACCTCATATGTCTGTACAGACTTGAGTGTAATAAAGTATATGTTCGTTCGTTCGTTCGTTCGTTAACTGTCATCATTGTTATGACTGGACCACTAATGAGGCTTTAGTAGCCGAATGTACCTACTCTGACCCATCTTCTTTCTTATAGAATGTGAATGCTTATGCTCTTAAAGGAACTCATGATTATTATTTGCAGTCGGTTTCAGCTGGTGTTGGCTCGTGTGGCGACCTTAAAATGTCTCCCCATACATGAACCATAATGCAATTTATATTTTATTTTTGGCCCTTTAAGGCCAGCGGAATATTCTGAGCAATCGCAATTAATAAATTGTTGAGACTCATATTCTTGACAGATGTATGATTGATTTCCTTTTTGTGACATACTCGGATCAATTATTAAGGGCAACATGTGCTTGGTTCAGCTCAATCTAGGCACTGTTTGTGACCCTATCTAGACAGCACCGCCAAGAAAGCCTTGTTCCTGAGGCTTTTAGCCCTGCGATTCCAGGCCCTTGCATAAGGTTCTAAGGATACTATGTCCTAATATGTTGCAATTACTTTGCATTTGCATATCACAGGTTGTCTCAGCCTACAAGACTAATGTCTGATCATGGGTTCGAATCCCGGTCTGGCCACATACTTTCGTTTCTCCTTCCGCTGATTCAAGAAGGGCAGTTGTCAGTTACTGGCGAAAGTAAGTGCACTTAGTACTGGTTAACCGCTTAGGAGGTCTAATTAAAATCTTAAAAAGTTCCTTCAAGAGCAGAGAATACAAACAGAAGTAGGAACATGGGCCAGACTACGTAGTTTCGGCTAATAAAGCCTCGTCAGTGACCCTGACAATATCTGGTGACAAAACCAGAAAAAAGCATAATGTAATTTCTTAATTTTAATTGGACAGTCGATTCAAAGACTGATTAGTTTCAAAAGGATCCAAAGCCTGCCCAGGAATAGTGTGGTTAGGTTAACTGACCGTCCCGACATGACCTTAGTTGTTTACCGTGGACGTTAAGCATCAAATCAACCAACCAACCAATGTCTGATCAAAGAAGAAGATACCATATATCAACAACCTCAACTGTTATTCATTGTAAGTTTACAGGTGATTGTTCTATGGTTATAGGATGAGTAACTCCTGATCAGAATGAAAATCAAATGTGTCTGAGATCATATGGAGTTGCGCTACAGCCCCTGTGCCACTATAAGGGGATGCCTTCTGTAGTAGTGTTATTGCTGCTGTACTACTTGAAGAGGCTGTCTTCTTAAGAAGCGCTAGTGCCGCTGCGCTACTCAAAGGAGCTGGTTTCTGAAGTAGCGCTGTGGCCTTTGCACTACTTGAAAGAAGCACTAGTGCCGCGCTAGTGCCGCTGTCTTCTGAAGAAGCGCTAGTGCCGCTGCGCTACTAAGACGAGCTGTTTTCTGAAGTAGCGCCGTTGCACTACTTGAAGGGACTGTCTTCTAAAGAAGCACTAGTGCCGCTGCGCTACTCAAAGGAGCTGGTTTCTTAAGTAGCGCTGTGGCCGTTGCACTACTTGAAGGGGCTGCCTTCTGAAGAAGCGCTAGTGCCGCTGCGCTACTCAAAGGAGCTGGTTTCTGAAGTAGCGCTGTGGCCGTTGCACTACTTGAAGGGGCTGTCTTCTGAAGAAGCGCTATTGCCGCTGCGGTACTAAAACGAGCTGTTTTCTGAAGTAGCGCTGTGGCCGTTGCACTACTTGAAGGGATGGATGGATGGATGACTTGCGATTTTACGTCCTTTTCAACAGTATTTCAGTCATATCAGGACGATGGGCTTGTGATAATGAAAGGCTGTGTGCAATGGAACCCCGTTTACGATGGAAAGAACTCCGCCTCCAGCGGGGCTCGAACCCGCGACCGCTAGATCAGTAGGCCAGCGCTTAACCCACTGAGCTACCGGGGCTCCTACTTGAAGGGACTGTCTTCTGAAGAAGCGCTAGTGCCGCTGCGGTACTCAAAGGAGCTGTTTTCTGAAGTAGCGCTGTGGCCGTTGTACTACTTGCAGGGACTGTCTTCTGAAGAAGCGCTAGTGCCGCTGCGCTACTCAAAGGAGCTGGTTTGTGAAGTAGCGCTGTGGCCGTTGCACTACTTGAAGGGACTGTCTTCTGAAGAAGCGCTATTGCCGCTACGGTACTAAAACGAGCTGTTTTCTGAAGTAGCGCTGTGGCCGTTGCACTACTTGAAGGGACTGTCTTCTGAAGAAGCGCTAGTGCCGCTGCGCTACTAAAACGAGCTGTTTTCTGAAGTAGCGCCGTTGCACTACTTGAAGGGACTGTCTTCTAAAGAAGCACTAGTGCCGCTGCGCTACTCAAAGGAGCTGGTTTCTTAAGTAGCGCTGTGGCCGTTGCACTACTTGAAGGGGCTGCCTTCTGAAGAAGCGCTAGTGCCGCTGCGCTACTCAAAGGAGCTGGTTTCTGAAGTAGCACTGTGGCCGTTGCACTACTTGAAGGGGCTGTCTTCTGAAGAAGCGCTATTGCCGCTGCGGTACTAAAACGAGCTGTTTTCTGAAGCAGCGCTGTGGCCGTTGCACTACTTGAAGGGGCTGTCTTCTGAAGAAGCGCTAGTGCCGCTGCGCTACTTTAACGATCTGTTTTCTGAAGTGGCGCTGTGGCCGTTGTACTACTTGAAGGGACTGTCTTCTGAAGAAGCGCTAGTGCCGCTGCGCTACTCAAAGGAGCTGGTTTCTGAAGTAGCGCTGTGGCCGTTGCACTACTTGAAGGGACTGTCTTCTGAAGAAGCGCTATTGCCGCCACGGTACTAAAACGAGCTGTTTTCTGAAGTAGCGCTGTGGCCGTTGCACTACTTGAAGGGACTTGTCTTCTGAAGAAGCGCTAGTGCCGCTGCGGTACTCAAAGGAGCTGTTTTCTGAAGTAGCGCTGTGGCCGTTGCACTACTTGAAGGGACTGTCTTCTGAAGAAGCGCTAGTGCCGCTGCGCTACTCAAACGAGGTGTTTTCTGAAGTGGCGCTGTGGCCGTTGCACTACTTGAAGGGACTGTCTTCTGAAGAAGCGCTAGTGCCGCTGCGCTACTAAAACGAGATGTTTTCTGAAATAGCGCTGTGGCCGTTGCACTACTTGAAGGAACTGCCTTCTGAAGAAGCGTTAGTGCCGCTGTTCTACTAAAACGAGCTGTTTTCTGAAGCAGCGCTGTGGCCGTTGCACTACTTGAAGGGGCTGTCTTCTGAAGAAGCGCTAGTGCCGCTGTTCTACTAAAACGAGCTGTTTTCTGAAGTAGCGCTGTGGCCGTTGCACTACTTGAAGGGGCTGTCTTCTGAAGAAGCGCTAGTGCCGCTGCGGTACTAAAACGAGCTGTTTTCTGAAGTTGCGCTGTGACCGTTGCACTACTTGAAGGGGCTGTCTTCTGAAGAAGCGCTAGTGCCGCTGCGCTACTTTAACGATCTGTTTTCTGAAGTAGCGCTGTGGCCGTTGCACTATTTGAATAAAACTGTCGTCTGAAGAAGCGCTAGTACCGCTGCGGTATTAAAACGAGCTGTTTTCTGAACTAGCGCTGTGGCCGTTGCACTACTTGAAGGGGCTGTCTTCTGAAGAAGAGCTAGTGCCGCTGCGCTACGAAAACGAGCTGTTTTCTGAAGTAGCGCTGTGGCCTTTGCACTACTTAAAGGGGCTGTCTTCTGAAGAAACGCTAGTGCCGCTGCGCTACTAAAACGAGCTGTTTTCTGAAGTAGCGCTCTGACCGTTGCATTACTTGAAGGAACTGTCTTCTTGAAGTAGCGCTATTACCGCTGCGCTTCTAAAACGAGCTGTTTTCTGAAGTAGCGCTGTGGCCGTAGCACTATTTGTAGGGACTGTCTTCTGAAGAAGAGCTAGTGCCGCTGCGCCACTAAAAGGGGTTCTCTTATGAAACAGCTGTTGTTGCTGCACTTTATATAGTGGCCGTCGCCGAAGTAGCGCTGTTGCACTGCGCGACTAAAAGGGGCTGTCTTCTGATTTAGCGATATTGCTGCTGAACTACTTCATAGGTTGTCCTCTGAAGTAGCGCTATTTACGCAGCACTTCTGAAAGTGATTTTATTCTGTATTAGCGCTAATGCCGCTGCGCCACGGAAAGGGGCCGTCTTTTAAAGTAGCGCTATTTCCGCTGCACTCCTAAAAGGGGCCTTCTTCTGTATTTGTGCTATTGCCGCTGTGCTAGTTAAAAGTGCTGTCTTCTGTATTAGTGCTATTGTCGTTGCACTACTAAAAGGGGCTGTCTTCTGAAGTAATACTATTGCCGCTGCGCTTCTAAAAGGGGCTGTCTTCTGAAGTATATTCATTGCGCTCTAAAGGGGGCTGTCGTCTGAAGCGCTACTGCCGCTGCGCTACTAAAAGGGACTGTCTTCTGAAGTGGCACTACGAGATTACCGCTGTGCTTCTAAAAGGGGCTGCCTTTTGAGGTAACGCTATTGCCGTTGCCCTTCTAAAAGGGACTGTCTTTTGAAGTAGCTGTGTTGTCATAGCGCTTCTAAAAGGGGTTGTCGTCTGAAGCACTATTGTCGCCGCGGCGACAATAGCGCTTCAGACGACAACCCCTTTTAATAGCACAATAGAGCTACTTTAGAAGACCTCCTTTTTGTCCTCTGAGGTAGCGCTGTTGCCGCTTTCTACAAAAAGGAGATCTTCTAAAGTAGCTCTATTGTGCTATTAAAAGGGGTTGTCTTTTGTAATAGCACTACTGATGCCTTGTTCTTAAATGATTTTTTTTCTGAAGTAGCGCTATTGCCGCTGCGCTACCGAAAGGGGATGTCTTCTGAAGTAGCGTTAAATTGCCGCTGCGCTACTAATAGGGGCTATCATCTAAAGTAGCCGTATTGTCACTGCGCTTCTAAAACAGGCTATCTTCTGAAGTAAGGCAAATGCCACTGCTGCGCTAGTACTGTCTTCTGAAGTAGCTGTATTTCCGCTGCGCTACTAAAAGAGAATGTCTTCTGAAGTAGCGCTCGTGCCGCAACGCAACTAAAAGCGAACGTCTACAGAAGCAGCACTATTTCTTATCATATAGTATATTTAGCTTTAAATTGCCTGACCACCTATATTCATGATGGCTGAAATGATTATAAATATTTCTATTCTATTCTAACTCATAACCTTACTACTGGGGCACCACAGATGACTTCGAAACAATCCCTTTTCACCTTGTCCTGTCTTCCTCTGCCCTAGTTGAGCTGGTAAATTCCATTCCTGTCCACTCTTTAATATTGTCTTTCCACCCCTTCTTCTGTCTGCCTCTTCTTCTTTTTCCTTTCACTGTGCCCTGTAGAATCGTCTTCGCGGCTAAACCAGAAGACCTTGAGACGTGGCCAAAACACCTCATTTCCGTTTCTTGACCCGCATCAGGAGTTCATCATATTCTCCAATGGCTGCTTGGATCTTCCTCATAAATATTTAAAGACACCATTGAAGCACAGCGAATGTGAAATAAAGGATGTGAAATAACTTGACTGTCTCGCCCGAAATTGCACATCTTTTTGTAGTTGAATGTATTTGTAAATATTGTTTATACTTCATCCCTTTTTATTACTTTTTTTTCACATAAAACGGTTGACACATACGAGCCGCGATACGAGAAAACCAACAAAGTGGTTGTGCGCCAAGCGCAGACTCAGATCAGCCTGGGCATCCGCCCAGTCTGATCAGAGTCTCCGCTGTCCGCATGGAAGTAGCTTAGACCCTCAGCTACCCTTTAAGCGCCTAGCGGAGAGTCTGATTAGATTGGGCGGATGCAACCACATTGTTGGTTTTCTCGTGGCGCGGCTCATATTGGTCATTGCATTCATTTTACGGGTGTCTTTCATATAATTTTTATGACATTTTCACCACTTTTGCAGGTGGGAGCCCTTAACGGTATTTCCATCTACAGTTTCTTGACTTCTTGTAGACAGACAGACAGACAGACAGACAGACAGACAGACAGACAGACAATAACTTTATTTCACTCGTCATATTAAAAATGACATGTGAGGATTAACATAGTATCTATAAATTACAAGTAGACGACAGTAGTGAACAGTACCAAACTTACAATCAATTGGAAAACGTAAGTTGCACGGCTAGATTAATGTAAGTCACTAAGCATTTCACTAGAGTTCTGACGATGATTTCAAAATTTCTTTCACCAAGATAGATAGATAGATAGATAGATTAGATAGATAGATAGATAGATAGATAGATAGATAGATAAGATAGATAAGATAGATAGATAGATAGATAGATAGATAGGTAGGTAGGTAGGTAGATAGATAGATAGATCGATAGATAGTTTTGTTGCTTTACGTCCCCGGTAAACGTCAGAACGGTCAGCTTTACGTCCCCGGTAGACGTCAGAACGGTCAGGTGGCCTAACCACTCCCGGGCAGGCTTAGACCTCCTAAGTACCAATCCTAAAATCAGTTGAAGAACGAAAGTTATACGGCTTGATTAATGTAAGTCACTGAGCATTTCATTAGAGTTCTCACGACGATTTCAGAATTTGTTTCGCACAGGTAGGTAGGTAGGTAGGTTCTCACGACGATTTCAGAATTTGTTTCGCACAGGTAGGTAGGTAGGTAGGTAGGTAGATGGGTGCTGAGTAGTTGTAGTTTTGTTGCTTTACGTCCATGTAGTAAACGCCAGAACGGTCAGTTAACCTAACCACACTATTCCCGGACAGGCTTAGACCTCCTAAGCGGTTAACCAGTGCTAAGTGCACATACTTTCGCCACATACTGACTACTGCCCTGCTTGAATCAGCGGAAGGAGAAACGAAAGTATAGGTATGAAGGTGATATCGGACACACTGTCAGTGCCGCTGCGCTGCTGATGGCCCCCTCTCAGCAATGCAGCGGCACTGAGAGTGTGCCCGATATCACCTTCATACCTTATTTTGTAGACCATGCTGAAACATGTCGATACTAAACAAATTACTTGTTTGTGTATACTCGTATTACAATACAATGATAGCGGGCAAGGTTATTGATCTAATTCACCGACAGTAGAATCAATATTATCGCATACGCGTAAGTGATTTTCTATTACCAATGCTGTGACCATTCCATTCAATGGTCATTTTCATTCAACTGGGGGCAGAAACTAGGTCCACAACAATATCAAGACTTCGAATGACGAAAGCTGAACTCTGGAGGATATCTCTCGCAACAGGTAGGAAATCTTAATTCATCAAGATAACAGATAGCTTAATCTATCTATCTATCTATCTATCTATCTATCTATCTATCTATCTATCTATCTATCTATCTATCTATCAATCAATCAATCAATCAGGTGTTTTTGTTAGGTTGTTTGTAAGTACGTCCACCATACCACATACCCAACCATCCTGTCTGCTTGTGTCATTTGTTGTCCAGGCTGCCCGTTCGTTCGTCAGTCTGTTTGACTCTATGTCATCTGAACATGGGACACCACGGAACACCCACTCCCGGGGTCGGGTGGGGAACTGAAATGTGTTTTTACATTTGCATCCTCTTCGCAGCGCTTGGCAAATGCTGGTTTTTTCCCGTTTTTAGCAAAATTAGCAGTGGAAGAAAAACAAACCGATTGCGGGGTCAAACAGCAGCGGTTTTACAGACTGTTTGTCCCCGCAGTGCGGGGCCAATAGCGGGGATTTGGCCAAAGTTCGTGCCATCCCCCGGGGTTAGGGGTGTGGTAACAAATGACGGGAGCATAAATAGTACATAATTATATGCATATCCTTTAAAATGAGATGAGAAAACTCAGAAAGCATTTGACTTTCACAATCGTGCCAAATTGTCAAAGTTGTTCTTGGACCTCAAATAAAGATAAGAAACTCCAAAAGTTTTAGATGGTGTTAGCTTGATAAAACGAAATCGTTTGACATATTCATGAAGTAATACAGTTTCTTTGTTGTTGTCATCACCGAAAATTATTGTAGTAATTAATTTTCCAGGCTCGTGTCTGATTAGTTATCATAATGAGCGGGTCTTTGGCACAACAAAAGCTGCCTCCGGGTGTGGCCTGGGTAAAGACCGACATCAAGAAAATACCCAAGAACGCTTACGTCGGGGGATGGGAAGATGGCGGCAAACGGCACGTATATATAGGTGAGTGGCTGTAACTCCTTGTTGAAGCAAACAATGAACTAAATAACTCTAGAATACACTGTATGCCATGCTCCGATAACAACGGCGTCATAGACCTGTTACCATAGCAACTAAGAGTTTATTTTGATGCCAAGTGACATCACTGAGACGCCATTTTGCCGGGGTACTATGAACAACAATTGAAAAATCCACAAGTACTATCATGGTAACAGATCTATGGTGTCGTCTTACTAGTAATTCGAGAGGAGCATGGCATAGGTATATATGTCATGCTCCTTTCGAATTATAAGTGAGATGCTACCTGAAATTCATACAAAGGAAAAGTGTGTTTTTCTCGAACCTGTAATTTATTCTCAAGCCATTTGATTTCGTTTTTCACTGTCCAACTACGGTATGGTTTCTCATATAAAATGGCCAATCAGTTCCTAACAAGTATATTATTATTTGCTATACATTGATTAACCCTCCCCCGTGCTTGTGATAGTCATTACCTTTTTCCCTTGGGAGCAATTATTAATGAATAGCTACATTATGTGTATAAATTTTTAAAAGCCTTTCCTTAAAATATACGTACGGTCGTGCGATTTTTTTACGTAGGCTGCCAAAAAGTAAAGGTAAAGATTATCCTTAAACCAGAGGCCGTAAGATCAGTAGAGGATAGAGACTCACTATATCTTGGGGCAAAGCATATGAAAGACAGAGCCCGTTCCTCTCTTTTCGCTCCACTTTTTCCCCCTGATTCGAAAAAGGTACCTATTTACCGCTAGTTTGATGGAAAGTTTTCTAGGCGCCGGCTGGCCGAACCCGGACTCGAAAACGTGACCTTTTCCTGGATAACGAAGCGTCTCTAACTCTTCGACCAGGTACTCTCTCTTGCTCATGGTAGTATGTATTACAAGTTAGTTTACTGTCCATAATCACAGGGTATAATCGATTCCGCCAATTTTCGCTTCCTGCAGAGACTGTACATCATATCTGGCTTCCGCCGAGACTGTCCGCGAACTCTTGCTTCCTGCCGAGACTTCTGTACATGATAAATGGCTTCCTGCAGAGACTGTCCGCGTGATTCTGCTTCCTGCCGAGGCTCTCGGCAGGAAGCAGAGTCACGCGGACAGTCTCGGCAGGAAGCCATTCCTCGAGGACAGTAGTCTCTGCAGGAAGCAAGAGTTCGCGGACAGTCTCGGCGGAAGCCAAATATGACGGACAGTCTCTGCAGGAAGCGAAAATTGGCGGAATCGATTATACCCTGTGATAATTACCAAGTATAATCCATAATCCTAAACTGGTCCCAAGTTGTAAATTTTTATGACAACTGGTCAGATACATTCTTTCGTGGGCTGTGATTGGTCCGCCAGTCATATGCCATATAACAAATCGAGTCCTTTCGGGTTTTCTCGAGCCGATAACACACGGTTACCAGTACGTCACCTAGCCATGTGATTTGCTAGATTGGTCCATTCAAATTTGTATCGGATCTACGTCATGGCGCGTCATGGCTACTCTTCAATGACCTGACAGCGTGGTTATGTTTTAACAAATATTTTTGTCATAGAAAACATTACATGCATAATTATATCAATTGTAAATATTTATATTAGACCCAAGTAAAATTCCTGATGTAATAGCTACAGAAACTAAATATTGCATGAACTCTCGCTAGATCTCACGGTCAGATTTTTGACCGTTTGGAATAGTGGTAATACTTGTCCCTATATGCGTAGCTATAAGGGGAGAGAACCAGTCTTCCATAATTCGTAATAACCGAGCGTCTCTACCCATTCCACCAAGACGACTTCTCCAGGCATCTGGCGGTATGCATTACAATACCGCTTGTCGACAGCCTAACCCTTAGCCATATACAAGAGATGATCAAAAAGTTCCCGGAAATTTTAAGTGCTGTATTCTCTTAATTCAATGAAATCTCACACTTTGGGGTATGCTTCCGGTTCCGGTTTTGTGAGATGGCGAAAAAATAAAGAGCTGAAGACAAAATAATTAAAATCCGGTTGAATCGATCTTTTTATACACTGGGTTTTAGCTATTTGTGATTAGATTGAAAGTTAATTGTATGGTCCTACATATTTGACAATTATTTTCACTCTGAAACATAAATTTGATGATGGATGCAAGGGGTAGCGATGCGCGGGAAATACACAACACGAGCGGGAGCAAGAATCAGTGCATCGATTGTAAAACTGAGCTAAATGGTGGAAAAGTCAAGTCCCTGAAATGTGATTTTTGTAAATCACTGTTCTGTTTCAAATGTACAAAACTCAAACAGTCCCTTTTCAATGAAATTGGTAAAGAGGAAAGCATAATGTGGACATGTATCCACTGTAGAATAGCCGCCCCAGGGGTAAATGCAATGAAGGCCCAAATTAGTGATTTAGCAAAGAAAGTTGCGGAAATTGAGAAAAAGCTGGCTGCAACTACGGAATTGCCAAAGTCTGATAAGGAAATGATTAGGGAAGTAATAAGAGAAGAGAAAGAAGAGGAGAGTGAAAGGGAGCGGAGAAAATTGAACATTATAGTCCATGCATTGGCGGAGAGTAACAAAAGCACTTTGGAGGACAGAAAACTGGATGATGCTGAAAGGATAAATTCCATTTTGACTGACACTTTGAATGTAAATGTTGAAACAATGCAGATAGTCAGATTAGGGACTCTGACCAGAGAAAGGCGAAATCCTAGACCAGTAAGGTTTACTGTACGAAGCATGGAGGATAAGCATAAGATACTGAATGCCTCAAAAGATTTGATAAACAATGATAGATTTTCAAACTTGTATTTTTCTTCTGACCTAACTAATGGACAGAGGCAGGCTGCGTTTCTGTTGCGTGAAGAAAGGAGGCGAAGGATTGCAGCAGGGGAGGATAACTTAGTTATTCGTAGGGGTAAAATAGTGAAACGGGCAGCAAGGCAGGAGTCTGCTGATCACTCATACGCAAACGAGAGAGGTAGGAGTTCAGTAAGAGGTAGATGGGAGAACAGCCAGTCCCCCCCCTGGTGGAAGCCAGCGGGGTGCGACTTTTCATTGATTACGACTCCGATCAATCAACTTGTATATATGTTGACAGTTCGTTAAACAGTTCATTAAGTTCTGAGTTAAATAGTTCTGAATTAGACAGTTCTGAGTTTGATAGTTCTTCTACAAATACTTTTAATAGTTTTTCATCTGATGACAATAAGCTGAAGTGTTATTATACAAATGCAGATTGCTTACTGAATAAGATAGAGGAATTAGAAGTGGTGATCTCAATTGAGAATCCAGATATAATTATTGTGACTGAGATTTTTCCTAAGAATTTGAGGTGTAAAAATATTGACAACAATGAATATAAGATTAATGGATTTTCCTGTTTCATGGGGCCGGTATCAGATGCCTGTAGGGCTGTAGCTATTTTTGTTAAAGACGGTATTAAAGCAGACTATTGTTATGACCTGAATAAGACAATATTTAAAGAATCTGTATGGTGTGAAATCACAATTGAAAATAAGGAAAAGTTACTTATTGGAGGTGTGTACAAATCACCAAATTGTGAAGTTAGGAATCAAGACATGTTAAACAGGTTGATAACACAAGCACTGGAAAAGAACTTTAAACACACTGTTATTGTTGGAGATTTTAACTTTCCTGAAATAAACTGGGAGTCCTGGTCAGTGAATAGTAATGAAACACACCCAGCTTTCAAGTTTATAGAATGTTTGAGGGACAATTTCATGTATCAACATGTACAGTCAAACACCAGGCATAGATTCGGTCAGGAACCAAGCTGTCTTGATTTAGTTTTGTCAGACAAAGAGGAGATAATTGAGAACTTAAAAATAGGAGATAAATTAGGGGCTAGTGACCATAACAGTATATTATTCAATATTACATGTCAATTTGAAAAAGAAGAGGCAAATCAACAGAGACCTAATTTCTACAAAGCAGATTATAGGAAAATTAGAGACTATTTGAGTAAAGTTGATTGGAATGTAATGAGGGATATGAATACTAAAGACTCGTGGAACTTTTTTACGGAGCAAATTCAACATTGTATAAATAACTTTGTTCCTGTGAGAAAGACTTGTAAAAATTTCAACAAGCCAAAGTGGATGGACCAATATTGTGTTAGGAAGGTAAAGAAAAAATATCAAGCATGGAAACGTTTCAGTTATAGTCATAGTTATACGGACTATGAAAACTATTGTAAAATCAGAAACAGTGTGACTAAAGCAGTGAAATATGCCAAGAAGAAGTATCAAAAGGGACTGGCAGCTAGTATAAAAAAACTCGCCTAAATCGTTTTGGAGCCACGTCAAAGAGGAAACTAAAAGTAAGAGTACTATTGGTGATTTGAAAGACAAAGATGGAGAACTGAGATCTGAGGATCAGGAGAAGGCAAATGTATTGAATGACTTTTTCTCTTCAGTGTTCACAGTTGAAGGGAACTCTGAATTACCTGATTTTGAGCAGAAAGTGAAAGATGAGGATTGTATAACTCAGATTGACATTAATGCTGGCAAAGTATTGAAACAATTGAAATCACTGAATGTATCCAAATCATGTGGACCTGACAATTGCCACCCTTTTTTCCTGAAGGAGTGTGCTGATGAGATTTACCTCCCTCTAACTGACATTTTTCATAAATCATTATCAAGTGGTGATGTTCCTGATGACTGGAAAAAGGCAAATATCACATGTATATTTAAAAAAGGAAATAAACAAGATCCTGGGAACTATAGGCCAGTGTCATTGACCTCTGTCATTTGTAAACTATTAGAAAAAAATGTAGGAGAAGAAATTGTAAATCACTTGACGGTTAACAAATTGTTATCAGATAGTCAATTCGGGTTCAGGAGAAATAGAAGTACTATTTTGCAACTTTTAACAGTCATGAATGAGTGGATGGAGGCCTTAGATGATAGTATCCACTTAGATGATAGTATCCAAGTAGACACGGTCTACTTGGATTTTAGAAAGGCCTTCGACTGTGTACCGCATAAGAGACTGATTAAAAAACTTGAAGGTTATGGTATCAAAGGAATTCTGCTTGAATGGTTCAAAACCTTTCTAAATGGAAGACAGCAAAGAGTAGTAATCAAGGGCAAAACATCGGACTGGACTAATGTATTATCGGGTATTCCCCAGGGATCGATACTCGGACCTGTATTGTTCATCATATTCATAAATGATCTCCCAGGAGTGGTAGGAAATGTTTGCAAGTTGTTTGCGGATGATTGCAAATTGTACAAGAACATTAAATCTGAAGCGGACTTGAAAGAACTGCAAGAAGATATATATAGATTGTGCCGGTGGAGTAAAGAATGGTTGTTGGGTTTCAATTTCAAAAAGTGTAAAATTGTCTCCTATGGAAACTGTCAATTTGAATATGAATATTACATGATTGGCGATCAGAACAATTATCATAAGTTATCAAAAGAAGACTCAGAGCGAGATTTAGGGGTGTTGTTTAAGACGAACCTAAAATTTGACGAACATATTGATACCACAGTCAACAAGGTTAACCGCATCATCGGATTAATCAAGAGGAAATTCAAGTTCATGGACAAAAACTTATTCTTGACCCTATATAAATCATTAATAAGGTCTCATTTGGACTATGGGAACTTAATCTTCTACCCTACAACAAAGAAATATAAACAAGTGTTAGAGAATGCCCAGCGTAGAGCCACCAGATTGGTGCCGGAATTTAGAGGACTGTCTTACAAAGAACGTTTAGTTGAACTGAATCTGTCTACATTGGATTATAGACGTAAAAGATTTGATATTATACATGTGTTCAAGATTATACATAAAATTGACGATATTGACATGAGTGAATTCTTCTCGTTTGCTGAAAATACCCAGTTACGAGGCCACAACCTGAAACTGAGTAAACCTAGAGCCAACAAGTCAGTAAGATTAAATTCGTTTGCCTTGAGAAATGTCCCAGTGTGGAATAGTTTAACTGCGGATATAGTTAATTCAAAGACAGTAATAGAATTCAAAACCAAACTTGACAAATTATGGTTGGATAGAAGATACGACATGACCGATATATACTAGTTTTTCTTAAGTACAACTAATCACAAGCAACCGGAACCGACGACAACGAGAAACCTGACATCGAAGGGAATAATAAGCCATCCAGGGCTTACAAATTTTCCCTATCATCAAAAGGTATCAAAAGGTAGGTAATTTGCAACTTTAATGTATTTGTGATTTATGGCATACAAAATGACTGACCTATTTCTGTTAAGTTTTATGCAGGCGCCACCAGGTTGCATTCCATCATTAATTTTCCATTGACGACAATGTTAACATCTTGCCATTTTTGTCGAGCCCGCTTGCGGTGAGCGAGACATAGTTGTTACAATTTCAGTTCGGTGTATGTCCGTGCGTTAGTGCGTGCGTGCGTGCGTCCGTCCGGATTTGTCCGGACCATAACTTCTACATTTATGGATGGACTTCAAAATAATATTACGGGTTGAAAATAATTATCGAAATTCTTCTGTTTTTTTCTTATATTGAATTTTTAATTGTCTTTTGCTTGGGGAATTAGCTTCTGAAATTTATTTTGGAGTTTTGAATCTCAGCTGCTTTTCCAAAATTAGTCCTATATTTTTGTCTCGTCTCTTCTGTATGACAAATGCAATAAAACACAAGTCTTTCTTTTTTTATGCTGCAGCAGTTGAATTTATTACCTTTTCCTTTGTAACATATATACAAGTTCATTAAAATGTCCAACGTCCATAACTAATATATACACAGCATTTCGAAGCGCTCGGCCGAAGCCGGCGAACGAATTTTGATGCAGACTACATCTTTGACCTTAACTGATCCCGGTCTATTTTCTGACTCATTCTGTCCCCTCAAACGGTGTCAAGACAAGGCGTGTTTTACCCACGCATGCGCAATGAATTTACATCTACCAAACAAGGAAACCTCTTTTCACCTTAAAATATATTAGATAGCTCAAGGCATAATCCATTGATAAGAGATTGATCTGAATTTGACAAACACCTTTATGACGCAATATTAGGAAAAGGGCCGCATTAAGTATTAATGCGACATATGTCGGAGACATGATAAATTTATAATGTTTTTGTAAAGTGAAATTTTCAATTTTGGTCAATAATAACTTACATACAAGAAACAGCTATCAGAAAATTAAATATTCATAATCCTATCATCGTTAGCAAAAATTTGATACTAAACATGACAAGATTAGACCAATATGCGCGGAAGTAAGAATTTGCTGAAGTGTCTTTTCAATTACCGTTTTAGCCCCAAAATTTAAGAATAAATGTTCATAAAACACTTTTATATAAGTCACAATGTAAAGGACTTGAAAATTATATGTTCCATTTATAAGTTAGTGAAAGTTTGGCGGAAAGTTGCCTTTGTTCAAAAAATGAAAACCGAATTTGACAACCTATAAAAAGACAGAAAAACTCATCTATTCTTCTAATGGCAGAATTAATTACTTTAAAACATAAATTTACCTACAGCTGAACAAACGGACACCTCAATCTCTTCGACTTTGAAACTGTGAAATATTGCTTTTGTCCATGAAAATAGAGACTCACGAATAACAAATGACTTATTCTTTTATTCATGAAACTAGAGAGTCGCGATTGATAAAAGATTGTTTCTGCGGTTACAATATATTTTATAAGAAAACTTCATTACATTGAATTTCATTTTAATTATTAAACCATAATCACGTTACGTAACGAAATTAGCCACATAATAATAATTTGGCACAATTGTTTTCCTTGATGAGTAGAAGTGCCATTTGGAAAATTTGTTCAGGTAGGTCCAAGGTCAAGGTTGCACTTGAAGGTCAAATGACAAAATGGCCATAATTTGAGCTTGTCCGAGCCATAACTTCTACATTTACTGATGGATTTCAAAGTAATTTGGCACAATTGTTCTCCTTGATGAGTAGAAGTGCCGTTTGAAACATTTGTTCAGGTAGGTCCAAGGTCAAGGTTGCACTTGAAGGTCAAATGACAAAATGGCCATAATTTGAGCTTGTCCGAGCCATAACTTCTACATTTACTGATGGATTTCAAAGTAATTTGGCACAATTGTTCTCCTTGATGAGTAGAAGTGCCGTTTGAAACATTTGTTCAGGTAGGTCCAAGGTCAAGGTTGCACTTGAAGGTCAAATGACAAAATGGTCATAAATTGAGCTTGTCCGAGCCATTACCTCTACATTTATGCATGGATTTAAAAATAATTTGGCACAATTGTTCTTCTTGATGAGTGGAATTGTCAAGTGACATACATGTTTGGGTAGGTCCAAGGTCAAGGTCACACTTGAAGGTCAGATATTGTAATTGTCATAAATTGAGCTTGTCTGGATCATCACTTCTACTATTTTCCTCTGTGAAAATTTGGAAAAAAGAAGACATATGCTGGCTAAGCATGATGTTGTTTAGCTTCTTTCAAGAGTGAAGCAGTTACTTAGTCTTGACATACTTATAGGTCACTATAGCAAACAGCGGGCTCGACCAGTTGTCCCTGGACAGCCTTCTAGTATTACAAAACTGTACATACAAAGTTTTCCAAACCCATCTTGCTTTAAAGTGTCATCCTAGCCTATCAATTTGAGACGAAAACATCCACTGCCGTCCATACTCTGTAAGCCGCTAAGCTAGACTGAGTATGGCAACAACCGATTCGTACCCCCAGCCCCCCCCCCCCCCCCCCCAACAAAGAAAAAAAATTCTACTAGGGGGTCAGTTACCAGAATCAACCCCATCTCCTTCTGATAAAATATTTCTCAATTAAATATGCCTTTTTGTAACTATAATTTGTTGGTCTTTTTTTATACTAAGATATACTTTATTAATGCATTAAGCCATATGGCCCATGAGCATATAAACATATAAATCTCATTTAGTTAATATACAGGATAGCAAGCTTAACAAGCATATACAGTAGTATAAAAAAGTACACTTCCTACAAATACAATGGAGCATATGCTATGATTGTAAAGTACTTATGGGAGAGGTGCACCAAAAGACGAAGATAGATGGAGAAAAGAGAATAAGATGAGATGTATACAGAGAAATATCCAAAGAGTAATAACAGTGGAAAATGTAATACTATGGTACATATTATAAGCCACCTTTGAAAATATATATCAGTCAAAGGTTCTTCTGGCGAGTGATTGGGTAGGTCCCCCACCTACAGGCCATCGAATCTCTGAAGACGTAAATACCTACAGAATACTAACTTAAAGGTAGAATGTATAATAAGATGAAATATGTACAGACAAATGTCCAAACGATAATGACAGTGAAAAATAACAATGCCACGCTACATATTATGAGCCACCTTTAAAATATAAATCAATCAGAGGCTCATCTGGCGAGTGATTGGGTCAGTCCCTACCGACAGGTCATCAAAGCCCTGAAGATTGAGCTAGCTAGCTTGCTAGCTCGCTAGATCGATAGATTGATATTTCATACATAAATGCAAGTGTATAGAGAATAACACGCAAAATAATACACAGTAACAACCTCCAGTCAATATTACAATACTTTTTATGTGAATTTCTTATTTACTTTATATGTTCTGGACGCGGTACTTCAATTTCCGATTACTTTTTGATAGAGAAATTATGTTTATAATGACATATACTAGCAAAAGCGTACTCCAAAAATGCTGCAACAACTAACTTAAACTATGCTAATTTCTTACAATAGTGTGATTTCTTTTCTTAATTGAAACGCCTTTTCTATAAAAACACTTAATTGCTTTAAAGTTTTGCAATGTTCTGTACATAATAACTCAATAAATTTCGGCATATTCGGTCTTTGCCAATAGTATCTGTTAATATATCTCTTACGTAAATCTGCGTAAAGAGGGCACTCCAGCAAAAAGTGAAACTCGTCCTCTAAGACAGCACAGCTTTTACATTTTCTGTTTTCATAAGGAATTTTATTAGGCTTTGTCCAACGACCTACTTCCACTTCTAATCTATGCGAAGATAAACGCAATCTACTTAAATTTTTTTGATATTTCACAGTATTTATTACATCTAAATATTTTTGATATTGAAAACTCGCATAAGTAATGTAACATCTTGCTCTTGTAGAGTTTTCTAATCTTTCATGCCAGTTTTGAATGAAAATATCCCTTACCCTTTGTTTAAAGATGTTCAAAAAAAATCCTATATTACCCACACCCTGCATTTCCCATACTTCCAAAAATCCTAATCGACCGAGTAAATACTTAACACAGGACGCCCAATTTTGTTTCAAAGGTTGTGATTCCATATCATTCAGCATCATGTTATAAACGTGTTTAATATACTTATTTTCATCACTGCAAATTAGTTTAAACCAATACTTAATTATAGCTATATATCTACGAGTCTGGTAGTCAATTCTTCCTAATTCACCGTATATAAAGTCATTTTGGGTAGACTGTTTAACACCTAGAATTGTCTTGCAAAACTGTAAATGAACTGTTTCTACTGACGATGACTTGTAAAAACCCCAGACTTCACTTCCAAAATTTAATATTGGGGATATTAATTTATCAAATAAGTCTAATATGTGTAAAGGCGTCAGACCTGTGAAATTATATAAATACTTGTTCAAAGTGAAAACCGCTTTAAGAGCTTGCCCTGATAATGTTTTCTGTGTCTCAAAACTTGATCCCCCTGATGTGAACACAACTCCTAAATAACAAAACTTGTTAACTATTTCGATATTGATATTGTTATAAATAAAAGCTAAGTTGTTTGGTAGTCGTCCCCCTTTTCTAAAAACCATTATCTTTGTTTTGTCAGTATTTACCGTTAACTTCCACCTCTTGCAATATTCCTCTAAAACCGATAAAGAGTTTTGTAGATCTTCTGGAGTTTTCCCAAAAAGAATAATGTCATCAGCATACAATAGTATATATAAACTAATTATACCAATATCAATGCCTGATATGCCCTTCACCGCTAATTCTGCTTCCAAGTCGTTCACATACATCGCAAAAAGAAAAGGAGACAGACACTCGCCTTGTCTGACTCCGATATTGCACGTGAAAAGGTCACTGAGGGTATTATCGTGTTTTACTCTTGATTTGACGCTACTATAAATGGACTTAATTATATTTAACATTTTACCCCTAACACCGAGCTTGATTAATTTGAACCATAATACATCTCTTACTACAAAATCAAAGGCTTTGGTGAAATCTACGAAAGCACAGTATAAACGTTCATTATTATTAAGACAATGTGTGATTAAGTTGTTCAAAACAAATATATTATCTGTCGTGCCCATGCCCTTACGAAACCCTGCTTGGGCCTCTACATATATATTGTACTCTTCTGCCCAAGTATTAAGTCGATTGTTTAAAATTCGTGTAAAAAGTTTACCAATTGTACTCAATAGTGTGATGCCGCGATAATTCGATACCTCGTTTTTGTCACCCTTTTTAAAGATAGGTATTATATGACCTTCCGCCCACTTTTCTGGGAAATAACCCAGTTCAAATATCTTATTGAATAATATGTGTAAATATGTAAGAAGACTATTTGTTCCCCTTTTCAAAAATTCATTCAAAAAAAGATCTGGACCCGCACTTGCCCCGTTCCTTAACTGGCTCACGCCCTTTTTTATTTCTTCAAAAGAGATCGGTAAGTTTAGTTCTTCAAACATGACTTGAAGCTCTCCCTGGACATATCTCTCATTAAAGTACAAGATATCCTCGTCCGGCTGATGAAACCTATCATTTGCAGCACTTACAGACTGAAAATATTCGGCAAACGTTTTTTGCATCAATTGAGCATTTATTTGTTACGTGTGCGGCTTGTTTGAGTAATTTCCAATACTCTTTAACATTTTTTGATTTTGAAATTATTAGACTGCAAGTTTTTTCTTTCATGAAATTATGACGTTTCTGACGCAGAATTTTCTTGTATTTCGACCTAGCTTCTATAAGAGAAGTCTGATTTACAGGGGACTTATCCCGTCTATAGGTGTTCAATGTGGCATTGAAAGAAATTCGAAAATGGCGACATTCCTCATCATACCAAGGTTGGTTTGAGGATTCCCTATTTTGAGTATTATTATTATCATGCGGTGTATATGCCTTTCTGGAAAAAAGTGGGTCACAAACTTTTTCCATTACGCTACAAAATTTTAGTATATTACCATCTATTTGTTGGGGAGAAGTAAACCCTGACAAATTTTCGCTTAAGCCCTTTAACACATTTTCTTCCTCCTTTAAACTGAAAAAATACTCCCCCGCCCGTTCTTCATTCCAAATATACTTCTTACTAACCTGTTCAAAAATTACCTTTTCCTTTGTATTAGCCTGAACATCGATATTTTTGCATAAAATAGAAAATTCAACCAAACAATGGTCTGTTAAAATATTTGGGTCACCCACGTGAAAGGTACTTAACACATCTAATAAACAAGGGTTTACGATAGCATAATCAATTACACTACGACCTGTGCTGCCAACATACGTATATTTCCCGACCCCTTTGTCCGCCCCCACGCGACCGTTGACAACTCGCAATCCGTTTTGCTTACAAAAATCTAATAATTTCCGTCCATTTGAGTTTACTGTATTATCTTGTGAAAATCTCGGAATAATTTTGTCAATTGCATAATCGATCGGTAATATATCTATGTTGGCATCATTGTCAAAAATTACATAGTCCTTCTGATTTCCTATTCTGCTATTAAAATCTCCACAGATTAAAACATTATAGCAGTTATTGGTATCATTCGCTGTTTTGATAATAAAGTTCGTAATTCTATCCAGAACGTCCATCTCAACTAGAGACTCACGACTAGATGACGACGGAATAATATAGCATAAACACAAGTAAAGATCATCAGAAAGATTAAACAATTGACCCTCTATTTTTATCCATATTATATCATCGCTATCTTTTTCTAGTACAGTGCAGTATCTATATAATATGACTGCCTAATATAAAGTGCGAATATACTGCAAGAAATCTAACATGCATGATCGACAGATGACGTCATCTCTTTTATAATGTAAACCTAATGCCCTCCCCGAAAAAGGCGAGGTAAGTCCTCATGAATATTTAATGGAATGCATTCACCGGTCACAGAATGCGGCCAAGCTAACATTACGTTTCTTTCTTATCGTTTCTAATATAAAAATCTGAACGTTGTTTAGTCGTGAGGTATTTATTGAAACGTTGATTGATTCACCTCATCTTAGAAATATATATATGAGCCGTGACACGAGAAAACCAACAAAGTGGTTGTGCGCCCAGCGCAGACTCAGATCAGCCTGGGCATCCGCCCAGTCTGATCAGTCTTCGCTGCCCGCATGAAGGTAGCTTAGACCCTTAGCTACCCTTTAAGCGCTTAGCGAAGAATCTGATCAAACTGGGTGGATGCCCAGGCTGATCTGAGTCTGCGCTGGGCGCACAACCACATTGTTGGTTTTCTCGTGTCGCGGCTCATATATGTTGATGTTAATCACAAATTTTGTAGGCTGTTTGGTCTTAATACTACGAAATGTTGTGTAAGTGCATCGTGCCTCTTAACTACATGTATGGGGATGGGGTAACTTGAAAGGCAGAAAACTTGCTGTATATTATAAAAGGAATTATAATATCATGTTTCATAAACTTTAGATAATTTCAATTCGTTAGATACATGTATGTGATACACGCTTTTGTTCGAGCTACTCCGTCAATATGACAACAAACCTGATTTCTGCAGCGGCATTAGCGGTATATCGAATATTTCAATCAAGTTTCGTCAATCTCAGCCATAGCCGTAGGAAGAGCTCTTTTGTATAAAAAAGTTGAGTATACCGTATTTGTCTAACGGTATAGTCATTTCATTTAACCATTTCACTAGTGAATGGTACTAACTGGTACACACAGTAATGAAATTATTATGACCTTTATTGTGACAAAGTCTGCCGAGACATACTTGCTGCTGGCTGAGTTGGACGTTTGTTAGAAGCTAATAATGCTGCTGATAACAGGTTGTGTTATCGTTTTGTTGGAATGGTTCGACTGAAAGCATAAATCATACATGTATATCGAATACTTGCCATTTTTAGTTTACAAAACTTTATCAGAACACTTCCCTTTTATTAGGTAAAGTAAGTAATCTGCCCTCGAATAACCTCACCCCTACATACTTGCCGATTAAAGGCCATGATGGACATAGACATCATTTCGTAGAAAAAATAAAAATAGCTTATTAATTTGCAATGAAGGCCATGAAAAGATGTTAATAATCTTTATGTGATTTAGTGTATGTTTCAGTTAACAGTTTTATTTGAACCGCGACACGAGAAAACCAACAAAGTGGTTGTGCGGCCAGCGCAGACTCAGATCAGCCTGGGCATCCGCCCAGGCTGATCAGAGTCTTCGCCGTCCGCATGGAGGTAGCTTAGACCCTTAGCTACCCTTTAAGCGCTTAGTGAAGAATCTGATCAGACTGGGTGGATGTCCAGGCTGATCTGAGTCTGCACTGGGAGCACAACCACATTGTTGGTTTTCTCGTGTCGCGGCTCATTTGTAAGCAAAGTGAACATTTTGCTATTTGAAACAATAAAAATGAAACGGTAACGTTAGCTGGTCACGAGACCGGTAATTGCGTTGTTGGCGCGTGCAAAAAAATAAATTAATAAATAAAAATAAACTGGTTAAAATGTCAATAATTATGTATGATATGAATAAAAAATGAATTAAAGTTGCCTAGAATGAAATTTTATCGAAATAGTAAAATGACAAAGACAATACAATACTTTTCCAGGAACTTTTTGATCATTCCTCGTATATATATTATGCTTAACATAATACTTTGAAAACCATCATCATTTAGTAGGGACTGCGGCTCCCCTTGAAGTTAACAAGTTTGACTCAAACTCATCATTGGTCAAATTTTAGTAATCAACATATCTCATTTGTTAAGAATGTGACATGTGCATAACTAGATGCTTCCTGTGTGTGCAGTTTCGTTTGCGCGCGACTTTACCCGCTGTCCGCTCTACACGCTTTAGCAAGACTCAGCCGGGCTAACAACGAAGTTGTCAGTCGAATTCTTGTAACTAGCGTATCCTCCCGATATGTAGGATTTTTTTTTTGTTAGAAACAATGATATTCATGCATCGGGAGTAAGTGACTATTTTTAACAATCATTGCTTGTTTCGTCTCGCTGTCTCGCTAAATTGTTATTCAGTAAAAATGGTGGCCTATCTTATGACCTGTACTATTGTATATCAAGTTTGTACTTGTATATTTACTGGTTTGATTTAATGATCAAATAGGAAAATAGGCATATAGAAAATCAGCCCATAATAGATTGTAATTTGAGCCGCGACACGGCTTAACAAAGTGGCATGTGCGCCCAGCGAAGACCTAGATTAGCCTGGGCATCCGCCCAGTCTGATCAGACTTCGCGTGCACTGAAAGGGAAGCTAAGAGTCCAAGCTACGACTGTGCAGAAAGTGAAGACTCTGATCAGACTGGACAGAGGGTGGATCCCAGGCTGATCTGAGTCTTCGCTGGCCGCACGTTTTGTCGTGATGCGGCTCAATGTGTATAAAGAAAATCTGCCAATAATAGATTTTAATTTTAACTTCTTGCCTTCTCCTTTTTACAGAAGCAAATAAGCCGCGACACGAGAAAACCAACAATGTGGTCGTGCGTCCAGCGCAGACTCAGATCAGCCTGGGCATCCGCCCAGTCTGATCAGAGTCTTCGCTGTCCGCATGAAGGTAGCTTAGTCCCTTGGCTACCCTTTAAGCGCGTAGCAAAGAGTCTGATTGGACTGAGCGGAAGTCCAGGCTGATCTGAGTCTGCGCTGGGCGCACAACCACATTGTTGGTTTTCTCGTGTCGCGGCTCAAATGTCGAACTTAAATAATTACATGTAGTTCCAATATAAGTTAATTGCAGGTCGAGCTGAACACCACGGTAGTCTCATCACGGGGAAGACTATTCCGTTCTGGGGTGGAATGTTCTTCCCTCTGGGGCATGAAGTGAAGAACACCAGCTTTGAGGTCCTAGTGGCGGACAACCCCAGTCTGTTGAGATGGGTACCGGCATCAGGCAGTAAGTGAAAATCTGCTGAAAAGACATAGAGATTATTACACGGTTGTTTTGATCCCAGCCCTGATCTCAGCCCGAGTTGACCGTATCGGCCCGAGCCCGAAGGGCGAGGGCTGATACGGTCCGAGGGCTGAGATCAGGGCTGGGATCGAAACAACCGTGTTATGATCTTTTTATCATATACTTTCTTATAGAAATTGAACTTTTGTAAGAAATATTGCAACATTTTTCGTTCCAATAAATTTTATCTGTTTTTCTCTTTCTCTTTTTATTGGATGAAATAACATGAAGATGGTCGAGTCGGAAGATCATGGATGGTGAGCCGTGCCGCCATTTTTCTTCCAGCTTGAAGTACAACTGAGCATAAAAGCATGTAGGCTAAACACAACAAAAGTATTAGGTATTTTAATCGTAAATGGCTAAAATTACAAAATAAAACTTACTGAGAATAGTTTCCTGGTATTAGAACAAACTAAATGGCCTCTGCGTGTCCACTTTCAACCTTTGACGTGCGGTAATAAAACATGGCGGCAGACGTCTTTTAGCCCGCTGAATTGTTTTGATGACGTCGCACAATACTTGACGTTGGCGCCAAATTTGAGGGCTGATACCAGGGCTGAGATATTTCTGTCCCGCCCTACACATGAGGTGATCTCGGCCCTACACGTGGCTTTTGGACAACAGGGCTGGACAGCGCTTTCTGACAGGGCTATAATGGTTGGGCCAAATACCTAGTATCAAGGGCAATACTAGTGAAAGTATATGATAAAAATAGATATTAAAGGCACGGACATCAGAACCGGTGAAGGGTTATGTATGAATATACTCGAAAAAAGAATAAGGGGTCAAACTTTTACCCTGCAATTTCTGGAACATTTCAAACATTTGGTAACATAAATCATTTCTACCTTCCATTATATTCATTTTGCAAGTTTAGTACACATGAACTTTTAATTTATAGCATTTGTCTTGACCAAGTCCAGGCTTCAATTCACACTACCCTCAAAATCAAACCGGTCCGAAATTCATAAGGAGTAAATTCACCAAATTTTCGATTTCGCTAATTTTATGATTTTATTTCTGCAAAATTGCTCTAGAATCATCAGATTTTATTATTTTTAAGGTCAGCAAGGTGTAACAAGCTTAAAAGTTATAGCAATTTTAGAAGTTATGCCCGACCAAACTGACAGGCTATCAATTCTCTTTGGGAATTCAAACCTAAACCATTTCATTTTAGGGGTAGTTTGACTTAAAGCCTGGACTGGGTCAAGACAAATGCTATAGATAGGTTCAAACATCATGTGTACTAAACTTGAAAAAAAAAATGGATAAAATGGAAGGTAGAAATTATTTATTTTATGAAATGTTTGAAGTGTTCCAGATATCGCAGGATAAATGTTAAACTCCTTATTTTTTTCGAGTATAGTTTTTGTGTGACGCTAGGGACTCTCTAGGACTGCGTTTGTACACGCGCTGTTTTAGACAATACCCGGTATTTATTTTTTTAATTTAATCTATACAATGTTTATAGAGGTGACACAATTAGCTATAAATAATCATTCTACCTTGTGGTCCTCTTAAATAAAATAAAATACAAATATATAAGTATATACAATGAGACAAGATAAAACATTCTACAAAGAAGAATATCTAGTGATGGTTTCTCTTGTTTTACCAAGTTAATGCTAAGATCTTTAAAAGTTTGATATTCATTTTGCACTTAATTTCATCGTAGACGCATTGTTAAGCATAACAATGCGACTTACGTTGTTAAAACATTACGAGCGCTAAAACGATTTGAACATAAAATCATACAATGTAGATTTATCATTTCTAAAAGAAACCTCAGCAGCAAATGTATACTCTCAGTAGCAACAAGGTTCACAATTAACATCTTGTTCAACAATCACGACTTAAAATGATGTTTTAAGACACTGCTTAAAAGTTGACAGAGAACCCGCAGTTTAGACTGTTTGAGGAAGAGTATTCCATAACTTTGGCGTTGAATAGGAAAAGGAGCCATCGTAAAGCTTTGTACGTGATTTCGTTACGTATATTGAGCCATTTTCTGATGACCGCAAATTTAGAGTATGTACCTCAGACATTGGTTTCAAAAGGCTTGATATATATTCCGGGGATAAATCATTTAAGGCCCTGTATGTCAAGACCGCTTTGTTATATTTTAGTCTGTCTGGCACGGAGAGTCAGCATAGATCATTGAACATCTCAACCGACGGAGTATCGTAATCCGCATGCAAGATGATTCTAGCAGCGCGTTTTTGCAATTTAGCTAATCGTTCAATGTTTGTCGCAGAGGCTGCTCCCCAGGTAACGGAGCCGTAATCAATATAGGGGAGAATATATCCCTGGTAAAAGCATTTTTGAACATGAGTTGGTACATATGTTGCCAGTTGTCTTAAAAGCGATATTTTTGATGAAATAATTGAACATAGGTGGTCTATATGAGGAGACCAAGTGAGGTTTTCATCAATATAAACTCCAAGGAGTTTCTGTTTGGACACAGATTGTATGGTCATATCATCTGCTTTAAATACCAGTGAGCGAGAGTCATTCAAACGTTTTCTGGACCCGACTAACATGCATGTTGTTTTCTTCATGTGAACAGTAAAACTATATGGAAGCACCTTCGTAGTGTCAATTACGGCACCAACGCGGCTTCGAACAATTTACCTGAAGAGCTTATCATTGTAGTCACACCCTTCCTAACCTCTGCCTCGGAATAAATACTACATGTATCCCAAACAAGATGAGTAATCCCAATTTTTAATGTTTTTGAGTTAAGATATTTCAGAGTTTTCTTTGAATCGATATCACCGACAGAAGTAACAAATGAATAAACAAAATGAGTGTTAAGAATTAAGCAAATTCAGATTTTTAACCAAAACGGTATTTGAAACACGGCAGTATATTGGTTTACAGAAATATTCAGGTTCAAGATAAATTATAGATGTACTTCTTTTATACTTTTAAATGAATTATAGAGATTTCTCGGTGAAATCGAAACAGATAATCTGCCTGTTTCAAACATTGAAATTGTCACTTTAGATTTCACGGTTTCAGAAATAGGATTTTTGTGAAAAAGTCTCATTTATTTGTTAGTAATTGGCTAAACTTTATCCGTCTTGAAAGAAATTACGTCACGCATGTTTGCATGTCACTACGACGTTAATAATGCCACTGAAAGCACCATCGTAGCATTGTTTATGCGCGCGACGTCAGGCCGCCTAAGTCTCCTGTAGGCGTTCTTTCCTAGCAAATTTCTTGAGACCTTTTATCAAAATGAAATTTCAAGCTATTTTTCCTTTTGATTTTTCGTCTACATTTGACCGTGCGACTGGCTAACATGATATTCTAGATCAGAATGTCTACACAAAGAAACCGAGATTCGGTTATTGATGCAAAAACAGAAACATAGAAAACAAAAAGTTGAATACAATCATAATATCGCTTCCCTCGTTTCTGCTTTAATGAGAACATTCCACAAGAACCCCAAGCAAAGTCGAAGTGTTCCCCACTATCTAAACTTAGGACATTTTTCACTGCAATAAAGTGCGAAATCTCTCTCTGACAATCACGCTCACAAAAATAAAAATATTGCGCTTAACAACTAACGATTTCTGCTTTGACAACGCTCACAGTTTCTTCTACATTGTGTTACAAGTCCTAAAAGAATATAAGCTACCATCGTTAAATCAGCTTCTTACATCTAGTATAAGTAATTTGCAGTGCAAACATAAGTTTAAAACTATAGAGGCATTCTGGACAAGAGTTTATGTCAGTGATATCAATTCAAAGAAAACTGAAATATTTTAACTCAAAAGCATTTAAAATTGGGATTACTCATCTTGTTTGAGATAGTATTTATTCTGAGGCAGAGGTTAGGAAGGGTGTGGTTAAAGCTAGAGTTCTCACGGGCGTCTTCATACAACAGACAAATAGGCATTTATTCAGCGGTGGATCTGTCGAGCCGACTTGTCAGCTGTGTCGACTCAAAGAAGAGATATGTACCATCTTGTAACACGTTGTCCGGTATTCCAAACATTCTAGTGGCAACAGTGCAACGGTTGATAGTGCTGGCTCATTGTGACAGTTATGTTTGGAGTTCTTTCTTCAAAGACTGGAATACTATCCTGAGGATGTTGATTTGTCCAGATTGTGTTACGCACATGGTACCAGGGTTGTCGGTTTCACTCGCTCACATTGAAAAAGTGTCAAGGGCCTTCTTTTACAAAGTTCATTTAAAGAGGTTGTGCTTTTAAATCAACGGGAATGATGGCTGCCAACCACCAACCCCAATTTGCACATAGCACTGATAGATTTATTGGTTTTGGAATTGAATTTCAATCTGTGGTTACGGAACTTTTACGCCTTATCGGGTGGTGCTCCTGGAATAAGAGGAGGAGAATACAACTACAAGACAGGACAATCATTTCAAATAATATTGAGTACATCCATTTCTACGAACCTAGCAATATGAAAGAAGCAATAAACCAGATGAGGTCACATCAGACGCTGCAAATCTCTCGACCTCTCTTAGCCTCGTTGTACATAACCAGACTTCAGTCAGGATCTGTAGCATGTATTTTAAATGAAAATCATAGGGGTATAAAACAGCCTTTATTTACGTGTACATGCTGTGTGTGCTTTTTATACCCCCGACTTCGAAGAAGTTGAGGGGGCATATTGGCTTGGGCCTGACCGCCCGTCCTTCCGTCCGTCCATACGTAACTTCATTTACTCAAGAACCGTATCTGCTGGGTTCTTGATATTTCATAAGTAGGTTGACTATAAAAACCAGAGGACACGAATGTTTTTTCTTGTCCATCAGCCTTGAACTTGCAGAGTTATGCCCCTATTTCAAAAAAATAAATGGAAGTTTGCTCCCAAAATGCTGGGAATACCGTTTGAGCTAGGATGCTCATGACTTTTGGGTAGATTCCGCGAAAAAATGACTGAATTATGCCTCTTTGTTGAATTTGGCATTTTTCCAACTTTTGAATCGTTTGACCTAGAACCCTAATTTTTGGTATACTATTAGTATTTGATGTGCAGATCATTCTGATGTTAGTTGCGTTATGATGTATTCTTTATTGACAGAAATATTCCCTTTTTGCATATGTTTAAAACATGATAATAGGTGGTCTATTTCTCAAGAACAATAACTGCTCGGATATTTGTAAAATGGATAGACCATAAAAATGAGCAGACCCGTATTTTTCATCCCCCGCCGAAGGCGGAGGGATATAGTTTTGTCCATGTCCGTCCGTCCGTCTTTCCGTCCGTCCGTCCGGAGCCATTACTAAGTAACCATTGAACGGAATTTTATGAAACTTAAAATAGATGTATATCACTATAATGCGCTGATGCATATGAAGTTTCATCACACTGGCTTTAGTAGTGCATGAGTTATTACTCTTAAATTGTTTTTCAAAACAACAAAATGAGCCATAACTAAGCAATCAATGATCAGAATTTCATGAAACTTAAACGTGTATCACTATCAAGCAGTTGTGCACATAAGGTTTTGTTAGAATAACATTAGTAATGCATGAGTTATTGCTCTTGAATCAATGTAAAATCAACAAATTTAGCCGTATCTAAATAAGCAATGAATGGAATTCTATGAAACTTATACCTAATATGTATTGTTATAACAGGGTGGTGCATTTTAAGTTTTGTTGTACTTACTTCAATAATACATGAGTTAGTGCCCTTGAATTGCTTTAAAATAGACAAAGTGAGCCATAACTAAATGACCAATGAACGGAATTTCATGAAACTTAAAACAATTACGTATCATCACAACATGGCAGTGTACATCAAGTTTTGTCATGATGGCATCAGTAATGCATGAGTTACTGCCCTTGATTTTATTCAAAATACACAAATTAGCCATAACTAAGTTGCCAATGAACAAAATTTCGTAAAACCGGGTGTAAATAGTTATCATCACAGCGCAATGATGCTGAGGCAAGTTGTTTAGAATGGCCTCACTTATACTTGGGTTATTGCCCCCTTGATTTAAAGTCCACAGCTTCAGTCGTGACTTAGTAAGCAGTGAACAAAATTTTATCAAACTGAAAATGAGCCATAAACAAATCAGCCATTTCGGCTGGGGATATAAATTCAATGAAATTACTTGTTTTCTTTTCCGTCTGCCATGTGCTTACAGAATTATGCCCTTTTTTTGAAAAAAATCATGAAAGTTAGCTCCCCAAATCTATGGAAAACCGTTTAAGCTAGGATGCTCATATTTTGCATATTGCTAAGGGCTAAGATGTAGATCATCTAATTAACTTTTGGGTAAATTCCGTGAAATATGAATGAATTTTGCCCCCTTGTTGGTTTGGCATTTTTCCAACTTTTGAATCGTTTGACTTAGAGTCCTAATTTTCAGTATACTATTAGTATTTAATGTGCTAATCATTCTGATGCAGTTAGTTGTGTAATAATGCATTCATTATTGACAGAGTTATTCCCTTTTTTATATGTTCAAAACATAATTACTGGTGGTCTATTTCTTCAGAACAATACCTGCTGGGGCTTTGATATTTATAAAATGGATAGACCATAAAAATGAGCAGCAGACTCGCATTTTCTTTTTCTTTTCCGTCTGCCATGTACTTGCAGAGTTATGCCCCTTTTTCGAAAAATTAAATAAAAGTTTGTTCCCAAAATACTTTAACTACCGTTTGAGCTAGGATGCTCATAATTGGCATACTGCTAGGGGCTAAGGTGTAGATCTTCTGATTAGCTTTTGAGCAAATGCCATGAAAAAATTACTGAATTATGCCCCTTTGTTAAATTCGGCATTTTCCAACCTTTGAACCGTTTGACTTAGAACCCTAAGTTTTTATATACTTTTTAGTTTTTGATGTTGGTTGTGGTATGATGCATTAATTATTGACTGAATTACTCCCCTTTTCTCATCTGCTTAAAACATAATTATGGGTGGTCTATTTCCCAGGAACAATAGCTTCTGGGGCCTTGATACTTATAAAATGGATATACCATAAAAATGAGCAGACCCCGTATTCTATTTCTTTTTATTTTACGTCTATCATGTACTTGCAGAATCATGCCTTTTTGAAAAAAATAAAAATGAAAGTTTGTTTCCAAAATCCTTGAAATACCATATGAGCTGGGATGCTCATATTTGGTCTACAGCTAGGGGCTAAGGTATAAATCTTCTAGCTAACTTTTTGGCAAATTCTGGCACAAAATGAGCAATTTATGCTAGGCATCTAAAGTATTGGCAAGCTTATGGTTGGGGCATAGTGTTTCACAAACACACTTTCTAGTTTTTATAAATATATATCTATATGATATTTCAAATTATTTTTTGTAGATCACGTACCCAACGGTGCTATACAAGGAGGCTATCAAGGGGGTGATCCGCTGTACCTAGCTAGGGGTAGAAACCCCATAGGAGAGCCGTCCCCCGGGAAGCTACATCCGCCGTACGGGTTTTTCCTGTCCTGGGGTGGCGGGGAGCATCACCCTCACGAGTATGAAGTCCTAGTCTGTGATGGAATCTCAGGGTCTCAACAACGTAAGTGTTATTATGTACATGTACCTATAGCGTCGAGTCGGGTAACGTCGGACAGCGTGTAAATTCGGACATACCATTGCAAACAGTGAAAATCCTGATGAGACGGCTTATTATCAAACAGTGAAAATCCTGATGAGACAGCTCATAATGAGCCGTCTCATCAGGATTTATACGGTTTTGTCCTGTTAATTTCGTTTTAATTCCAAACAACTGACATATAAAGGAAACAATGTCACTGTCCGAATTTACCAGCTGTCCGAATTTACCTGACTTTACCCTAGTAATTAGATTTTGCTCATAAAAAGTCCACTGCTTCGTTATGGCTTTAACGTCATGCTTGGCACATATTTCCTAGTCTAGTCTAGACTCTAGTGTAGTCTATCCCATAATTTTGCAAGATCGTTGGGGCACCACAGATGACTTTACAACAGTCTCACCAGTTGTGCTGTTAAAGTCCATCCCTGTCCACTCTTAAATGTTGTCTGTCCACCTCTTCTTCTGTCTGCCATCGTTCCTGCTTTCCTTTCACCGTGCTCTGCAGAATCGTCTTTGCTAAGCCAGAACACTTCTAGATGTGGACAAACCTGATTAAATTCCGTTTCCTGACCATGGTCAGGAGTTCGTCGTAATCCCCAATGGCTGCTGGGCTCTTTTTGCGAAATCATCATAAGTTACAATGTCCGAATATGAGATGTTCAGTAACTTTTGGAAGCATCTAATCTCAAAGGACTGTATTTTTTCCTAACTCGGCTGTTAAAGTCCATGTTGCACACGTATACAGAAATACATTTATAGAAAAAGTGAACAAATTTTTACTGGACTGCAAAACCAGTGAATTGTATTTTAGTATTTCCGAACCCTTTAACACACCTGGGCCGTGCTCGATTGGGCTGTGTGCACTGTGCCAGAACAGCTATTAGAATTCCGACATCGAGCATACCAAACGAGCAGGAAAGGGGCGAATGCACGGCTACTGAATAATCATGATATGATGGCAGTTTGATAAACACACATTCTCTTCTGTTTGACGACATTTTGGGCCACACAACCTGGATTTTTAGGGACATTTATTCAAATTTCATCATACAAGCTTAGAGCTACATCTTCTTTTCATATTTTCCTGTATCGTCTGCTTGTCCGCCATTTTGTTTCGACTGTTTGTTCTATCCACACCACCTCGTTTGAAACAGTGCGCACCGTTCCAAAACATGGTTCCAGAGCACTCGATTGATGTTCAAAATCCCGACTGTAAGCACAGCCCAATCGAACACGGCCCTGGTTAACTATGCTTTCAAGGCTGTTACGAAACGAAAAAAAGAGTCAAAGTTCCAAAACTACTTGGTTATCGTGGCTAAACAAATTTGTTCCTCGACGATGACCAAGTAGTTTGGAAACTCGGACTCTTTTTCGTTTGGTAACAGCTTTGTATATACTTAGTTAAGCAGAGGTGTTATCAAGGTTAATTGTCTCCCCCAACCCGCTAACACCGTCCACAAAGTTGCAGCGATCTAGGGTTAGGCAAAGGTTTACTCTTTAAGTGAAAGGATAAGCATTAACCTGGGGCCGTATTCATAAAGCCACTTAAGTGGTTGCTATGCGGTTGCTAAGGCTAAATATCTATAAAGGAGATTCCCTACAACTATGAAATTTGGTCTGGAGGAACAGTCTTTGTAAGACTGTTCCTCCAGAGCAAATTTCATAGTTGTAGGGAATCTCCTTCAAAGAAATTTAGCCTTAGCAACAGCATAGCAACCACTTAAGTGGCTTTATGAATACGGCCCCTGGAGCTTTAATTCAATCTCAAATAATTAAATTCTCTGCTCGACATGGACTGCCATAACAAGTACCAGATACATAACAACACAAAACAAAACGCAAAGTTGGCAGCTATTCAGGGGGCATAATGCTAGAATATCAAAGACAAGGAGATATAAGAACAAGTAATATTGAGGAACTTTGCTTTCTTTCATGAAGCGTTTCGCTGTACAGACTTTCAAACACCAATTATTCACAACGTCCGTGTTAACAATGCGTTTCTTACTGAAATAATGTTCATTTTGAAGGCGAAAATAATCCCATATTAAAGCGTCATGTGATAAATAGAATCTTACACTCGTGGTCATTTCATTAGAAATTATGCCATAGGCTATTTCATAAATTTCATATGAAATGACCACTCGTGTAAGATCTTCTGTATTCTTTTTGCAGCACCAGCTCCTATCCCACAGCCAGCCCCAACAAAAACACATAATATACCACAGCTACCTAAGGGAGCAGCCTGGGTACGAACAGATATACACAGCATACCGAAGAATGCCTTTGTTGGCGGCTGGGAAGATGGCGGAAAACGTCACGTGTTTGTTGGTAAGCTGCTAACGGAAACGTCTCTATATTAATCCAATGGTTTTAAACTTACCTTAGGAGAATAATCTGCTTTTGGTACATGCAAAAATGCAAGCATACCGTAATAATCCTTATAAACGCCCCTGCACTTATAAACGCCCCCCCCCCTGCTTCTTTTCCTGAATAATGTTACATGTATATTAACTTGTATGAATTTCTGTTTGCTTCTTTGAATGAGGTAGCTGTTTGAAAAAGGGTCAACTTCTTAAAAAGAAAGAATTTGCTTCTAGAGAAGCAAGTTCTTCCCTTTAAAAGGTTACCCCCCCCCCCCCTCCTCGACACACACACAGACCTCACTGAGAAGGGAGGCAAAATAGTAGAGTTGGATACCTATTCACCTTAATACTGTTTATTAGAGGAATTTTGGAAGTGGCTGATTTTTTATTTACACTTAATGCGCTAAATAATGCCCCCTCCTTTTCGTAAAATGCAACGCCCCGCCCCCACCCACGGGGTGTTTAATAGGATTAATACGGTATTGAGTTCTAAATACAAAATCTTTGCTGTTAAAAGCAGATTCTAGTGGGTGTTTAAGCCTGCGTTTTATAGCTTCTCCCGGACTGTCTATTTAAGCATGAGTAGTTTTGACTCTAATTCTAATTCAACTGTTTTTTTAATCGGTTGGGTCCTTTTTGCTACTAATCAGTCTTTGAATCGACAGCTTTATTTAAATTAAAAAAATACCGAATGCTTTTCTCTGGTTTTCGTCGCCAAAAATAGTCGGGGTCACCAATGAAGCATGGGTAGTCGAAACTTCGAAGTATGGCCATGTTCCTTCTATTGAATGTTTTGTCTAGAAGAAAGTCTTTAAGATTTTAATTTGACTTCACTGCAGCTGGTGTTGTGCTGTTTGGCAGCCATAAAACGTCTCCCCGCACATCATCCATAGTGTAGATTACATTTTATTTTTGCCCTTTGATATCAGAGGGAACATTCTGAGATATCAGATAGTTTGATTGGTAAGAGTTACTAGTTCTCCGCGTTACAACGTATAGCGGAGAACTTATGTCTTAACGAACCGGTTTTATAACAGGTTTGAGCAGTGTGTAGTCATATGACAGGTGTCATATAAAGGCTTGGGCAGGAAATAGTTTTTCAGTTCTAAGCGAGATTTCTACCCGAACACATCGTTCGACAGTCGAAGTTTTAAATTTTGCAAAAGTTTGTATTATAATAATTTTGTGAGACTTGTTATGTAGAGTGAGACAACACTCTCTAGATCGAGGGTACTTGTTTGGGATTTAATGCATGTAATCCGAAGTAGAGGAGCATTCGTTGGTGACAGAATGGTTTTGTACTTTGGGTTTCGGCATTTTGACAGCTTGTGCAAATGATCTTGCTGGTCTTGAGCATGCATAAACCTACCTCCCCCTTCCTAAAAGGGAGTAGGGTTGGGTAGCCCGCTCGCAGCGATTAACGTTACATAATAAAGTCTCCTAATTCGCAATATATAATATATGTACGTGATGTATTTTCAAAATTATAAGTATATTTTGGAATCACGCCAACACGTTAAAAAGCAGTTATGTATTCAGTAGCATATCATGTCACATGAATGACGTTGTGTCCATCATATACTTGTTTCTATAGAACCACTGTCGACGTATAAATCTTGCTATCTGCAAAGAAATCTTGTCTTATTTCTTTATATTAAGGTGCGGTTTAAGACTGATTTTTACCAACTGTTTATCAGCCTCTGCTTAGACCATAGCTCAGTAATGACCGACTGTATCAATCAATGATTGAAGCAGAGATAAAATAAATTGATCGGTTGCTCCATCACTTTTAAAGTCATTTAAGCCGTCAGTCTGTCTGTCAATCAATCAATCAATTATCAACCATCAATTATCAACTGATTTATTTTTTCCGTGGTAACATAAGAAGCATATAACTTTCTGTGTTGGTATAATCTGTCAAGTCTTGTCTAGAGATATCTACATTCAAAAGCATTCAAAGTTCCATTCGACCTTGAAAAAGGGGTCAAGATAATCAAAACCTCTTCATCTCTTTAGCTCGTCCTGATTATGTATCGACAGGAGCCTGACAGCATTCCACCCAGTTAGCCAAGAAAATGTTTTAAGTGAAAATTACTAACAGAAATATCTACATTTTATAGCATTTGTAAGTTGGCTTTTGACCTTGAAAATTGGGTCAAGGTCATCAAAACATAGTCAACTATTGGCATGGTCTTAACACTGCATCTGTGCAGGTTTTGTTAGAATCAAGCTAAAAGCTCAAAAGATATTATAATTTTTAGTAATAATTTCATATATGTAAGACCCCATGAATATTTTTTCTATGATCGATCCACTGTGAAATATAGGTCACGGCCCGATATGCATTGCTTCTTTCAGTATATCTTCCCCAGACATAAATATGGACCAAGTTTGAAGACTCTTAACTCTAGCCCTTGCGGTTACTTAGAAACTGAGCTAAACGCAACAGATGAACATTTTGTCTATGTTCAATCAACCGTGAAATATAGGTTTTGGCCCTATGTGCATGGCTTCTTTCAGTAGATCTGAAGCCTGACACAAAGAAGATCTCTGCAAATCTGATAAATACCCATCCACTGGTTGAAGACATATTACATTTTTAGGGAATATTTGCCATTTATATGTTCGTTTTTGACTTGATAACTGATTCAAGGTCACCAAGTTCCAAAAATAGGCAATGAGAAGGCATTAATACAATCAAACCCCGCATAACGCCGTCAAAACCAAAAGTGAATGAAGCACACGCACAATAACTGATAGAAGTTCACGTAAGACACTTACGGTAAACCGAATGACCAGAAATTTCCCAAATAGGTGGCCATTCAGCTACCTAAATCAAAAACAGCAACAACATCTATTTAACATATTTTCTATTTTTAAATTACAAAAAAAAAAAAAAAAAAAAAAAAATAAGATGAAAATAAACATAAAGCAGAAATGGCATTTATAAAGATGACCATATTGCGCAAGACCATAGACACGCGGACATAACAGCATATAACATTGAGAAACCACAACAGAAGTGCCGCCTTGGAGCGATCAGTAATACATTACTGGGAGAAAGGGAGGGGCGGGGGCTTAAACTAGTTTTACCGGATCCAAGCGCAATTAAATAAACTCTTGGAAATGACAAATTTGGTGAGAATCAAGCTAAAGGCTCAACAGATATATTAATTTTAGTGATAATTTCATATAGTTTAGACTTCCAGCGACCTTATGAGGTCAAGGCAACCAAAATCCAATCGCATCTTAAACATGCCCCAATTACAAATTCATGCAAGTTTGGTGACATTTCACATGTATCAATGAATTCAAGCGATATCATGGGCACAAAAATTTGTCACGCCGACGCCGATCCAGAAAATTTGGGCCTATGACCTAAATGTATGACCGCCTGTGCCCTAGAAAATGGGGTCAAAGTAACCAAAACCAAATCAGCTCTTTGACTTGTTGCAAATGGTGTACCCATTCAAGTTTGGGTTAATTTACATGACTGAATCAAAATATATAATGGGTACAAACTATGACGCCGACACGGACAGGCGCAGCCGTAGTGTAGTGGATAGGGTGCAAGACTACCAATTCAGGGGTCGTAGGTTCGATCCTCCGCTTCTCCGGTCTTTCGGATAAGATTTTAAACAGCGGTTCCGTCTCCGTCGGACCTAGATGTTGGTCTGACTCACTCCCGACACGGCCACAGATACTAACGGGATCGGTACTGAAAAAAATGTTTCTCCTCGCCTTATAAATGTAGGATAGAGGGCTGGGGCGGGATATAATATAGTAGACATCAAAACTACGTAGCACTCAAGTAAGTTAGATTAATATTTTTTGAACATCTAAAATTCTAGCGCCTATGACTGATGCTCCATTCCTGTCGTCACATTGTTGCAGGTCGAGCAGAGCATTCTGGTATGCTGATCACAGGAAAGGCAATACCGTTCTGGGGCGGGATGTTTTTCCCACTGGGCCACGAGGTGAGGAATACCAGCTTTGAGGTTCTTGTGACGGATAATCCTAGCATGTTCAAATGGGTGGCAGCTTCAGGCAGTAAGTATCATAATGTTTATGCCGTACGCGCTAATTTGTGTATCTATGAACGTTATCTGCCTTCATGCCAGGAGAAAATGGAAATAAAGAATTTTGTAAGAACGAAAAGTACTGATTAATTACAGTGAATGGATTCACTGTCAGGGAAAGCAACTCTGCTATTTTCATTTTTGCATCCTCTTTCAATGGAAGACAACTTCTAAAGGAAATAATGAGGAAATAATCTTTCCTATAAGCGTCGACCCCATTTTGAAAGTGCTACGTTGCCCAGGCCCCGAGGTTATAAAACTTGAGTACATTCTCAAACTCAAAATAAAGCGCACTGATTGGTTGCTTCCTAGCACATGCTCGGAAGCAGCCAATCAGTGTGCTTTATTTTGAGTTTGAGATTATAATCAACTTTTATAACCTCGGACCCAGTTAAGCAAGCAGATTGTCAAGAAAGCTTGCAAAAATGGCATGAAAACACGGAGAGGTACCCATAAATTTGAGTCATATACACAGAACTATACACCTGGAAAAAGTTAAGCACCCCCAGTAAAAATTCATTTTTTCCGTTGCGCATCCTAGAAAGAAATACCAGATGTTGAAATTGATTTTGCATGCAATTAAAAAAATAGTACATCTTACATGTTCTGACTGAGTTCGGGGCCATCATTTGCCAAAATGATGATACTTTCTCTTCTGGAATTACAAGCCGGACCTTTTTTATGTAGGGGTTGAACTTGACACCCTTATTCACGGACTTATTGAGTTACATAACTTTTACAAGCTTTGGACTGCATGTGCTTGTTAAGTCAGTCACTTCTGAATACAAACAACCTATGAAGCACGAAATTCATTGACTGTAGTCCCAAAGTTAAACAAGGCTCTTTTTCGTTCAAAACATAGCGCGCGCTTTCAATTAAAATTTTTGACTGATTCCCTTCCGACTGATGCACATTTACTCGGGTGATAAGAAGCAGTATATCAAGGCTTAATAATTACGTAAAGAAATGGTTTAGAATACTATCAGTGAAAAGTTGTGAAAAGTTTAGATTAAACTTCTGCAACAATTATTTGGGGTGCTTAACTTTTTCCAGGTGTATATAAAACCATAATGTCTATATGCAAGATATACCATGTAAACTATCCTGTATCAAAACAATAAGTCTCATAGCTCAAAATTCCACTGGGATAAAGCAAACATCTAGTGATACTTAGAATTTCCACCTGTGTATTGCTATATTATCTTCTCCCATAGGCTATATACAAACGTGCAGTCAGTGTATACAGAAAATCGCCTTTTTGTCTATGTGCATCTGATATACTTTGAGTTGCCTCTCGTGTCACATGCCTGACTATCAAACTAAATCTTATGTATTGAAAATAACCGTCTGTCTGCATGCAATGGCTCAATTGAGAATGATATTGCAAACTTATTCGATTAAACCATATTTATGAGCTGCAAAATGGACTTTATTAGCCGAAACTACATAGTCTGGCCCATGTTTCTTCTTCTGAATGTATTCTCTGCTCTGAAAGGAACTCTTTATTTTAATTCCATGTGATAGTGCATATTTCCTTTGACAGTTATGCGAAGTGCCATGGTATATGCGATCATTTCTGCTTGCAGATAGTGTTCCCAAAAATGCTGTTCAAGGTGGTTTTCAAGGAAATGACCCTATCTACGTGGCCCGGGGCATAAATCCAGCCGGGGAGCCCACCCCGGGAAAACTTCATCCACCATACGGGTTTTTTCTCTCGTGGGGTGGCAAGGAACATCATCGAAAAGATTATGAAGTTCTCACCTGTGACGGAATGTTGACTGCACCAAATGTTGGAAAGGAACAGCCAAGTGCTACAGGTAACTAAAATTAATTTTAATGTGTAAATTATTATTTATCTTTTGAGAAAAAGACTAACAGTTGCTGTGCTCGAATATACAGCTTCCCACTGTTTAGCTTATGAGACGGCACAAGTAATTTACACTTACACTGCAATCATATATAGAACACACGTTCAGGTGCGCAGCTAGGGGTGATTACATGTTACGCACAATTGTTTTATACTCCTTGAGGGCAATAATACGACATCAGCCCTAAAGATATTTCATAAAATCGCGTCTGTTTGCAGTAACTATTGAACTCTTGACCATTTTACAAAAATTCAGCATCACCAAATAAGCAGGTGCATGTTGAAATTTTGTCAAATTGACAAAATTTCCTTACGCACCTGCGTATTTGCGTATAGGCAGTTACGCCCTTGCATGTTTCATGAGTACAAATCATAGTTGTAGCATAGATCTATACCTTATTGCCTACTTCGAGACTGTAGACCGCAGTGAGCTAGCACTGATGTAAAGAATTATGACGTGTGATCCGTGTTATTCGAAAATGTCTAAAACAGAAAAAACATTTATAGATTAAATTAAGTGGATTTTTCAAAGGGAAGGTTCGCCTTTTCAAGCCTGTAACGCAAATAACTCTTTTTTTGGTTCTGAACACCAAATCCGATATAAGCTTAAGTCGAGTCAAAACATGAGTGAAGCCTTAAAATATTGTAAAACACTTATATTTGGCGGAAGCAAAATTTGGCGGTTTTTATAAACGGACCTTTTGGCGTATTTTTATTTTGGCGGTTTTGTGAGTTACAAAAAAAGATATGATAGAAAAAAAATTAAGCAAAGAAAAACAAACAAACGCAGACAGATGCCTTAGTCTTATAGACTATTTGATTCCTAGTTCTAATTGGTCATTCTTTAATTATGCAGCTGATTTCAGTGATTACAACTCTAGCACTATATACAAAACCGTTAACATTATATAGGTAATTGTGTTGCTTCTGATTTAATTAAATTGGCTTAGGTACTAAGTAGCATGACATAAACATCACTACGTTCCATTTCACTTGCTTGGACTTCGTTTCTACTAATGCTTATGATGTGTGTTTCCTTTGATATTAAAATGAAAGGAATATATCTCTCAGTGGTAGATTTTTCCCTTGGTCAGCAATTTAGTTAGCGGCATTTTAATTTGGCGATTTTCTTCTTTTCCGCCAATATCGCCAAAATAAAGTGACCGCCAAATATAAGTGTTTTACAGTATCTTTAAGATAATATTTACATTAAATGTGGTGCTAAGTTATACAGACAAATTAATTGTTTGTATTCTGTTGGCTCCTGTTATAGCTGATTTGTTTTATTTTGCTATGAAATAGATTTCATGGCTACTCTTTCTAATGATAAACAAGCTGAAAATAATGACGCTTTAACTTCAACATCTAGATATTTAGACGATCTTTTAAATATTGACTATCCTTATTTTGAAGGCCTGGTAAATCAGATTTATCCACCTGAGCTGCAGTTAAACAAAACTAATGCATCCGATGCTAAAGCACCATATTTGGATTGACATTTGAGCCGCGACGTGAGAAAACCAACAATGTGGTTGTGCGCCCTGCCCAGACTCAGATCAGTCTTGGCATCTGCTCAGTTTGATAAGACTCTTCGTTAAGAGCTCAAATGGTAGCTAAGGGTCTAAGCTACCTTCATGCGGACAGCGAAGACTCTGATCAGACTGGGCGGATGCGCAGGCTGATCTGAGTCTGCGCTGGGCGCACAACCACATTGTTGGTTTTGTCGTGTCGCGGCTCATTTATCTAATTTAAAGGACTAATATAATCTTAAATTTATGGTAAACGCGATTATTACTGATTTAACATTGTTTTCCTTTTTGGACGATGACGTTCCTCATTCTACCTCTTACTGACCGTTCCAAGGCGGTAGTTCTGTTGTGGTTCTCTGTTGCCTGTTTTTGGTGTCAGAGTTTCTGTGATGTTTTACCTTATGTATGTTCTTATTATTTTTGGTTGGGTTTGGGTTGCTGAGTGGCCACCTTTCGGGAACAAGCTGCTCACTCGGTTGGCCATATGTTCTCTGTATCTTGATTATTTGTAATCTTAGTTGTTTCCAACTATGGTTTGAGGGCTGGATTTGGATTTTGATTGTTTCAGTTCCTGGTCTTGCATACTTTTTACTTTTGAATCGAATGTCCTATCAAAATTGAGAAATTACAGTATGATTTTCTATGGCTTTCAACACCAGATATTGTCAGGGTAACTGATGAGGATTTAATTGCCGAAACCTCGAAGTTTGGCCCATGTTCCTTCTTTTGAATGTGTTCTCTGCTCTTGAAGGTATCCTTTTAGATTTTAATTTAAATTTCTCAACTTATTCGGGTTGTTAGAGAGCCGACTTTAATTCAATTTTAACGGCTTAACATTTCCAATAGGGCTATAGGTATCATAAACTTCGGAAAGCGTTTCCAAAATTTTATTTCCGACACTATGAGTTGGTTTCTAACTTTGAGGTCGGAGCAAACCTGTTTTGCAACAAAGCCTATCGGACCCCGAATTTTTTTTTTTGGTGACTTAGTCTATAAATTCGAAAACAAAATGTTAGTAGGGCTGATTTATCTAATCAGTTCAGAAAAATTGTGACACGTTGCAAACGTTTCGGATATAATGTAAATGTAATGCTTCAGTCTGCATGTAGAGTGGTAAATCGAAGAATTGTTAATAACTTTGTTTCCCTCATTGGGCATCACACTCAATGATGGCCCAGACTTAAAGCTATCTATTTTTGTTGGTTGGGACCGGAGATTGTTGTGTCTATTACGAGGTCATTCGGGGATCAGCTGGTGGTTTTTGTTTTGCTCCAGCCAGTATTTCAGTGGTGTTGTTTGACACCCCAGGGATCTCTAGGTGTCGCAATACGTTGTGACTATCGAATTCTGATCTCTTATTATACCCCCGTTATACGAAGTATAATTTGTCTTTTCCGTTTATATGTTTGCGTATACACATGTGAGTGTAAACTTCTTGTATTTCTTAGGAACCGCTACAGCTAGGATTTTGAAATTTGGTACAAACGTTTTGGTATGACAATTTGTACTGTGTAAGAGAGAATCAATCTTCTCCCGCTAATCCGTCCCTTTGTTTATCCCTTCTTTCTCTAAAATTAAATTTCTGTCAAAGATTTCTCAGGAGTTACTACTGCAAGGGTATTTGATATTTGGTACAAACGCTGGGTTTGACTAGTTGTAACGGGTAAGAGAGAATCAGCCTCCTCCAGCTAATCATTCCCTTTATTTGTCCATTTCTTCTTTCTCTCCAATTAAATTTCTGTCACAGATTTCTCAGGAACCACTAAGCTAAGGTTATCAAATTTGATACAAACACTGGGTATGATTAGTTGCACCATGTAAGAGAGAATCAGGCTTCTGCTTATCATTCCCTATGTTTGTCATTTTTTCTCTCTCTCCAATTAAATTTCTCTCACAGATTTTGCAGAAATTACTACAGGGAGGGTGTTTTAAATTTGGTACAAACATTGAGTATGACTAGTTGTATTATGTTAGAAAGAATCAGCATCCTCCATCTTATCATTCCCTTTGTTGTTCATTATTTCTTTCTCTCCAATTAAAGTCGAATATTTCTCATGAATCACTACATCTAGGATTTTGAAATTTAGTACGAGAATTGGGTATGACAAGTTGTATTGTGTCAGAGAGAATCAGCATCCTCCTTCTTATCAATCCCTTTATTTGTTCAGATTTTCGTTCTCTCCAAATATTTTTGACAAATATTTCTTAGGAACCATTACAGCTAGGATTTGTAATTTGGCACCAACAGTGGGTATGACTACTTACTTTTTTTATAAGAGACTCTGCCTCCTCCTGCTTATCATTCCTTCTGTCCATTTTTCTTTCTTTATAATTATATTTTTGTCAAAGATTTCTCAGGAAGAACTTCAGGTAGACCGTTAAAATTTGGTAGACATTGGGTACGACTAGTTGTATTGTGTAAGTGAGAGTCAGCCTCCTCTTGCTTACCATTTCCTTTGTCCATTTTTCTTTCTCTCCAATTAAATTTTGTCAATGATTTCTCAGGAACTACTACAGCAAGGGTTCGAAATTTGGTACAAATGTTAGGTATGACTAGTTGTAATGTATAAAAGAGAATCAGTTTCCTCCTGCTTATCAGTCCCTTTGTTTGTCCATAAATTCTTTCTCTCCAATTCAATGTTTATTACAGACTTCTCAGCTTCTGTGAGAGCCATAATCTTCAAAGCCTGTATACATCTTAAGAGTGGACAAGTATATATTGTGAAAAAAAACACAAGATGATAATATTTATTCAGGCCTTCCTTTTCCATTTTTCAGTTTTACCATCTCTCATTCCAAGGTAATAAAAAGGAAAATTTGTGTCAAAGGCTTCTCATATTGCTATGTTACTAGATTTACGTATGAGTTGAAACTGATCAGTTGAGAACATCCCGATGCTGTTGCTGATTTTAGGTCAAGGTCGCAGACGTAGGAGTTTGTTACTTTGTGTTGAAATTTTGTGTTAAATTTGTATATTCTTTTACTTATTGCAAATTTTCAATTGAACCTTTTGGTATTTGGCCGTAGGCCTTTGACTTTGTTTGTAACAGATTGTCTGTTGTTTATTATTTGCTTTAAAGTTTTGTATTAAGTGTGTTGTTGTTAGGCGGTGGCCCTGGCCGGGGATATACATGAGCCCCTGCTCACATGCTCTTGTTGATTTTAGGCCTTATCCGTGATTTGTTTGTGATCATTGCCTATTTTTCAACCGCCTGTCATTGTTCATTGATAAGCTAGGAAACTTTCATGCGGACCAAATATCTAACGAAATGTTTTCGAACAACTGCAAAAAGCAGAGAGCGAGGGTTTGGATCTATAAAAATAAAAAGATCTACAATGACCAGGAATTAATATAATCAAATCCCACATCTCGCTTTCAGTACCAATAGAAAAAGAATCATGCACACAAAAATAGAAGTTCACAAAAGACGCGCACGGTAAACCGAATAAGCAGCTCTTTTCCAAACAGGTGGTCATTAAGCTACACTAATTAAAACAGCAGCAACATCCAGTTTTACCTATTTTAATATAAATTACAAAACACAACAAAACAGAAAGCAGAATGGGCAGCTCTTCAGGTGAGTAGACTGCTAGAGACCATAGACAAACGGGCACAACAAACGGTCAGCAAAAACATAGTGTGTGTGTGGGGGGATATAAACTAGTTTTATTGGATCCAAACCTTGCCCTTAGTTTCCGCAATAGTTCAACCAAATCAAAACAGTTACCACCCACACAAAAGAATTACAAAAGCATCAATTTGGACATTAAGAACAAATTGTACGAAAAACATTAAACATACATGTTTATCTATTTTCTATTTGTTATTACAAAACGTTACAGAAAGCGAAGTAGGCAGTTATACAGGTGGCCACATTGCTTGCAGACCACAGACAAATAGAAAGAAGAACAACACTGAAGAACTACAACAGATGTACCGAATTGGAACTAGTTGAAGTCTCCAAGTATACTAATCTGTTACTGACCGTTCTAAGGCGGTACTTCTGTTATGGATCCTTTTTTTGTTTTGAGGGTGAGACGTGGGATTTGATTGTATTAAGTCCTGATCATTGCTTATCGTTTTTACTTTTTTTCTATTTTACACAAGTTTCTTAAGGGTCAATCGATAGTACTATCTAGTATTCCATATATAAAGTGGTTGTAACAGCCGTACATATACTTGTCTTTTAGCTAAAGTTGGAGCAGATGCTGACCATCCAAAGAAGCAAAGCCAGTCGAACACAGCTTCTCAGCCAGGACAGCCAGTGGGCCACAAGGACCCAGTCTCCTGGGTTCCTACCACAGGGAATGAGATCCCGACGAATGCTGTCGTCGGTGGTACAGTCAAGTCGACTGATCTATATATAGGTAAGTCGTCCGGTGTATTTAACCTACTAGTAGCTTTAATCCATAATTAACCATGTGGATTGCTTTTCTGACCTTGTGTGAACATGAAAATTTTAACAGCACAAAGATGTAAAAGGTTAAAGGTTTCCCATAGCCTTATAGCCGTAGGGGCAGTCGGGGTTAGAGAGCCAATGTATCTTGGGCCACAGCAGATGAAAGGCGGAGCCCATTCCTCTCCTTTCGCTGCCTTTTCCTTCCCTGATTTGAAAAAGGTCCCTTTTACTGCTGGGTTGACAGAGACTTCCCTGTCGTCGGACGGCGAAACCTGGGCGCGATCTCACGACCTTCCGGCGACTTTCTCCACCATAACCGCGTCACTCTAACCACTCGACTACGGCGCCTTGAGCACTAAGGGATGAGGTTAAAACAAACAATGTCAATGTGTTAAGGTACGTTGCAAGATCAGTGGGTAGACAGATCATTGAAAACATTAGAAAGATTATTTGAAACAGATGATGCGTTTAGAGGCTTTTATGTATGCATGCAATTTTTCTTGTAATAGGGCCTTTATCTTAGTTCGGAACACGCTACAGCTTACATGATGCTGAATACAACATTAGTAAAAGGTTGTTTAACACAAATGCAATGACCCTGAATCATTAAATGGGTTACAATACTTTATAACTGTGATATGCTCTTGTGCATATAAATTTGTATTGAAAGAGAAGAAGAAAATGATGATTGAGATTTGGAAAAATAGAAATAAATTTGCAACTTTCTTTGCAAGACATTTAATATCTCCATGAGGTAAATCTGCTTAATGCGCAACATCAACACATTGACTTAAGTGTTCATGAAAGACGATATGTCTATTCTAATATGTGCCACTGCTTTGACGATGATAAAACTCATTGGTGTATTTGACAGAGGAAAGAGATCAGCCGCCACCATACCCTGGTCTCAGCATGAGTATCTCAACCTCTGGCGGCAACCAACTCCCAACAACTGAGGACATGCTGTCTTATCTTGACCTCAGTACTGACAACTTGGCAATGGAAAGGACTACCAGAAGCTCGAGTACGGCTTTAGTGGGAAGCTCCCCTAGAACCATTGAGGAATCGCATTATGCATTAAAGCTTCAACTTTCACACATGGGACAGTGCCTTGCAGATATTCAAGCTTTTGTCATGAGCAGGCTTGATAATATGGAATCACTTCTAGGCACATTACAGTCTAAGGTCGAAAGTATTGAGGACTCAGTGAGGACCACTAAAGAAGCTGTTGTTCAGCTAGCGGCGGAGAAAACAAACAAGCATGACAAAACAGCTTAAACTGGGTCCGTCTATTTGTCAAGTCAGTGCAGGGAACGTCACAAAGCATGCAGAAACTAAAACCGAACAGAAAACACATCAAGAAAAATAGTGGCCAGAATGAAAGATGATAGGTTCAGTAGACTAGTTTAATTAAAGTCAAACAGAAAAGCTTCCTCAAATAAAAGGGCCTCGAGTGTCTCGGTGTGTATAACGACATTGCTCACCGGGTTGAAAATGTTACATGAAACATTAGACTAGCAACATTTCACGTAATCATCCACCTTGTGAATGCTGTGCTGCACAAAACTACACACAGTTTAGGCTATATAGTTTAACGATCCTCATTATTTGCATTTTTTTTAATTCCTCCAAATATTAAAACAATATTTCTTTACCAAGAAGGCTTTTAGCTTAGCATAGTTTGTACAACGTATTTATTTAGTTTAAGTTACAATACTATTGACTTAATTTTTGATAATTTGTTGTGTTCGAACCCGAAATCTTCTGTTTTAACCACCATCTATAGGTCCACCATACCTAAAAAGAACAATGACTGCAAGGCGGAATTAGCATACGAGGGTCATCCAAAAAGTTCTGTCACTGCTTTATATCTCAAAAACGAAAGATGATATTCACCTAAAATAAAAATCATTCAGAAATCCGTTTTTTATCACATAGCTGTAAAAGACTGATCCTTGTATCAATGACATAACATTTACAATGTGCTTTAAAAGAAGGGTACCCTCACCATACTGGCAAATTAGCAGATTCAACCCCAGCAACGTCCAGTTAAGGGATGCCTATTATCGCTGCCTGGTGCCTACGATATCTCAGGTACTAATAAACACAGCGAAAAAGAAACTCCAAGTCATTCTGTCCATTTTCAAGAGTTTAAAGCATTTCGTAGTCTCAACATTATGCAAACAACGCCATACGAAAATCGACTAGGTCATGTTCTAAGTACTAAAACTTCATAAATGAATAATGATTCAAATTCTGGAGTATATATTTATTGCACAGTGGATTCCTCAGAAACTATTAAAGTCTAAATGAGCAGATGAAGACATTATGCTACCAAAGGTCACGGTCATCCTTTGTTCAAGGTCACTGAGATTCTGTCACTCGTCAACATTTTCAAACATCTTCTCCACTTCAGCTACTTGGCCGATTCAAGCCATATTTTATATTGGGTTTTCCATGTACATGTACAGGAGAACAACTGTTTATTCAGGTGGTATTGGTCTCATGACCATGGTTGCCGCCATGCCCATATATGGTAAAAACCTTTCAAAAATCTTCTTCTCCAGAATATGAAGGCCAATGGCCTTGAAACTTTGTATGTAGCATTGGGGACTCTAGCCCATTATAATTTGTAAATGATGACCATAGATTGATATTGACCTTATTTATGGCAAGGTCAACATTGGTAGTTATGCTTTGATACGGGAAAATGCTAAAACAGTGGCTTTCTCAGAAACTATTTAAGTCTAAGGTATACCATTTGTTATATATCGTTAACTAAATAAGCAGATGAAGATATCCTTTTGCTAAAGGTCAAGGTCATTCTTCGACATTTGATCAAGGTGACTGTGATTCTGTCCCCATCAACATTTTAAACATCTCCTCAGAAGACACATGGCAGATTGAAGCCATATTTTATATGGAGCCTCCAGTGGTCCAAGGAACAAAAATTGGTCACTGTCTCTGTCGCATGGCCAAGATGTCACCCACGCCCATATAGGGTAAAATCCTTTAAAGCTCTTCTTCTCCAGAACTTAAGGTCAATGACCAAGAAACTTTGTATGTAGCATAGCGGCATCGGTCCTTGCAAAACATTTTTCAATTATTGACCTTTAATTGGCTTTTTTCCAAATTATGGCAAGGTCGACTTTGTTCGTATGCATTTTATATCGGAAATCATGGAACAGTGAATTTCACTCTGAACTCTTTAAGCCTTGTTATAATAATTGGAAAATATGATTTACTAAATGAGAAGATGAAGACATTATGATGATCCTAAACGTTGAGGTCATTCTTTGACCTTTGCTTAAGGTCACTGAGATTTTAATTAAAATATGCACCCCTCTAATGCCACTGATTTAAAACTTGTAACAAATGTGCGAGGTGACAAATTTTGTCTGCTGACAGTAAGGTCTCAGGTTAGTTAAAGGACCATTGGTCCTCTGGTTGTACACCCCGTAACTGGGTGAGGGTTTGGAATATGAAGAAACTTAATAGGAATGTATATTAGGTTAAGACAGTATGTCATAGGTAAGAATGATTACTGCAACTTCATATTACTTATTTTTGCGGATACATCCCATTGATTAATCTCTGTTCTTGTGCAAGCCATAACTAGGTAACCATATGGAATATCTTGCTGAAAATTTATATCAGTTACGACAGTGTGTCACATATAAAAAATTGGCTTGGCCTTCCTTACTGTTGAGTTACATCCCTTTGATAATTTCTTAAGGCTTTTCTTCAAAGCGTCATAACTACGTAATCTTATGGCATATCTTGATGAAACTTTATAACAATATGTACAAAGACGGTATGTCACATTTAATAATTATTGCCCCCTCTTCCTGATTTCTTGAGATACGTCCCTTTGATATTTTTTCAGACTTTTCTTGTGAGAACCCCAGCTAGGTTACTGTTTGAAATATCTTGATGAAATTTTATAGCAATGTAGACGAGGCTAAAATGGTGTGTGCTTCCCGTTACTAACTTTCAACGTTTGATTATTTCCTATACTATTGTTGTGCGCGTCATTACTAGGTAATTGTTTCAAATATAGTAAAAACACTTTATAGCTATGTGCTTTAGCTTGAGACAGTGTGTTGAGGAGTGGAAAATTTGCTTCCCCTTTCTTAATTTGGAGTTACATCCCTTTGATAAGTATTTACAGACTGTTCGTGGGCACCCATTTAGAACCTTTGTGTGGCTGATTGTCAGGGCTATAGATTGGGATTGAATGCCTCAGAAACGGGTTTATATTGCTTTGCTTGCCGTGCTCTAGTTTTATTTCGTTTTGTTTTTTTGATATTTATTTCATTATCATTTTCATAATTATTGTGCATACTGATACCACTGATATGGCTAGCCAAATTTACTACAAGTCTAAAAACATATTTTTGCTAATTATAAACCTATGTTTGAACTTCTAGCCTAGGTGTGATATTGGCTAACATAAGTGTTCAATATTCGAACATAGGTTTTTAAAGTTCTATAATAGGTCTTCAAAATACATGCTAAAATTCGTGATATAACTTTCTCACATTAGAAAGTCATACGAATCATGATTGCCAAAGTTACAGTATTTCTACAGACCTATGTTTGTCAATTGCAATCATGGATTTCTATTAAAACCTATGTTTGGAACTACTATCATTGGTTAATGGTTTTCTCACATGGGTTTTGAAAACGTGATTTGTGGAGACATCTTCCAAACCAAAATAATCCAAGCCTACATTAAATATTTGCATCTCGGTCGTAATTTTGACATGTAACTATCAAGGTTGTATTCTTGTATAGTATTCTCGGTGGCGTATGTGATGTTGCCGTTCTTTTTCCTTTCATTTTTTGTTATTTCTTTTTTAAATATTTTCTTTGATAACGGTAATAGTCGTCTTTTAAGCAGCTCTTCAGTTGGTGTAAGTAAGTTACACTGAAACCGACATATAGAGTATTTCATCATTTTAGGCGATAATGGTTTGAATCCATCTATACTGAACCTTAAAAAATAATGTACCATTTTTACAACGCTTGTATGATTTTAGACTAAATAAAGATTGTTTAATTTATCTACGTTTTGTTATGGCTATGTAATCCACATCGAAAGAGATCCAAATCCATTTATGCGAGATATCGACACGTCAAACTGGTTAAACAGGTTTTCTGTGCGTGCTGCAGTCTTGCCAACCGATTTAAAAGATATGTCAAATTATTTACGCAGAATATGATGACAAGTACAAAACACGTTTCTGTTTGTCTAGTGTTCGCTAGCAATGTGGCAATGCGTATATCTGCTCGCTTTGCCTCTTGCAATGTTTAATAATAAAACATGAAAATAGGAAAATAGGTGTTAGTGCTATGCTTTTTCAGTAACTCTATCATTTTGTACATATTGATGTTTTGGTTGATATTTTGTGTGAATATCGGTTATTTTGGTTGGGGAAAACCGTTGCTGT